>CM038470.1:48693981-49087999 GCA_021464415.1 Lonicera japonica
TGATATCTCCATATCCATGACTTGTGGAACATAGTCATCAGCTGACCCATACTCTAATCATTATATCAATGTGATCCTAGGTTATTGATACATGATTAGGGACATCTAAACAATATTATTATTACATTACTAGCATCCCACAATCTAGTCACGTACTTGATGAACTAGTATTAATAAATATTATTTACAAGAGATTATAAAGTAAAATAAATAAACTTTATTAATAAAAATAAGCATAAGATATCCAAGTACAAATCATAATCTATGAATAGTCCTAGGACATATCTCTTTCAGTCTCCCACTTGTACTAGGACCATTCATTCATAAAACGAATGCCTAATGCACTAAAATGACGATCATGTTTAGTTTGAGAAAGTGGCTTAGTCAAAGGATCAGCTACATTCTCGTCTGTGGGAACCTTGCATATCTTCACATCACCATTACTGATAAACTCACGAATGAGGTGATAACGTCTCTGAATATGTTTGGATTTTTGGTGCGACCTTGGCTCTTTAGCCTGAGCAATAGCTCCATTGTTGTCACAATACAAATCCACTGGATTGGTGCTACTAGGAATGACACCAAGTTCAGTGATAAACTTCTTTACCCATACTGCTTCCTTTGCTGCTTCTGAAGCAGCAACATATTCAGCTTCTGTTGTAGAATCAGCAACTGTGGCTTGCTTAGAACTCTTCCAACTCACAGCTCCACCATTGAGACAAAACACAAAACCGGATTGTGATCTGAAATCATCCTTATCTGATTGAAAACCAGAATCCGTGTACCCATTTACAACCAACTCTTCTTCCCCACCATAAATCAAGAATATATCCCTAGTTCTTCTTAAGTACTTGAGGATATTCTTGACAGCGGTCCAGTGACTCTCACCTGGATCTGACTGGTATCTGCTAGTCACGCTCAATGCGCATGCTACATCGGGACGAGTACACAACATAGCGTACATGATAGAACCTATAGCCGAAGCATACGGGATTCTACTCATGCGATCTCGCTCATCTTGTGTCTGAGGACACTGAGTCTTGCTTAGTGTTGTGCCATGTGTCATTGGCAAGAACCCTCTTTTAGAGTCTTGCATGTTGAACCTACGTAAAACTTTGTCAAGGTAATTACTTTGACTCAGTCCTATTAGTTTTCTTGATCTATCTCTATAGATCTTGATCCCTAATATGTAGGCTGCCTCGCCCAAATCTTTCATTGAGAAACATTTTCCAAGCCAGGTCTTGACAGACTCAAGCATAGGAATATCATTCCCAATGAGTAGTATGTCATCTACATACAATACCAGAAAGACTATCGCGCTCCCACTAGTTTTCTTGTATACACAAGGTTCTTCTTCGTTCTTTCTAAAATCAAACTTTTTGATAGTTTCATCGAAACGAAGATTCCAGCTCCGAGATGCTTGCTTAAGACCATATATGGATCTCTTAAGCTTGCATACCTTGTTAGCATTTCTTGGATCAACAAAACCTTCAGGTTGTGTCATGTACACATCCTCTTCTAGGTATCCATTAAGGAAAGCAGTTTTGACATCCATTTGCCATATTTCATAGTCATAATATGCGGCAATGCTTAAAAGGATCCGGATTGATTTAAACATGGCAACTGGCGAAAAGGATTCATCATAGTCAATACCATGGATTTGTCGATATCCTTTTGCAACCAATCGAGCTTTATAGACATCGATCTTGCCATCTTTATCAATCTTGATTTTGAAAACCCATTTGCAACCTATGGCTCTACAGCCATTTGGCATGTCAACCAAGTCCCATACTTGATTGTCATCCATGGATTTCATTTCGGATTTCATGGCTTCTAGCCATTTCTCGGAACTAGAGCTCTCCATTGCTTCTTTGAAAGTCGAGGGCTCATTGTTGTCTAACAACACTATGTCTTGCTCATCTGAGACGAAAAGTGATAATCTCTCAGGTTCGCGACGTGGCCTACTTGACCTTCGTAAGACTGTAACTTCTTCAGGAGTTTCTGCAACTATTTGCATACTTTGTTGAGGCTCTTCATTAAGATTACTATCATCTCGAATTTCTTCTAGATGTATAGTGCTCCCACTGTTTTCTTTGGAAAGAAACTCTCTTTCTAAGAAAACTCCATTCCGAGCTACAAACACTTTGTTCTCAGTTGGATTATAAAAATAATATCCTTTTGTTTCCTTAGGATATCCTACGAAGAAGCAATTATCAGATTTGGGTTCCAATTTAGTTGTGATTAGTCGTCTGACGAAAACGTCACAACCCCAAATCTTTAGAAAAGACAGACTTGGAACCTTTCCAGTCCATAACTCGTAAGGTGTCTTTTCTACAGCCTTAGATGGAGATCTATTTAGTGTGAACGCTGCGGTTTCAAGAGCATATCCCCAAAATGATATTGGAAGAGATGTCTGACTCATCATTGATCGAACCATGTCTAACAGTGTTCGGTTTCTCCTTTCAGATACACCATTCCATTGTGGTGTTCCTGGTGGAGTAAGTTGTGAAACAATTCCACAACTCTTAAGATGATCAATGAATTCTTGGCTTAAGTATTCTCCTCCTCGATCTGATCGAAGAGCTTTAATAGTCTTGCCAAGTTGATTTTGTACCTCATTTTGAAATTCTTTGAACTTTTCAAAAGATTCCGATTTATGTTTTATCAAGTAAACATAACCATATCTACTGAAATCATCAGTAAATGTGATGAAGTACTGATATCCTCCTCTGGCAGTTGTGTTTAGTGGTCCACATACATCAGTATGAATGAGGGCCAAAAGATCACTTGCCCTATCATTGTTTCCATTGAAAGGGCTCTTGGTCATCTTTCCCAGTAAACAAGATTCACATCGTTCAAAAGACTGAAAATCAAATGAATTTAGAAGACCATCTTTATGGAGCTTCAACATGCGTTTCTCATTTATATGGCCTAAACGACAATGCCATAAATAAGTAGGATTCGAATCATCAGACTTGATTCTCTTGTTATTTACGTTATAAACAGGTATTTCAAGATTTAGAATATAAAGACCATCCAATAATTGTCCAATACCATATTGCATATTATTCAAAGAAAATGAACAACGTTTGTCCTTAAAATTGAATTCAAAACCTTCTTCGTCTAACAAAGAAATAGAAATAATGTTTCTGCTAAAAGCAGGCACATAGTAACAATTATTTAATTCTAAAATTAATCCTGAAGGCAAAAGAATCTCAAATGTTCCTACAGCTAGAGCGGCAACTTTTGCTCGATTTCCAACGCGTAGGTCCACTTCTCCTTTAGCCAGCTTCCTACTCCTTTTGAGTCCCTGTACATTTGCACAAATGTGAGATGCACTACCAGTATCTAATACCCAAGAAGTAGAAGAAGCTGAAGTAACATTTACTTCTATAACGTAAGTACCTGAAGACGAAGGGGCTAGTCCCTTCTTTTTGTCGTCAAGGTATTTCTTGCAGTTTCTCTTCCAATGACCCTTTTCATTGCAGTGAAAACATATCATTTCAGCTTGTGGATTAGGCTTGGGCTCAGAATCTTGCTTCTTGTTCTTCCAGTTCTTAACTGGAGCTTTACCTTTGCCTTTGGCATTGGACTTTCCTTTGCCATTTCCACCCTTCTTGAAACCCTTTCCCTTTTGAACCATCAGAACATTATTCTTTCCTTTCTTAACAATATTCTGCTCAGCTGTTTTCAGCATCCCATGCATCTCAGTTAATGTCTTCTCCAAGCTGTGCATATTGAAGTTCATAATGAAACCATCATATGACTCAGGCAGCGACTGGAGAATGACATCAGTGGCCAGCTCTTGGCTAATAGTTGTCCCCAACCTTTCTAGGTGATCAATGTACCCAATCATTTTGAGTACATGAGGACTAACTGAGCCTCCCTCAGGAAGCTTGCAAGAAAACAAAGACTTAGTAGTCTCGAAGCGTTCGACTCGAGCTTGTTCCTGAAACAAACTCTTTAGTTCCTTAACCATGTCGAATGCATTCATGTTTTCAAACTGCTTCTGCAGATCAGCATTCATGCTAGCAAGCATGAGACATGAAACATCTAAATCATCATTCAGATGCTTCTGATATGCATCTTTCTGTGCACGAGGAGCATTAGCTGCTGGTTCTTCAGGAATAGCATTTTCGAGGACATAATCTTTCCTCTCCTGTTTGAGAACAATTCTCAGATTCCTAAACCAGTCTAGGAAGTTGGTTGTATTTAGTTTTTCCTTCTCAAGGACAGATCGCAACGAAAAAGCGGTTGTGTTATGGTTCGTCATCTATCTACAGCAAAATAACATATGCAAACATTTAATATGCTTATTTATAAAAATTCCTACTATGTCTTACACACAATTGTCCCAATAGGACATAGTAGGTCCAAGATCCATATTACACAAGGTATTAAGAAAGCTTTGGCTTTTCACTTAAACTTTGTTAATTAGGTAAGCAACATTTGTTAATTACATCCTATGTAATTCTTGGTTTGTTGAGTTTTACATCTTATGTTTCGGCTTCTCAACACTTTGCCTCAAGGCCCAAAACCGTTTTGATGGCCCGTGAAATCAAACCAACACTTTTCTGATTTATGGATGTCCGACTTCCATACTATTAATTTATGATGATTTAAGATAACCCCGTTTTGGCAGGCGTCTTCTAAAATAATCATAAAATTAATAGTTATCAGTATTGGAAAGGCACAAATAATTTCATTTGTTCTAGGGACATAAATATGCAGTCTCACAATAATACAACAGAATATTTAAACATGCATCAACCAAAAATATGTGATATAGTATGGCCAGAGAAATAAAGCTACTAATTAACTATGCTCTCCCATCCTTTGTAGCTTTGGACATTCCAAAGTTCTTGGCTATCTTCTCTTGTGATGAGGGATCCTCCATCTTCTATGCGAGGTAATTATACAATCAATTGTACATCCTAATACAAGATACTAGTAATTGAAACTAGTAATTGAAATTACATTGCAAAACAAAAAAAACGACACGCAGGCCGTATTTATATATTACAATAAAAACAAGACGACACGCAGGCCGTATTTAGTTTGGCCATACTATATCACTATAAATAATAACCCTGCAAGTTAGTATTATCCCATAACACAACACATTGCATACTCATAAAAGGAAACATAAATTTAATCAATTATTAAATAAACAATTAGGGGTCGAGGGGCAGCGCCCCCGCGGGGTTTGGGGCAGCGCCCCAACCGGGGTCCGGGGGGTGGACACCCCGGCGGCGGTCCCGCTGAAATCAACGTGAACGATTTCAAATTATTTCCTCCAGAAACGTGTCTGATCTTATCAGACAGATTCGTCTAGACTAATCACATTAATCTGCCCTATCTCGTTAATCAAATCAACGTGAACGAACCCGATAGCCGTGATCTCATCAAGTCTATCAGATTGCGTAAACCCTAAACGAACGATTCTGAAAAACGCTAAACATGATAATTGCGGAATTAAAATCACAACAGCATATGATGAACCCTAATCAAAAACGACTTAACAGAATCATGAACATGTCGATAACAGTCATACAATAATCACGTTTTTGACATATCAGATCTCTATTAATCAGATTATAAAGGGACATATCGTATATGTAAACTGATTAACGAAAACAGAAACATGCTACAGAAAACGATTAACCCATTAATCGATATTACTAAAACCTAGCATGATACTAAAATCCGAATATGAAATTAATCGAAATTTTAAACGAGAACAGATCTTCAAGTTATAAAACGATTATAATCATGATCGAAATTAAAGAACAGCAATAACTTCGCTCTGATACCACTGTTAGGAAATTAGGGCAGTAATCATGCATCGCATACACTAATTTACGCACTAATCATTGAATCCTATGATCTATGCAGTTCAATAAGATCGACAGATGACATACCTTAATCGAGATTTGATGTCAATGAAACGAACAGGATGGATCTGATCCTTCTGTTGTTGTCGTCCTTAGCGTAGAAAACACGACGCCTCTACGGTATGCACACACGAACGAGATGAGATCTTGCTTGGTGTACTAGCGCCCTCTAGGGTTCTCTCTGCTATTTCGAATTTTCTTGCCTCTCTCAATTTCGTTGACGGCCAAGAAGAACAAAGGTTCCCTTTTATAAGGGAACCCTAGTGAGAACCCTAAGCAACAAACGAACTGGGCCCAAGTCCAACTTGGCCCGTTTTAATTCGTTTTGATCCAACTCGTTTTGGTGTGCGACCCTGTAGGTTTTACACTCTTTGGCCGTACAATTAAAACCCGTTTTATTATACGAACAGTAAGCGGTTTCTAGTAAAACATTACTATTATCCAAAGGGTATAAAGGTCAAAAACGACACAACCTTAAATTGATATTTCACACATTAACTCCTTTTGTCAATCGATATCTAGATTGAACACAAGACTAGGCAAGTGTCATTCTTGTATAGTTCAATCTTTATTTCTTGATCTCTAAGTATAATTAATCCAAAACAAATGACATCTCATTTGTGCATGGCCATGCAAATATTAATTACACTTATCAAGGGGCCCAACGATATCTCTCTCAATATATGAGAGTGACAAATCCCATCTTGATCAACCACATACCTCTACATAGTTCATAGTATGCTCGGTCATCATCTTTATAATTACTCGGTCAAGAGCAACGTTTGATAATGCCTGACATGCTAATCCCTATGTTGGTAACCATGGCGATCTCAGGTCTGAGGATAATACGATATCACAAATGGGGAACATCACTGATGACATTATGTAACACTCCTCGCAGTGTCCCCAAAGCGGGTCAGTCCAATACTTTGTTCCCTAACAAGTATCAGTATGTTCAGCTTGATATCTCCATATCCATGACTTGTGGAACATAGTCATCAGCTGACCCATACTCTAATCATTATATCAATGTGATCCTAGGTTATTGATACATGATTAGGGACATCTAAACAATATTATTATTACATTACTAGCATCCCACAATCTAGTCACGTACTTGATGAACTAGTATTAATAAATATTATTTACAAGAGATTATAAAGTAAAATAAATAAACTTTATTAATAAAAATAAGCATAAGATATCCAAGTACAAATCATAATCTATGAATAGTCCTAGGACATATCTCTTTCAGTTGAAGTGGATGATTTCAGCTTGACATCGGAAAGGAGCCACAGTGGAAAGTGCTCAGCAGAAACAATTGGCATTGATTACCCTTTCTTATTTCTTGCCTTGAAGAAATTCAAAACTAATCCAGCATAACCATTTTCAAAAAAATGTTGAGAAAAGATGAGAAAAAACGTACCTATAATTCTATTATAGAAACAATTAAGTTGATCATACGAAATTGGCTCTTGAAAGTTTCGGAGTTTTATTTACAAGATAGGATAAGGCATATATTTTTTTTTTCAAATTTTAGTATTAAATTATTATACAAAATAATATTTATAAAATTAAATTAATAATATTCTTTTTATCAATCTATCTACCTTCACAGGTTAACTTAATAAATAATACGAAATAATTTAACAGTACGAATTAACTATAAAATATAATAAACAGAAACAAAATCACCCTTTATTAACGCGTAGGGTTAGACTTTATTGAGTAACTAAACCGAACTCTACTATTATTAGTTGGTAAAACGTCAAATAACTATTATTATTTTCGCAAGTACGGCTCCATTTGATTGCAAGGTGGAAAAGAAAAATAAATTAAGTTAGTTTTGGTGAAAAGATGAAAAATAAGTTGAGTGATAAATGTGATATCCTCTTGATTTTTAAGTTTTTTCATGAAGAAATTTTCTTTACTTGGTGGTGAGTAAAAAATTTTCACCAAAAATATTGAAGGATGGAGGATATATACTCATAAAATGAATAACATCCCTCACCTTATTTTCTATCTTTTCACACAAACTACCTAAATTTATTTTTCTTTTCCATCTTTGCAATCAACCAGAGCCTACAATGTAAAATTTAGCAGGACACAAAGAAAAGGACATTGATAAGCTATTAGGCCATTTTTTATTTGGACCCCCTTCTGTTGTCATACGGAAAAACTTTTTTCACACTCTCATCATTCTTTTATTTTATTTGCATTTTCAGAAGGTTTGTCACCTGGCCAACCACAGGCGATTGAGTCATAAATCAAAGCGAAAACAAGCTCAATAAATTTTTATAAAAGACAATTTATTTAACGAAATGTTTTGTTTTTGAATCTTTTCAGGTGTAAATGCTAAAAAGAATAAAAAAATTGAGGGCGGTGGTGACACAGGCTCAACTCATGCTAGAATTGTTTTAAATCTCTTTAAAAGATAGTTTAATTGGAGAGGGCTACACAACCTATTTAAGCAATTTCAAATGCTTTAAAAGATTGGAAACTACTACCCAACCCGTTGGGACAGTTTCAAACCCCTTTGGGTGTGTTTAACGTATCGGATTAGAGAGGGATAAAATATATTATTTAATCCCATCTGGACAGGATAAAACAATCACACCTCTTAGGTGAGATTCGTTAATCCTTTTCTCGGTAAAATAAGAGGCCGAGATATCCAATCCCGACGAACACCAAACATGAAATAGGATAAACTTGTCATATCCCACTCTCTTATCCTGCGCATCAAGCGCAGCCTTAATATGATAGTTTGATTGGGGAGAGTTGCCCATTTTTGTAGCCTATTATAATTTCTATAATCCTTGATTAGTGAAATAGGACATGCATTAGCTAGACTCGAACCAGCATATATTAAAATCTACAAGTTCACGAGAATAAGACGTATATACACATTACATATACAATTGTATCTTATATATAGAATAAAAGGAGAGCAAACTACCTTAATGACCTGTAAATATTTGTTTAGACTTACTTTGGCCATTAAACTTTAGAACATTTTATTTAAGCACATAAACTATTTAGTGAGTTTCACTTTGCTCCTTCCATCGTGTGCGCAACACATAACTTGTTTCAAGGGCAAAAATATAATTTCAGAAAATTTGTTCAAGAAAAATTAATTCAATTTTTTTCTTAACTAGAAAATTGAATACACTACACCAACAAGGCTCTTGGGCGACGTAGTCAATAGAATACGTCGCCTAAGAATATCCTAGGCGACGTAATAATGACACGTCGCCTAATATAATCCTAGGCGACGTATATATACAATACGTCGCCCTATAAAATCCTAGGCGACGTAGGTATACCATACGTCGCTTAAGATTATCTAGGGCGACGTACTCAAATTCACAAGTCGCCCAAAATCTGTTGACCACCGACACTTTTAAGTGGTGGTCAACAGTGGTTTTGACTGACCTTTAGGCGACGTAGAAACTATACCTACGTCGCCAAAGAGATATCTTAGGCGACGTAGGTATAGTTTCTACGTCGCCTAAGATCCTGTCATCTTTATATCAGAACCTCCCCTTCATTTTCGGGGTTGATGTGTTTTAGAGCTACTTTGGGCGATTTTGGCGATTTTGAAGGTGAAAATCAACATATTTCCCTCATTAAAGGCTTGTTTGATCTTTAGATAATCTATCTCTTATTAATATTAATTATTTATTAATTTTTGTGTTTATATAAATATTGTGTTTAGTGTAGAAAATTTATAATTAGTGTTGAAGATATAGTATTGTTGTTAGTTGTTGCCCCATTTGATTTCTAGGTTAGTACTACGTTGCCTAAGAACTTGCTATTTTCAGTTTTAGAGTTAATTTGGGCGATTTTGGCGATTTTGAAGGTGAAAATCAACATCATTTCCCTCATTAAAGGTTTGTTTGGTATTTAGGTACTCTATCTCTTATTAATCTTATTTAGTTACTAATTTTTGTGTTTATATATATATTGTGTTTAGTGTAGAAAATGTGTATTTGATGTTGAATATATAGTATTATTGTTAGTTGTTACCCCTATTTGATCTCTACGTTTGTTCTACGTCGCCTAAGAACATGCCATTTTCGGGGTTGATGTGTTTTAGAGTTAATTTTGACGATTTTGAAGGTGAAAATTAACATCATTTTCCTCATTAAGAGCTTGTTTGATCTTTAGGTACTCTATCTATTACTAATATTAATTTTTTTACTAATTTTTTACTTTATATAGATATCATGTTTAGTGTAGAAAATGTGTATTTGGTGTTGAAGATATAGTATTGTTGTTAGTTGTTGCCCCTTTTTTATATATACGTTAGTATTATTCTTAGTTGTTGGTAATTTTTAAGTTTGTAATTATTTGTCATATGACAGTGATCGAAAATGAATAAGAACTGGATGAAATGCTCAAGAGGTTCAACGGAATTCATTGTGGGGCTAATGGAGTTCTTAGAGTATGTACGAGAAAATGGTAACAGTTCGACTGGATTGTATCCATGTCCCTGCAAAAAATGTTTCAACATGGGCCAACGGGTGACATTAGATGAAATATATATCCACTTGACCAATGCGGGTATAATGGAGTCATATACAGTATGGAACCTACACGGGGAAATTTTAAAGACACCTTCGCAATGGCAAGCAGAACAGAACAGGGCGTCTTCGAGTAACCCGACCATAGACTTCCTACAAGATGCTTTTCCTTTTCGTGAATCATATGATCACCCTGGCGTTGACAATGCATTTCATGCCGACCCTGTCGCCAAAGAAAATTTGATAGCATATCAGCGTCTCTTAGACGAAGCAGTGACTCCACTGTACGAGGGTAGTCAAGTCACGGCGCTGGCTTCAATGCTTAGATCGCTACAACTGAAACAGAGTTGCAATATGGCAGACACATCCTTCAACAATGGGCTGCTGAAATTAATTACCTGTTGCCCGAAGGGAACAAGTACCCTGACTCATACAAAGCTGTAAAAAAGGCCTTAAAGAAGATTGGCATGGGTTATGAGGTCATCCACAGGTGTTACTATGGCTGCTACTTGTTTTACAAGGATGGTAAAGACCTAGATCAATGTCCCATTTGCGGTGAGTCAAGATAGGAAGAAGAAAATACGGGCGGTGGCAAACGGATTGCCCGGAAGACGGTTCGATACTTTCCATTGGCACCGAGGTTGCAGCGTCTGTATAGTTGCAAACATATTGCAAAGGAAATGCGATGGCATGGGGAAAGAAGAGAAGATACTGAATATCTTAGACATCCAGTGGATGGAGAAGCATGGAAGGATTTCGACAGGTGACGTATATATTTATAGTTCGTACACATACAATTTACTAAACTGTTAGTTTAATTATTTTCATATTAAGGAATTTGTCTCGTCATGTTGCAGGTCCCAACCGCAATTTGCCACTGACATTAGAAACGTACGTCTTGCTCTAGCGTCAGACGGGTTCAGTCCGTACTCTACTACGGCGGTTCCCTACAACTGCTGGCCTGTTATTGCAATGCCTTATAATTTGCCGCCTTCGTTGTGTATGAAGAAGGAGTTTAACATTCTAGTCTTACTAATATCTGGCCCCAAGAATCCGGGAAAGACTCTAAATGTGTTTATGAGACCACTGATTGATGAACTTAAGATGTTATGGGAGACGGGAGTTTCAACTTGGGATCGATACGATGAAGTGGCATTCAACATGAGAGCAACCGTTATGTGGACCATCAGTGACTTTCCAAGACTAGGAATGTTGGGAGGTATTCAGACAAAAGGATACAAGGCATGTCACATATGTTTGGATGATATTGTTGCGGTTCACAATAATGGAAGGATGTCATACCAGGGCGCGCGTAGATGGCTTTCCGAAGATCACCCTTATCGGAGGCGATCAGAAAGGTTTAATGGGGAGCCAGAGCTTAGACCCGCCCCACAAAGAAAGTCTGCATGTCAGGTTCTTGAAGCTACCAACAGTTTTTCTTACCCTCAGAATTCTTTGCATCCGCATCATGACTTCAAACAGGTACGGCTCAAACTAACATTAGTTGTGATATTGTAATAAGTTAATTTGTGATATTGTAAATTCATAAGTTGTGTTGTACTTAATGTTAGGCAGCTAAAAAGAGACTGTGTTGGACTCACGTCAATATATTTTGGGAGCTGCCTTACTGGACATCATCGAGTGTGAGACATGCATTAGATGTGATGCACATCGAAAAAAATGTATGCGACAACATCTTGGGCACCGTTCTAGGTCTCGATGGAAAGACTAAGGACGATATAAAATCTCGATTAACTCTAAAGAATATGGGCATACGCAGCAATCTTTGGCCAAGGATAGGGCCGTCAGGAAAAATGACGCTACCTCAGGCGAATTACACAGTTCGTCCTAGGGATCTCAGGGACGTATTTGATCGAGTTGCAACTGTTAAATATCCAAGAGGTTATGCTGGAAGCCTAAAGAGTAAGATCAGACCGTCTGATAAAAAAAAATTGGATTGAAGACTCACGATTGCCATGTCATGCTTCAGCGTGTGACTTTTATCAATTGCGCAATATTTCAGGCAGCTCGGAGAATACAAGAAAGATGTTGGAAACAAGCGTTACCCAGAGGGGTGTATTGCCGAGAGGAACATCATGCACGAATGTGTGACTTTTATCAATAACTATCTGCATGATCCTAACGCGAGTGATGAAGTCATACCGGATTCACCTCAATGGAACATCTCTATTGTTTCCCACCTCGTCAAGCCTAAAGGTTGTGTCAGAAACATCCGTCTTAGTAAGCAACAAATTGCGACGGCTCACTGGTGTGTTATGATAAACTATATAGAAACAGAATGGTATATTGAAACTCACCGCCGACAATTTGCAGAAATAGCTCCACACGGCACTGATGCTGATCATGTGGCGTCATTTCTTGACCACCTCCCCAGATGGGTAAACTTTTAGCCTTAACTTACTTTCACTTGTCGCATGCATATTTACATTTCACTGATGTTCCATGTATCTATATTATTATGCAGATGCTCCATCTGCTACAAACACATGATCCTAAATACAATCGGGAGATACAGATCCTTGCATCTCAGCCTATGATGTGCACTATTTTCTCTCAGTGCGAGGTGAATGGTGTCAAATTTGTTACTGAGCATCAAGACCGGATTCGGAAGACTCAGAATAGTGGAGTGACATGCGTGGCCGGTGATCTGACATACTACGGGATTCTGCAATCAGTTATCCAACTAACGTATGCGGAAGGCATGCCAGTTGTGTTGTTCAAGTGTAAGTGGTACAACACTGACCCTACTGTTCCCGGTAGTGTACAGTATAATCGTGGTCTTACTTCCGTGAACACGAATAGTAGTTGGTACGACGACTTTCCATTTATTCTGGCCACGACGGCAACCCAAGTGTTCTATATAGATGATCCGTTAGTTGGTGAGGGTTGGAAAGTCGTCAATCATATGGCTCACAGAGGTACGTTCAGTGAGGCCACACTTGCAAGGGACGATATGACCACTCCACTGTATGAAGTAGATGAACCTTATCAAGAGCCGGATGCGATATGTCTTCCTATATCGGAGTTATTTATCAACCTCGGTCCAGTACCATTTGTAAATATTCTTGTATATGAAAATGAAGATGAAGACGAGGATGATGATTATGACAAGGATGAAGACTCCGACGATGCTGAAGGGTTTAACAATGATCTATATAGCAGCGATGAGGATGAAGACGATGATGATGATGACTCCGATTGATATTTTGTGCATTTAAACAAGCTTAAGTGATTCTCCAGTTACAACCCCACCAACTCGTTGTAGGAGGACCTTAAGTGATGCAGCAGGAGGCAAACATCTTGAATACTCATCTGAACATTCTCTTGGAGTCCCTTGGGGATAAAAAAATCTTCCAAACTAATACTAAAACCTTAAGAATAACCTTTTTTTCTCCATAAGCATCGGTTGTACAGAATTGAAGAAGTTCAGAACCTCATTGATAGTATGGCACACAAAACAAATTTGTTGCTGCGTATCTGTTTGTTGTGTTATAATAATCTGTTGCACCCCTATCGGGTTATAATAATTATTATTATGATTACTAAAATAATTATTACTAAAATATAATTGGGCAGGTTATAATTACAATATAGATTATCTTATTAAAATTAAATTACTATTAGAATAAAAAATTTATTAAAGACTCTTGGGCGACGTAGTTTATATATTTACGTCGCCTAAGATAAACTATGAGTGTCTCTTTAAGAGTGTAATCTTCTCTCTTAAGACTTAGTTCTCTTGAGATTTTCATCTTCAATGAAAGTTTGATAAGGATGCCTATCATATTTTATATATACTTTTTTTTATGAAATTCCTTTATGAGTTTCTTTTTATCATTGTTGTCTTGTCCTTAGTCTTTAGAGTGTGTCTCTTCCCCCGGTATTGCGTAGTCACTTAACTACGGATCACCTCCCCCACTGTTGGTATCAGAGGTTGTAAAGATGTCCTCTACTGAGTAGTCTGTTCTAAAGAACTTATTCCTTCAAGGTTTTGAGAGATAAAGAACTCTTTCTTGCTATTTTGATAAAATGTTATTCTGTTTTACAAAGTAAATGACTTTCAGTGATATTTATACTTTGATTAGTATGAAAATCTGAAAAATGTTTAGTATGCTCTACAGCTGCCACTTTACATCTTCTTCTGATTTTAGTATGCTCTGTGACTGCCATTTCATATGGATCTCTCACATCAGAAAACTCAGAGAATTTGTGTGGATCTCCTGTATCAGAAACCGTCCGTTCTCCTTTTCAGAACACTGGTATAAATCTTTTGGTTACACAAAGAGTTATATTCTCATATAAGGACAAGTGTTGAGCGCTAGGCTTTTAAGGCGATGGACAGCCGTGTGTATGCCTGATAAATGCTCCTGATTGTGGTCAAATATGAGATTATAGAATTTGTTGTAGCAAAAGGTAGTCGAATATCTCATATCTATAAATAAGTTATTTACTCTAAGATACAGAAAAATCTTTCATGAAAATATTGAAAAAGCATGACTTATCTCTAAAATACTTTGGTGGTATAAGTTCTCCATTTTCTAAAAATATGTTTTCCAAATCCAAGTCTTTATCCGCGTCATCTTCTTCTTCTAAAACTCTTACTCCTACTAAGTCTTTTCGTTCTAATGAGTCGTTTAGATCTAGTAGTTCTCATAAAGATAAGATTGAGTCCTTGTATGAAATTACCCATTTACCTGTTGAACAGATCCCAGAAACTAAGTCTCAAGAGAGAAGATTACACTCTTAAAGAGACACTCATAGGACTACTACTTTAGATACACAAGTACTCGACTCCTCCTGCTAAACAAAGAGAAAGCTCACTCCTTTTATAAGGGAAGGGCTAAGCAACAAGACAAACCAAAGGGAACAGCTGTCCCGACATACAAAAACAAAAGTCTAAAGATTCTAACTGCTTTTTACAAAAGAAAAGTAGAACATGACATAAAGATAAAGCAAACAGTAAAACAATCGCCGAAAGTAGCCAAAAGCAGATTCATCACATGTGATTGTCTGGGGTAGTGGAGAGTGACGTCATAGATGACATCAGTCTGTCTCGTTTCCATCAAAATCAAGGTCATAATGGTCATGACCATAGATTGGGGTATCTGGAGAGTACGGACCATCAATGGGAGAGTATTGTTCATCTTCATCATGGCTGGTGTTTGCGAGTTCTGCAAGTTCTTCGCCAAAATTTCCAGCATTAGGATCATCATCATCATCATCTGTACCAGATTCAATTCCAACAAATGATTCTGAATCAGAGCTTAATTCTCCAAAGTTCAGAAATTGTCGGGATAAACTTCCCATGGAGCCTTTTGCCAAGGATCACGATCAAATTTTACATAATCAGGAATAGAATCATAATCAACTTTGTTTAGGGCACAAATGTTCTTCAGAAAAGTAACATAATTCAAATTGTATGGTTCTTTTACTGATTTGGAAAGGTTTTCTGTGAACCATGCTTCAATGGTAGCATTAGAACCATCTGGATGGGGAACTCTGAGGGGTTTATGAAAATGGATCAAGCAATAGGTGTGATGATGAGTCTTGAGAGCATCCTTCCATTGTTCAACAGATTTGAACTATTTCAGAAAAATAACAAAATTATATGAACTTGGAACTCCATATAAAATTGCATGGGCATTTTGAGTTTCTGGATCTGAAGTAGCAATCTATAAATAGAGAAGCAAGTCAGCAGCTTTGAAAACAAAGCCGACATGGTAGGCTTCTGTGAGGTACCATAAGAAGACAAGAGCTATCTTCGGAACTCTGTAACAGTAATGAACATGGAAGAGAGAACAAAATGGATAAGTGGGGTGAAGACGAAGGCCACGGAAACAAAGGCCATGTTTTTCAAGTAATATTTCTAAATACTTGATAACAAGGTCTTTTGCTCTAAGATCAATGGCAAAATTGACAACATGCTCTTGGAGTTCGGAGGGAAGAAGAGAGATTGATGTCATGGGATCAAGGGCTTGCTCAAAGTCTGAGAAATGAAAGGGGTGAATGGGTTCTGGGTAAGACTTTGATGAGCTGGCTTTCGATGAGCTGGCTTGGAAGGGATTCATGACTTGGGTCAAGGTATATATGAATGGAAGGAAAGATATGATTTGTGGTTTAAAGTCATTGAATTTAAAAGGTTTGCAAAAGGGTTCTTTTATGAATGGAGCGATGTGGGATAAGGATTGTATTTGCTCAGTTGTACCTTTTCTTGAAAAGAAGTCAGCAATAACATTATTTTTTCCTTGAATGTGTTTGACTTCATAATCCCATTGCGAGAACCATTCTGACCATCTTAACAATTGAGAATTTGGGATTTGCTTGTTCTTGAATTGGATCATGGCTGGAAATGAGGACATATCCATTTCAATCTTAATGTGATAACCAAGAAGATGAAATTGGAATTTCTCAATTCCTCTTTTGACTGCTAGAATTTCCTTGAAAGTTGAGTGATAGTGCGATTCACCCTGCTTGAATTTTCCTGATTTATATCCGCAAGGAGTTCTAGTACCATTTTTCTCTTCTAACAAGATTGCTACCCAAAATTCATTGCTTGCATCAGTTTGCAAAATTCTTTGACCGTCTGAAGGGATCTGTAGATCTGGTAACTGGGAGGTGAGTTCTTTCAACTTCTTAACTGCTGTGGTTTGAACTTCTGACCATGGTGGTGGTGATTTCTTTAAGAAAGCTGAAAGAGGAGCAGTGTATGTAGCAACCTTCTGGATGAACTGAGACATATAATTCACCAAACCAAGAAACTGCTGAATTTGAGTTTTGCTTGTTAATTTGTCTGGGAATTTCTACAAATCCTTAGAAATATGAGATTGAAGCTGGAACTTTCCATTCTTGATCATCATTCCAAGGAACTCAATTTCTATTGTACCAATAACCATCTTCTTTTCAGAGAGCATAATTCCATGTGATAGAACTATATGATGGAAATGGTGAAGGAACTTGAGGTGTTCTGCTTCATTCTGGCTGAAGAGCAAAATATCATCAATATAAATTAATGCATTTGCTGCAATGGGTTCAAAGATAGACATCATGGTTTTTTGGAAAACAGATGGAGCATTCTTTAATCCAAAGGGCATTACTGTCCATTGGTAGTGGAATCCAGGAATGCAAAATGCTGTTTTTGGACGATTAGTGGGAGTGATGCCTAATTGCCAAAAACCGGCTTTCAAATTAAACTTAGAAAAAACATTTGCATTTGAAAGATGGCTAAACAGGGAGTGTTTTTGGGGTAGAGGGAATTTGTCACTGGCTAGGAAATAGTTCAACGGTTGATAATTGATCACTAGCCTCATTTTTCCTCTAAATTGTTCAGATCACTTATTTACATAAAAAGCTTCACACGCCCATGGAGAAGTTGTTTCTTCAATAAGCTGCTGCTGTTTGAGAGAAACTAATTCTTGAAGAGCAAGGGACTGATGTTCTTGATTCATTCCAGAGTGAGATGCTCTTGTAGGATTTACATCTTCATTCAGTTTGAAGGGGAGTGTGACAAAGAACTTGCTATTTTGCCAAAGCGGATTCTAACATTTGGTGAGGAACTCAACATGGGAGTCAGCGCAAGACATAGTGACAAGATTTCTTCTGAGAGTATCCAATGATATCCCTGGATCAATTGGATATGCTGGAGCAGCTTGATAATACATAAGAGCTGTATCTGGGTCATGCCATGGAAGGAACTGCTTTTTGTATATGAGACCTTTATCAGCGAATTGGACTTGCATTTTTTTGATAAAATCACATCCTATCATTAATTCCTTCTGAGTAGCACTACTGCCATATACTGCATGCTTGATTCGAACACCAGGAAAGGGTTGGATAAGGATTGGTTTACTAACTTTATCAACATATAGGATTTCACCATTAGCAACTCGAAAGGCTAACTGGCACGGTTTCCATATTGTAGAAGGGAGTAAACTGGGATTGATCATGGTTTTGGAGGAACCAGTATCAAAAAGGGCTAAAACAATTATGGGCTTCAAATATGGCTCAGTGAATAATTTAACTTTGGCATGTGGAGACTGGATAACAAGACATTCTTCTTGAGAGAAGGCAAGTTGCTGCAAAGAGCGAATTGCCTCTTTTGGTTCTGTGGAAATATCTGAACTAGCTGTTTCACTGGGAGCGTCTGATTCAGCGTCTGATGCTTCTGATTCAGTGAAAGCTAATTGCATTAAGCAACCTTGAGATGCCTCATCTTGGGCTGAAAGAACTGATTCAACATCTGATTCTGCAATTTCGAGTACAAGCTGGTGGAGAAGATTCATGAATTGTGTCTTCTTAGTGGAATCAGGACAGTTCTTCGCAAAATGACCTGGCTTATGACATAAGAAACATTTGTCGGATTTCTTTCCTCTGAAATTCCTTTTCATGACGAACTTAAACTTCTTGAACTTCTTCTTCTTGAACTTCTGTCTTTTGAATGGTTTGACAAAAGTGTCGTCAGTTTTCTTGTGGCGACGTGAGGAATGCTTCCGATGTTTCTTCTTGTGAGCCTTCTTGTGTTGAGAACAATCACAGCCTTCTTTGTTCTTACACTTGATCTTCCAATGATCTTTGTTACACGCAGATTTGAGCATTTTGTTGGTTTTTTCCATATCATCCAAGAGCTTTTTATGATTACAAATTCTTTCAACAGAATCTATAAGGTGCTCATAAATAAGACCAACAGAGAGATCCTTGAGCTCAATATTTTGCATCTTCAAAGTTTTATGTGCCTCTGCAACAAGGGCGTCTGGAAAGGATTGGAAGAAAACTTGCTTCAAATTGAGATCATCTAGACCGCCAATAGTATAGAACCGTTTCGACATCCTATCATAATGACGTTCTAAGTCTTTTTCCTGGAGGGAGCAACACTTCATTCCCATGAATTCAGTACGCGCGATTTCAGAAAACTTGATAGGATTTCCAAGGAATTCATTATAAATGGATCCTAGGAATACATCAATGGAAGTAATTTGCTGAAATTGGAGCTGTCTGTATTCACCAAGGGCATCATACCAATCATGTAATCTGCCAACAACACAGGCTAAGAATATCTTAATAACGGAACAGAGATCATAAAGCTCATTGTCAGCAATCATCCATACTTTAAACTGGAAAAATCGTTCACGCCACTGGTTTGGCTTGATATCATCAAGAGTGAAACGAACATGGTTATCATGAGCATGGTTTGTCTGGGGAGGTGGTTGGTTTAAAGGAACATTTATCGGTTCTGGTGGATCTTCAACCATAGGTTCTTGGGTTTGTTCAGTTGGTTGGGCTGAGTAAAGCTGATCAAAGGCTTGAAATAAGTCATTTGATTCAGTTTTAACTGGTTTACGATCTGGGAGAGTGAGAGCTTTGAGAAAAGATCCTATCTGATTGACAGAATGATTTTCAAAAGCTTCTATAGTAAACATATCCAAAGGTTTAGTTGAAGCACCTTGGATAACATCACTTGGCTCAGTTGGAGGGGTATAAGCTGAGGGTGTAGTTTTAGGAGTGGTATGGGAGGTAATCTGTTGTGGCTGAGATGAAGGGGGTATGGTTTGCAAAGGAGTAGGGAATGGATCAATTCCTCTGGCTTGTCTGGCTGAAGGAGGAGGTGTAACTGCTCGAAGGGGTTTTGTGTTTGACCAATCAACTTGATCAGGGTGTTTGGCTTTATAAGGATAATTGGACTTTGGTGGGACAAACTTTGGTTTAAGTTTAGGTGGAGAGGTTGACCAGGGAGGTAACCTTCTTTTGGGTGGTTCATCCCAAAGGTTTATTGATTGGGGTTGGGATTTTCCAGAAAGGGAATATTCAGCAGGGTTGTATGGTCGGGAGGTAGGGACTTCTGGTGGGTAAAACACCGAATAATCTGAAAAATCCGATGTAGGATTGACGGTTTGGGGGAAAGTGGTAGAGTATGGAGCAGGATAGTTTGCAGCTTGACTCTTTACAGCTTCACTTCTTTCAAGGGATTCTAATTGAACCTGGAGGGCTCGTTTTTCAGTTTCTTTATCACGAAAGAATTCTGCTGTGCTAGCAAAGTCTCGAATAGTCATGGAGACAGAACGCATCTGATCATTGAGAACCTTAATTCTCATTTTGATATCTGCAACGGCTTCTTCCATGGTAGTAATGGAGGAAACTCGGGAACTGATCTGTCTTGTCTGTTGAGCTATCTGAGTAAGGAGTTTATTTTGTGCCACTGCATTTTCTGCTTGCCAATTTAAAGCCGCTTCTGCTGCTGAAAGTTTCTTAATTTGTCCATCAGATCCGATGGAAGTTGGGTTTTGAATTTTCCATTTATGAGTGGTCTGAGTGGATAAGTTATCAAAATCTTCCTGTGGAGGAAAATCATGATCTTGGGTTTCTTGGGATAAGAGGTAACAAGAAATTGGTTGTTGCTGGGGGGTATGGGATGATTGTGTCTGTGAAGGGTAAGGCTGTTGGTAGGGTCTTCCAAGAGCTTTTAGGGCCTTTTGGGTATATGGAGAAAGGCGCTGTGGGGTTGGTTTAGGAGGCTCTGGATGTTGAGGAGGAAGAGATTAATGACAAGAGGGGGTTTCTGGAGATGGTATGGGTGAAGGTTTATCAGCATAAGTGACAAAGTAGTCAAACTTGCCACTTGGTTCACCTAAGAGACCAACAGTATTATCTCCCGCTTTATACCGTTCTTCAAGGATTTCTTGAGAATTTAAGGCCTTTCCAGCCTTCTTTTTTCTATACAGTTTCAACTCCTTGGGGTCTAGCTCTGCTTCATAAGCTACTTCTTCACAGTCATCACAATAGCACACATCGTACCATATGTGACCTTTGTCATTCTTGGCTTGGTATGCAGGTTTTCCATACTTATCAAAGTAAAGAATAGCCAGGGGATCAGCCTTCAAGACAAGATCTGTGGGATACCGACAAATTTCTTGCATCATGTTTAGCTCGGTTTGAAAAGGGTTCCGCTCTGGGGAAGAAGTAGAGACCTTCTGAGTATTAAATCTCATTTCTATCTGCTTGTCAGCCCTGCGGAGGTAGGTTGGGTCAGTTTGTTGAAGAGGCTCCGTATTGGTTTGTTCTTGGAGCTTCTCGTAGGATGTAACCCAAACTTCTGGTAACAGCTTTACGAGTTCTGGACGAGTAAGCTGTCTAGGAACATACTTTGCTGTGTGAGATGCATCAGAATCAATGGTTAGCATGAGGGCTTCAGAATTAGAGGATCCGGGTATACATAAATCATAGGAATGATTTTGCACACGGTAGACCATCTGCTGATGAATAATTGATGCTGCTGTGCCTGGGACCATTGAAACACCAGTTATCTGAACCTGGATTTTGAGTGCTGAGCAAACAAAGGGATCACTGAGAGGGATATTAAAATTTGGATACAGTGTAAAGAACACCGTTCCTGCATTTAACGTTGCTTGGACATTTCCAAGAATTGTTTGTTGATAATTTGTAAGCCTGGAGTCAACAAGTGCAATTCTGGCAACTGCTTCAAGACCTTTGCGCCCATGAAAAGTAACTGCAAATCGGATGAAAACTACGTCGCCCCAAAGGTTTTCCCCCCTTAAAATTTCACGAAAATTTAAATTAATTTAAAAATTTTAAATTCACTTGGGCGACGTATGTAGTTTAATTACGTCGCCTAAGATACTCTAGGGCGACGTAAAAATATATACGTCGCCCAAAAGGTTTTCCCCCTTAAAATTTCACGAAAATTTAAATTAATTTGAAAATTTTAAATTCACTTGGGCGACGTAGGTAATTTAATTACGTCGCTTAGGTGAATACCATATATTTCCCCGATTTTATTTTTCCGCGAAACAATCTTCTTCTCCCCCTATCTCTCAGTTATCCCTCCTCCCTCGTTTCTGACCACCACCACCTCGAAACCTAGCCCCCATTTCGACCACCACCACCTCGAAATCCTAGCCCCCATTTTAGACCATCACCACCTCGAAACCCTAGCCCCCATAGCGGTTCACCACCACCACTGCACTCACTCCCCACCGCTCACCGCCGCCCTCTCTCACCGCCTCCACCGCTCACCACCGCCCTCGCTCACCGCCACCACCACCATTGTCCACGTAAGATTTTTCCCATTTTCCCCTCTTAAATTTCAATCCCGTTGCCATTTTTTAGTTGAGTTTTTGTGATTGAAAATGATTTATTTCATTGAAATATGCATAAAGGTGTTCTTTTGTTAGTACGCATATCTTAAACACCTAAAAGTATATCTATATTAGTTAATATTCGTTGACTTTTTGTAATACCATCTCTTGTATTGATTATGATAATGTATGATTTGGAGCCCTAGTTGTATGTCATAATCGCTGAATACATACCTATTTGGGGAATGTAAATGTTTTGCCACGAGAGTTTGGCTGAATTTGGTGTTAATGTTTGTTTGATTATCAGAGTAATTACCCCTTGATATTTGAAGAAAAAATGTTGAATGCAGTATGGTATAGAGGTTTGCTATTTCATTTCCAAATTCTTGATATGGTTTTTCTTTGAAATGTTGTTTTTGAGTGCTGTAGCAAAAAGCCCGTTCTTGCACATGATTCAATCAAGTCCTCCTTTGCTTGCTCTTGAGCATTATTAAGTTGTCCTCCTTTTGTTCTTCTTTTCCTTTAGTTCGAACCCCACTGCTGTTGCACTTCTGTTACCAGAAGTGGTCATATTTTATAATTTTAATCGTGTCACATTTTCATTCTCATTCTCTGTGTTTGCATTAATGTAAACTTTATATCCATTTTAATAATTATTGAAATCTTGTTATATTTTTAGTCTTTGTGTTTGCGATTCATACTTTGAATATTTATATTATTGTATAAGTTATATTATTTGAACCCTCAATATCACCTCCCCCGGGCAACCAAAAAAAATAATAATAATAACAAAAAAATTCCAACCCAACGCACGTCCTAATTAATAGAAACATTTGAAAATTATAGAAGTTATTTTTTCTCTCTTTTTTTTTTGCCTTTGCAAATTTTTCTTCAAAGAAAAGTTTATACCATAGCGTAAGCAATGGTGTTTGAACACTACTATTACCAAGGCTAGCAATGCTTTTATAATTTATTCTATTTAGCTTACATATATTTGGAATACGTGCGCACTCACTCTAGTAGGTAATTAGTTCCCACATTGATGAAAATAAAAATAATTAATCCGTTCATATACTACAGCACTCATACCCATATTTGCCAAACTTACTAGCATGAGCTTGTAATTGAGTGAGGCAATAAAGTGGTTGAATTTTTAAGGTCACGGTCTGTTGTGCCACCCACCATGGATGTTTGCTAGCCTTATCAAATTGAATTGAATTGCCTCGTGATGAAGGCCTGTGACTTTTACAAAAACATCCAATAAGAACCTTATTTACAGAGCGGGTGGCACCCTACACACACACACACACACACATATATATATATATGATATTGTATAAAGTGTTGAGTGTTGAGTGTTTTAATATATATACAATTCAATTTTATTTTATTTTCTAATATCGGGTCTATAGGTAGCCACAAGACAAGTACACATATACCTCCTAAACTAGGGAAGTTGAACTATATTATTTTCTAATATCGGGACTCTTTTAAGGCCATTGTTGGAACTGTTTTAAGGCCATTTTTTGCAGCAAATTTTCTACAATAGTACAATACTAAATTTTCTACCAATCTTTCATTCAATTAACAATCTACTGCATTGATCTCTAATTGAGTGTGTATATATTTGGTAGTCATTTGCTGCATTTTGTATATTTTTGTAGCCATTTGCTGCACAGATCTTTGAGTTCCAGAGTCCAGCAACCACTTAAGGTAAACTCTCAAATCATAACTGGGTTGTTTTGTCTTTGATGTATTATATTCTTATAATGTACTCCTGTATTATTTGGACAAACGATGATTGAAATCTTGCATTGAATTTAGATTTTTTTATGTATACTGGCAGTCCCTAAAATGTAGCACCGATTAGAGATCTTCCCAGCTTCATATTTTCAGTCTAATGGCCAATAAGCAGTTTCAGGTTATAATTTAATATAAGTAGACACTGGACTTGAGAATTTGAGATAAATACATCTAAAAGGAGATAACTAAGGATAACCGGATAAACTATCTATAGATCTCAAAATATATACAAAAGCTTCTATGATTTGATAAAATTTAGTTTTATTAAAAATTCAATAGGTCTAACGGGTCACCAAAATTCTTTAAGGGTATATAGATCTAACAATTATCATTTTGTGTCAAACTGTTTGCCCGAATTAGTCTATCATTACTATAACTTGGATTGAAATGCTTTCACCGCATTCTACTTTAATGCATGTGGACTTGATAATATGAAGTAAATAAATGAAACTTTAATTTTACTAGTCAAGCAGTCCCTAAAATATAAAGAAAGAAAATACAATTAATAAGTTTCCTTTCATTCCTAATGTTAGGAAAACCACTCCCATTAACTCTCAAAATTCCCCTCAATTTCCTAGGAATGTTAGAAGCATCATATTTTACACATTTACCTTCCTTGCAACCTAAATAACTTAAACTAGGCATTACCCAAAGTCAGGGCCGGCTTGAGGGAAAACTAGGCATTACCCAATGTAATTGATGATTTCTTATCTTCTTGGTGATGTGATTTCTATAACAATTTACATCCTCCTTTATATCTGTTTTTTTTTTTTGTAATGTGTAAAGTGAAGTTTTATATATATATTGATCTTGAAGTTTACTATTCTTATGTTTCTTTCGATTTCGATTTCGATTCAATTCAATTTCAATTTTAGTTCAGTTCAATTCAATTTCAATTTCAATTCAAGTCAATTATAGTATTCTTATGTTCTTTTCTAATATATGTCAGGATGCCTCCGAAAGATTCAGTCGTAAGGAGGAAATCTCGTGTAGATATGCGCGAGGAGTTCCATCTTGCCCTGCTGCAGCAGCAGCCCCCGCAGGCACCCCAGCCATCACAGCAGGCGCCGCAGCAGGTGGCCCAGACCTCGCAGCAGGCGCCCCAGACATCGCAGCAGGTGCCCCAGTCATCGGCCCAGGTCGACGGATCACCGGACTCAGCACAGGAGTCGCCGGTCCTGCCGCTTGTTCTACCCCTCCCTTCCGCTCATTCGACGACTGGCAGCATGGGCCCCCACCACCCACACGCAGCATTCGCTGCAGTTTTGCTACTACTCACGTGCCGACCGACTCAGGTAAAGTTCTTAATTAGATTTGTTAGTTATACGCTAGCAATTATATTAACTTTATATAATTTACTGAGTAATTTTTTTTGTAATATACAGATACTGCCGCCGGCGCCTCCTCGAGTAATAAGAGGAGAGGAGTCGTACTCAGGAAGAAAACGGCGGCGATCACGAAAGAGAATGGTAGGACCCCGGTGACCTACGAGGATTCGATTAGGGGGCCGCCCTTCTCAGTTCGCTCTCGGTTCATGACGGACCTCTCGGCTTAGATAAAAGACCGATGTCCGATGCTCCATCCGACGTGGCATGACCTTCCGGTGATGGAGCGGACGAGGTTGCTGGATTTTTTATTTGTAAGTTTTGCATTTTTCTTTATTTTTTTGTTGTTTGTTATTGTTTGTTATTATTTCAAATTACTAATGTTTCTTTTTGCTGTTTTGCTTTATAGGTGAACTACGATATCGATCACCGGCGTAGGGAGCTCACTGGCTGGATAGATGAGAAGGCCGCCAACCGGTTAATGCAGTGGAAGTCTTCCTGTCACGCGAACTGGCAAGAATTGGGAGATTCGCCCCTTCCTGTCGAGTTCGCACATCGGCCTGCGGAGTGGCAGTGGTTGTGCCACCACTTTAGGGATCCTGGATTTCAGGTAAAATTAATTAATTTATCTAACTTAATTTAAATACAATTGAATATTCTAACAGTTTATATCTTATATATCTTGCAGAGGCGGAGCGAGCAAATGAAGGCAATCCGGGCCTCGACAAACAAGAGGCCCCACAGCGGAGGAGCCAGGCCTTTTGCAGCTCGAGCTGAGGAGTACACGAAAAAAGGCGAGCAAGCTCCTCACGCGAAGACGTACATAGACATGTACAAGAAATTCGATCCCGAGGGCACGGTAAGTTTATTATTTATTAATTCATTACATTTATTGATAGTTATTTGTAATAAGAAATTCGATCCTTAGGCTTAATTATTTGTAATAAGAAATTCATTAATTATATTTATTGCTATTTGCAGTCGCAGGTTCAGCAGGCGAGCGACGAGGCGGTTGCCTCGTTGATGGAGAGTATGCCTCCGATCGAGGATACATCTTATGGCACCTCGCCAGCCTCAGTCACAGCTCCGCCGAGACTCTCTGTTGATGTAGAGATCGGGCTTATGGAGAGGGTGGTCGGTCCTTCGAGAGGGACCAGGGTTCCAGGCTTAGGCAGTGGCGTCGCCAAGCAGCCAAGGATGAGAGGACCATCACGGCCGGAGCCCCGAAATGCTGCAATTGAGGAGGAGTTTGCCAGACTTAGGGCAAATCAAAAGGAACTGGAGGAGTGTCTTCAACAGGAAAGACGGGATCGGCAGGAGCGCGAGAGGCAGCTCGAGAGGGAGCGGCAGGATCGAGATAAGGAGCGGTTGGAGTTCGAAGCGAGGGTACAGGCCCATCTTGCAGAAATGGCGAGGCAGATGAATATGAGGGCTCCACCATCCGATGGCTCCAACGCATGACAATTTTAGGTTTATTTTCTTATTGACTAATTTTATATGATTGTAAAGTTTTTAAAACTATTTTGTAGGACATTGCTGTAATTTATAAACGTTTTGAACATTTAATTGAATGCTTAGATATTTGAATGATTGAATGCTTGGATATTTGAATAATTGAATGTTTTGATATTTGAATAATTGAATGTTTTGATATTTGAATGAAAGAAAAATATGAACGATTGGGCAGGATGTTTGAATGAATGAAATTGGTTTGTAATGCAAGTTATTTGTATTGCAGGTTATTTGTATAGAAGTGCACGCCTGGGGTGTACACAGAAACAGGGAATTTCTGTAATTATTTTAATTCACTTAGGCGACGTAATTATTTTACCTACGTCGCCTAAAGTCCGGTCAAAAGTCAACTCTACACTGATTTTAGGCGACGTAAACAAATAATTACGTCGCCTAAGATAAATACCTGGGCGACGTATTTATTTAACTACGTCGCCTAAGGTAAGAGACGAGTTGACTTTGACTGGACTTTAAGCGACGTAGTTAAATAAATATGTCGCCTAAGTAAGATACATAGGCGACGTATCTAAATGATTACGTCGCCTAAATTCCAGTCAAAGTCAACTCTGCCCAGACCACAAAGGCGACGTACGTATTTATACGTCGCCTTGTATTTATCTGAGGCGACGTAATGATTTGTTTACGTCGCCCATTACCTAGGGTGACATAGCTTAGGCGACGTACTTTAGGCGACGTACAATCTACGTCGCCTAAGTGTCCTTTTGAGGTAGTGATAGAAAAACTAAAGTGTACCTTGTTAAATGGTTAAAGTTATTAAATAGAAAGTTTTAAAATTTACAAGCTATAAGAAAAGGGTGGAAATATTGGCATCCCTAATATTTCTTAAAAACACTCCAACTTTTCATTAAGTCTTTAATAACCGAGTAAAGTGTACGTTACTCAGTTATGAAGAACCGAGTATAAACTTAGCAATGTTTTACTCAGTTATCAAGAATAAAGTATATAAACCTATATAATCGTTTTTCAAAAATCGAGTAATAAACACATTACTCAATTATAAATGATAAAATGAAAATTAAAGAACTATTAAATATTTTTGAATGTGCCAATATTTTTGTCCTAAAAAATTGAAAGAATAATTTAAGGGTGTGGCTATTGCCACCCATTAAATCTCTTTGTAATACTCTCACATTTACTCGGTGCAATAGGGCTGAGTATATGCGCATTGACTCGGCGCAATAGTGTCGAATATGTGCACGTTACTTGGCGCAATTGGGCTAAGTCAGTGAATTTTTCTTGTTTTTAATATTGATTTAGTTCTATTGCACTGAGTAAATGATCATATACTCAGTGCTATTATACCGAGTAAATATAAAAATTGGTACAAAAAAATTTTAAGTGTGATAATAGTCTCACCTTAATTTAAAGGCAGTTAAGCAGTTTAATCATAAAAAACAAAAATCCTCTAGACGAGACATTCTGAAAGCCATGAGTAGTCAGTAGTGATGGTTAACTTACCCATAACATAATTATTGTCACCAAAAAACTACCTTAATGTCCATGTTTTCTTTCGAATTTTGGCCGGAGAAAACTGTCGCACCAGCAATTAGTGAAACTTGAACTTGGAACGTTCACGTTTTCTTTTAAATTTTTCTTTGACATAGTAACGTTAATTATTAAAAAGAAATGAACACGAGTCTTTAGGTTATATTAAGTATTTTTTAAAATGTCTTTCATATGGTATGGTAATCTTATTTTGTCGTGTAACCTATTTTATTATTTGTCAATATATTAAATCCTAATATTTTTGAATAATTGTTGGTAAATTTATTTTCTTTTTATCCATCAATTTAGTGAAACAAAAAATAATATCATATAAATTCAATGAAAATATGTTTTTCCTAATAATAATAATGAAAAAAAAGGTCATTACTATTACATTAACAATTAGAGAAAACGGTTGCACCTGTAATTAGTAAAACTTGAACTTGGAATGTCCATGTTTTCTTTTGATTTTTTTTTTGACATAATAATGGTAATTATTAAAAATATATGAATACGAGCCTTTAAGTTTTGTTGAGTATTTTTTAAAATCTCTTTCATATAGTATGGTAATCTTACTTTGACATGTAGCCCAGTGTGTTATTTATCTATATACAGTGGAGGAGTCAATAATTCAATCAAGGGGCAAGAGATTTAAAACAAACAAAAATATAAATTTAAAGCCATAAAATTTTAATGCAAACATTGCATTAAATCTGCAAATTACTAATATTCTACGGGATTTCGTATTTTGAAAGTGTTGCATGACGTCTTCCTCTCAAGAGAATACAAACAAAATATAAGTTTAGACCTAAATCACCTACTTTTATGAAACTAATCAATTAATAAAGAAGTAAAGCTAAAATTATGCAATTAATCAATTTTTCTAGAAATAAACCTAATATTGAGTAATCACTATCAATTCTTTAATTAATCTAACATAAACCTAATATAATGAGATTAATCAAGAATATAACTAATATAAGGCAATTGATTAAGAAATAAACCTTATATTAAGAAATACATCTAAAATTAATCAAGAAATACACTTAATACTAATAAAGATTAAGAAATAGACTCACCTATGGCATGTGGCAAATGGTGGTGGAAGCCGGTAGAGGTAAAAGTGCAAAACAACTAAGCAAGTGAAGAGAAAAAATAAACAAGTAGAAGAAGAGAAAACAACAGAGAAAAGGAAATATGATCAGAGGAATGAAATGGAGTCTATAGGAGGATTTAAGTGAAATTTAAACTTTTAAATGACCCTAAAGTTTAAACTCCGGTATGCATCAAGAATCAGATGGCCTTTTCTTAGGGTCAAAATTTATCCTTAGATATCCTGAATTATAAAGTTCTACACGAAGTATACCCCATATTTAGTAAAAAAAAATTATCAAAATCAAGAAGGGGTCAATTACCTTGCCCCCCCCCCCCCCCCAAGGGCACCGCTTGAATAATTGTTAGTAAATTTATTTTCACCTTACAACCACTATAAATTGTCTGGTTATTTAGCCATATTACAAAAACTTTATATCTCTGTCTAAAATAATTTTGCAGAACACTAAAAAATAATTTTGAGTTACCTTATATTTTGCTAACTATTAGTCAAAAATGATGGTGAATTTTTTTTTTCTTCTTTTACAAAAAAGGAAACAAAGAGATATAAAAGTCCGTATCAAATTAAAATCTTTTGGGATGGAGAAGTTCAAAATGAGGCATAAAATGATTGGTGTAAATTTTATTTTCGTGATTTTTTTATACGAGCGATGATTAAATAATACAACTTTTGTTTTTTATATAATTTTACAACCACCACAATAAATTGTATAAATGGGTGGAATACAACCACCACATAAGGTGGACATAATATTTTTTCTCTTTTCTTTTTTTTTTCTTTTGTTATTTTGAACTAGAAAACTATAATACAATAACCTTTAAAGTTCATTTATTTATGGATATATAGTTATTTATTATTTTCTTTTCTTTTTTAATTTATGTTTTTGATACTTGCAATGCCATATTTTTGTTTGAATAAGTTATTTGATCGGATTGATCCATGTAATAAGATAAACGAGCATTTTCATTTAAATAAATAACATGCATGTATCCTTATAGTTTATTAGAAAAACAAATGAGTTATTTATTTAAAAAAAAGATTATTATTTGAGTACTTTGTTTTACGATGAATAAGACTTCACAATTTGAAATAATATATATATATATAATATAAAGTAAATAAGTTTTAATTAGTGTTTATATTTATAATTTATAGTATGAACCATATCATTTGGTTTTGGTAAATGTCAAAACTACTTAAAAATATAAAGCACTTAGAATAAAAAAAATCATAGCCTTGCGAGTTTTCAACCAAACCCCAATTGGTGTTTGTTTTTAAATTGTGGTAGGTATAAGTAATACATGTACAACTTAAATTTGGTTGAGTTCAAGTTTATGTAAATTTAGCCCGTTGAACCCAAACCAACTGTATATATATATATAATTGTTTTTCTTTAAATACTCTTATAATACTATATAATTTTAATATATCGATATATATCAAGGCCTGTTGTGTCCATCCATATAATAAATACATAAGTTTTATATTTTCAAAGTTAGCCCTCTTTCATGCCAAAGTCAGAGTTGAGTTAATCTCATTTTTAGATATGTCGAGTTTTAGTTTAACTAAACTTGCCTCAAGTCTGTCCCTTTTCGTAATATCATCAATATTTCCAAACTAAAATTATTATTATTTTCATGCCGTAGGCATGGGCATTACTAGTATATATATATATAGGATGAATTTCTAGTAAGCTCTTATCTTAAGGACAAATTGGTACGGATTAAATGATATGAGGGCCCATAAGTGATGCATTTTTTAATTAAAGTTGGTGACGATCATCTCTATAAATCATCACCAAATTTCATCAAAAAATTTCACTTAAAAATCGGTTAACTACATAATTGAAATATATATATATATATGTGTCAGATTCACTCTGATAGCCACAATGAATAAATTAGTATGGATATATATATATATCTCAATGGAAGCAATATTTTAAGACAAAAGGGAGTTATATATCTCAATGGAAGCAATATTATAAGACAAAAGGGAGTTATATATCTCAATGGAAGCAATATTATAAGACAAAAGGGAGTTTTAGTATGTGTATAATGCATATATGTGCTCAACTTTAGGTCTTTTATTACTTCCCTATATCAGTTGTACACTAATTTGAATTTTAAAAGACCAGATGTGGATAAACAGGAATGGCCATAATAGTAAACTAACTGAAAAATATTTATAAACCGAGTAAAGAAAAAAAAAATTGGACTAATTCTCAATAAAAATGGGCCAAATTCAAAGTTTTTGGTTGATTTCTTATTTATAAAATGTGATGGGTTAGGGTAGAAAGAGGTTTGCAAAATGGGGCTAAAACCTAATTTTCTATAAACGGTAGTGTAAACACCCCGATCCGTGACCCTCGCAAGAACCCTAAACGACCAACGAGAACTACTATTTTTGTAGTCCGGGACCCACCCGAGCACCCGAAACTACCCCGAAAGGGTTTGTTGGCCAACAAACCTATTTTGAAGTGGGATTGTCGCACGATATATCAGTGTGTCGCGCGACAATCACTGGTATGTCGCACGACAATCACTCCTATGTCGCACGACAAACCCTTCTGACCCCGACCATCCACTCTCTGACAAATCAGTATGTCAAAGACATCACTTCAGCCGTTTGTCGCGCGACATTGGACACATTGTCTCGCGACATATGCCCCTTTTGGGGAAGTGTCGCGCGACAATCCTCCCCCCGCACTATAAATGGGCCAACACCCCCAAGGGTTCAAGGACAGCAACTTGGATTTGGAAAATTATTAGCTTATATCTGATTTTCTAGTCTTTCGTCAAGTATTTTATGTCATAATCTTATTTCTGAGGAGTATCAAATCTATTCCCGACACTCGACGTGTCCCATCTCTAGAATCGTATTCTCGGAAATATCTGAAGAAGGAAAAGATCATTATCGCTGGAGATCTCTCTGCCGCATTATATTTTCTTTCTTATTATTATTCTCGTCGGGAAGGTAAAGAAAACCTCTTCTAGTATTTAAATTATATACCTGTGTACTTGTTTTACTTCTGTTGTTCTGTCCACGTTTTATTTGAATAAACTTATTGCCAAGTTACAAAGTAGTCTGCCGTTTTCAAAACAAAGGACCCTGATAAAACCATTTCCAAAATCAGAAGTATAAGTACATTATCATCCGAATAAAATTCTGTTTTCAAAACCCGGACTGATAAGACTTATTTAGGAATTAAAATCAACATATCATGTCTTTTCTATAGACTGCGACGTGTCTGATAAAACTCCCCTCAAAGAGTTTTAGTTCCATATTAAATTAGTCCCGACACAAGATTCGAACTTTTACAAAAGTAATCACAACACGAGAAAACCGTCATCATCTGAGGAAATAATACGGGACACTCTTTCAAAATAAAAGGTTTTGTCATTTGTATTTACATCTTTCAATAATAAAAACATCGGATCTTGGAACACACAAGTTTTTATCCCTTTCCCCGCTTTTTCCCAGAAATTAGGGTTTTCTCACTTAGAAAGTAGTAGACTGTCAGTAAAAGCATCCAAGTTTTTCAACATAAAATAAACGTATAAGACCACTAGAGACCGTAAGGGCAGAATGGGTGCTTAACACCTTTCCAAACTGTAATATAGTTTCCAAACCCTATAGAATCCTGGTTTTGCAGACAAATGTGTAAAGAAAGGCTTATATGTAGCACTTCCTCTTACACAAACCATTTTGTCCGTTTTCTTGTAAAACGTACTAGCGACTCTGAACGAACCCTCTTGCATTTCGAAATAGGATAGAGGGACACCCGATATGAATTATTAACACCGATCGAAGCAAATGGAGCGACGGGATCCGTTCTAACGTTCTAGACGTCCAACAACGAGAGCGAGACCCGAGGGTCGCATTTGCGGATTCTCACAGTGGCGACTCTGCTGGGGACTTTAGAAAACTAGACTCTTATATGTGGACTTTTATTTATTTGTTGAATATCTGCTTTTACTGCTTTCCCTACTTGTGTCAATTGATTGAGAAGAAACCTTTTCCTAAAAATGAAAGTTTTCAAAAATACGTAATAAAGATAATAATATTTGTGAAACCAACCTTTTGAACTTTACACGCACTTTCACAAATCATGCATTGGTTCTACGAGTGTGAAATTACCCCAAACCCTCGGAAGTATTATAAGTGAGTAGAGAGTTGGCTTGCTTGGGCCAACATAAACCGAAAGCATTTACTTCCACTCTCCTTGGCCAAGTACGCCCCCGAGGTATATCGAGTGACGAGAACACTCACGTACCCGGAAAGTATATCCAAAGACTCTTGCACGTACCCGCCCCTGGGGTATATCACAAGGTCTTGCCAAATAGGAGGGAGCCTGAAGCCTTAACCGTTTGTACACATGCGCTGCATATAAGATCGAGTTGGCTAAAACACTTGTCAAACAGCCGTAGAAGATGTACCACCTTACGGCTTACTTTACAACACCTTTTTAAAACCCGAGTCTTTTCTCGGCAATTTTTAGTGGTTCTTTTGGCAAAAAATCGAGTCGCCCCGTAGTCTTCCTTCATTTCCGCCACATGGTTTCGTCTACAGCCGCAAGACAACGACAGACTGGAAGGTTGGGCCGGTCGAGATCATACCGGAAGACTAGTAAGACCAAACACACCCGAAATGGCCGATGGACGCGAGAATCAAGAGACAGATCAGAGCCTAGCCGAGGCGTCTGCAGCTCAGCCAACTTTAGCCGAGATGCATCGTCTACTTATGACCGTTAACAAGAATTTGGCAAGCCTCGCGACCGAGCAACAGAGTACCCGAGTTCGAGTAGAAGAATTGTCAGTCGAACGAACTGCACCACCGGGGTTTGAACGGCCACCACTGAATCGAGATCAGAATCAAGGGCAGTCATCGCAAGTACTTCCCCCAGTCCAAGGAACCAATCCACCCCAAACGGATCCTATCATAGCAGGTCCTGTTCAAACCGATCCCCACAATCAGAATCAATGGGCCCCTGATTCAGGCCCCACTTATCAGCAACAAGAGTCACCCGTCATCTGGCCGCAACCTCAGCAGGGCCTTGATCCCCAATACCAGGCATGGCCACAAGTTCCCGCAAGACCTATTCCACCACCGGCCCCAGTAGCCCCTCCTAATGAGTACCCAGACATTAACCGATTTCGAGCAGTGTATGCAGAATCGGTTATAGCTCGGGAACAGCCTGACGAGGTTTCAAGAGATAGTGAAGAAATAAAGAAACTGAAAGAGCAGATGAAGGTTCTGCAAAGGGGGATTTCCCTAATAAAAGGGGCAAACGAGATTACAGATATGAATGCCTTCTCCCTCTACCCAGAAGCAAGATTACCCCAGGGATTCAAACTCCCCTCCATCACCAAATTCACAGGAACCACATCCCCTAAAACCTATCTTCAATCCTACATCAGATCCATGCAAGTGTCCGGTTGTGGAGAGCCGGAGTTAGCTCAAGTCTTTCACATGACTCTCACGGGGGCCGCCCTGAGATAGTTTTTTGATTTGGAGAGATACCACACAAAAACTTGGGGAGATATCGTCAAGGAGTTCATGACCAAATACGGGTCCAACGAGGATTTAGAAATTACCTGTAAACACCTGAAAATGGCCAATCAAAGAAAAAAGGAAAGTTTCAGCGATTTCGTCACACGCTAGAAAGAGATGGCCTCCCAAATGTCCAAACGACCAGTTGAAGAAGAACAGTTAGAGATCACACAGAAGAATTTCACTCCAGCTGTACTGAGTTGCATGGGAAAGCATGTATTCCCACACTTCAGAGCCCTATTGAGCATGGGGTCACAAGTAGAAGAAGAACTGGCCAAGAAGGTAGAGGCTGATACCAAGAAAGCCTCATACACCAGGAGAAAGACGGCCACTCCAGCTATAAATCAACTAAGCTCATACCCATACCAACAAAATCCATTTCAACAGTCCCCACAAACCCCCACCCCCCCCCCCGATGAGTTGGCCTGCACAAGGAGACTCTTCGAGCAACGAGGCCAAGAAAAGGAGAAACTTCTGCACCCTTCCCACTACCCTGGTCAAGAGCCTGGAACTACTCCGAAAGGCCGGACTGATCACTCCACTCAACCCGCGCCCTCCACTAAGCCCTATTCCCAGCACCTGGAGAATGAATGAGAACTGTGCGTACTATCAGGCAGCAGGCCACGACACGGAACGTTGCTTGGCTCTTCGCCATCGTATCCAAGACCTCATTGAAGCTGGAACCATCTCCGCACCCGGTGGGCCCAATATTACTAACAACCCCCTTCCCAATCATACTCCACCTGCGGGAATTAACGCCTTAACCACTGATGAAGAAGGCTTTGATCCCGTGGGACTCATTCGAGACGACCCAGCCTACAAGTCACCCACTGTGCTGCCAGCAAAGGCTCAAGTTACCGCCGGCCTCAATTCGATAATTGACCAATGGATGGCTAAGATGAACTTTCTACCCGGGTAGGGTTTAGGAAAGGCAAATCAGGAGATCTCCCAACCACTTACAATCAAAATCAATCCCGAAAAATCTGGGATATGATGGACCCAGGATAAGAAGAAACAACCATGGAAGCCCCGAGGTCTTCCCAATGAGACAATCTATATGACAGAAACTTCCTCCGAAACTTTTAATTGGTCGGCAGAGCCAGATTCATCGAAAATCTCAGAGGGATCAGACCTAGCATCCCTTTGGATACAACAAATTACCCGATCAGGAAGGGTATACCAGCCACCACCAATAGATGCTGAGAAATCACCATCTCCTAAGGAAATATGAGACGATCAAGTACTGGAACAGTTGAAGAAAACTCAAGCACACATCACCATTTGGGGCCTCTTGGTTGCCTCCAAACCTCACAGGACTGCTTTCATCAAACTCCTAGATGAGGCCGTCATATCACCAGACTCTATGCCTGAACAACTACCAAACATGATCGGGTCCCTTACAGTCCAAAGAAGTCTGTCATTTTCAGATGAAGATTTGTCTCCATTGGGGAAGAAACACAGTCTGGCCCTCCATATCACTGTCCGGACCCGAGGGAAAATCCTATTGCAGGTCCTCATCGACAATAGGTCAACCATAAATGTCTGCCCTTTGAAGACCGCCAAGTGTCTAGGTATCTTAGACTCAGAACTTTCTCCATCAACAGTGACCGTTAGAGCCTATGACAACACCAGAAGGGCCGTTTTGGGTTCCCTAAATCTAGATCTCATGGTCGGTCCCGAAAACTTTTCAGCTGACTTCCAAATCATAGACATTTCCTCCAGTTTCAACCTCATGTTGGGAAGAGCATGGCTGCACGACATAGGAGCACTCCCCTCCTCCTTACACCAGAAGATAAAGATACCGTTCGAAGGGAAGATAATCACCATCCAAGGAGATCCTGAGAAGACCTTGGCAGACCTGGAATTACCTGTTTTGGGCATCGGGAGCCAAAGCATACAGATGGGAGGCTTTTCTTACGAGCCTCAAGTACAAGCTCTCACCACCCAGAGAATCAAGTATCTACCCCCTGATAATATCCCCGGTCTTAGCACCAAGATCACAAATATACTGAGAATGATGAAATACTTGCCTGGAGCCAGTCTGAGAATGGGGCAGCCAGGATTACTTCAGGCCTTAGAACCAGTGACGAGGCATGAAAAAGAAGGGTTGGCGTACCAACACACCGAAGAAGACAACCAAGAAAAAAAGGGTCAAGGACATCAGTATCTGAGTTTTAGCTCTCTGAATGGGTTTTTTGTCAAAGAAGGAGAGGACTTCCCCTTTTGCGGCTTTCAGGTACCTTGGAGAAACAGCGACGAAGATAACCTTCCAGGATGGGAAATCTTCTATGAAGATGACCTTTATCTCAAGAAAAACACTATACACAGCTTCTCTACCAAGTTGACGATCGGGTCGAGAGAACAAAATGAAAACAAGGAAGATGAAAAAGAAGAACTGATCGGAGATCTCTTCGACATCATGGCTCTAGGGGATGAAGAGCCAAGAGACGACCCTGTGCACTTGATACATGCCGATCCAGATTACCAGAAAGAGGGGGAAAAGAGTGAAATTGTAAGGGTGAGAGATAAGAGTGGGGGTAAGACTAGGGAAGAGTCGCTCCTAGATTTACTTTTCAAACTTGTACCTGTAAGCACTATTATTAATGAAGAAGACTCTGTTTTTCGTTATCCTTTTAGTTTTGATTCTGTAATTGCTTATATGGAGATGAAAAGACTAAACAAACACCCTGAACGGGAGGACCAGCGTATACAGAGTGAGGAGGGGGACACTCTTGTAATAAACCTCGGGATGGAAGAAGAAAGGAAAGAGGTCCGTATTGGGGTAAGTCTAAGTGAGACAAAAAGAGAAGAGTTCACACAAACTCTAAATGAGAACGTGGATGTCTTCGTCTGGTCCTATGCAGATATGCCAGGTTTGAACAGCCAGATAGTCATGCACGAGATACACACCAAACCGGAGTTTAGACCCGTCAAACAAAAGTTGAGAAAGCTTACGCCATAATGGTCCCTGAAGGTAAAATAAGAACTGATGAAACAACTGAGTGTGGGGTTCTTGCGGGTAATCGAGTACCCTTCATGGTTAGCCAACATTGTACCCGTCCCAAAGGCAAATAGAAAGGTCCGCATGTGTGTAGATTACCGAGATCTCAATAAAGCCTGCCCAAAAGATGATTTCCCATTACCCAACATTGATTTGATAGTGGATAATACCGCCAACCATGCCCTGAAGTCATTCGTAGATGGTTTCGCCGGGTATAATCAGATCAAGATGCACCCGGATCACCAAGAGAAAACAGCATTCATCACACCGTGGGAGACATACTGCTATACCGTTATGCTATTTGGGCTGAAGAACGCCGGGGCAACATATCAAAGGGCAGTTACCGCTATCTTCCACGACATGATTCACAAAGAAGTAGAAGTGTATGTGGATGACATGATAATCAATTCGAAGGAGAGAGAAGGCCATGTACCATCCTTGCGAGCCTTTTTTGACCGCCTCCGCCAGTACCAGATGAGACTCAATCCGCAGAAATGTGTGTTCGGGGTAACTAAAGGAAAACTCTTGGGTTATGTCGTCAGCCAGAAAGGAATCGAGGTAGACCATGCCAAAATTTGAGCTATCCGAGACATGCCCGAGCCTCGTACCTAGAAAGAAGTCTGGGGATTTTTGGATAATTTGCAGTACATTAGCAGGTTCATCTCTCAGCTTACTCAGACTTGCGAACCTATCTTCAAACTCTTGAGGAAGTCCTCACCAGGAGAATGGGACGATCAGTGCCAGGAAGCTTTTGATAGAATAAAAGACTACCTCTCCAAACCTCCAGTGTTAGCCCCACCACAGACCGGATTACCACTAATTCTATACCTGACCGTCATTGATTCGGCTGCAAGAGCCATGCTAGCCCAACATCTGACCGATACACCGAAAGAACATGCCATCTACTACATCAGCAAGAAATTGTCCCCATTTGAGATAAACTACACACCGTTGGAGAAATCATGCACCGCTCTCGTTTGGGTAACACAAAAATTACGGCATTACATGCTGGTTTTTTCGATCATCCTAGCATCACGAATTGATCCGTTGAAATACTTCTTCGAGAAACCAGCTCTCTCGAACCGTATGGCAAAATGGTTATTTTTGCTCTCCGAATTCGACATCACCTACATGACCCAGAAGGCAGTTAAAGGCAAGATCATAGCTGATTACCTAGCCCACAATCCAATATTGGGGGACATACTAGAGGAAGCCGAATTCCCAAACGAAACTATCATGAATGTTGAGATCAATGAAGACTAGAAATTATACTTCGACGGGGCCGCCAACAGAAATGGAAATAGGATAGGCATTCTGTTAGTCTCCCCAGACCAAACTCAATCCCCGGTATCATATTGTCTTGACTTCTTCTGCGCCAACAACATGGCCGAGTATGAAGCCTGTATAATTGGATTAGAGATCGCACTCCAAAGGGGTATAAGGAGAATACAAGTGTACGAAGATTCAGCATTAGTGGTCCACCAAGTTCTAAAGGAATGAAAGATCAGAGATGAGAAATTAGTCCCTTACCTCGCCCGACTGAAGGATGTCACGGGAAAGTTTGAGCATTCAGAGTTTTACTATGTCCTTAGATCACAAAACAGTTTTGCTGACGCACTAGCAACCCTGGCATCTATGATCGATATCCCGGAGGGGATGGAAGAAATAACTCTTACAGTACAAAGAAGATCAGGACCAGCACACTGCATGGCCCTTGAGGTAGAGGATGAGGAGAATGGGGACTTAACCGCTTGGTTTTACGACATCTGGAACCTGTTGAAAAAACCATCAGTATCCCGAGCAAGCAGATAAGAGAACACGGGTTACGCTCAGAAGATTAGCATCAAGATTCATACTTTGCGCCAGAAGGCTGTATAAGAGGAACTACGACGGAGCCCATCTCCAATGTCTGACTGAAGAAGAGTCTGTCAAAGTGATGGATCAGATACACGGGGGCGATAGTGGACCTCATATGAGCGGCCATACACTTGCCTGCAAAATCATCAGGCAAGGATATTACTGGTCTACCCTGCAGACCGACTGCGTCAACCACGTACGCCGCTGCCATAAATGCCAAATCTATGCTAAATCTCATAAACTTCCTCCGAAAGAGTTGTACAACATGACTGCTCCCTGGCCTTTCGCAACCTGGGGAATCGACATTATTGGGAAGATTTCGCCCAAAGCCAGTAACGGCCATGAATTTATACTAGTGGCCATCGACTACTTTACCAAATGGGTAGAAGCCGAGTCCTTCCAAACCCTTGACACCAGGAAAGTTGCCCGATTCATCAAACGGAATATCATCTGTCGGTATGGAGTCCCACACGAGATTATCTCGGATAACGGCACTCATTTCGAAAGAGAAGCTAATACAATCATGGAGGAATACGGTATTACCCGATATAGATCTTCGCCATATAGGCTACAAACCAATGGGGCAGTTGAGGCCACCAACAAAAATCTGAAGAATATCCTAAGCAAGATGACTGACACCTGTCGAGACTGGCCAGAGAAGTTACCATACGCATTGTGGGGATATCGCACCACCGAGAGGGTCTCCACAGGGGCAACCCCGTTTTTTCTTACAAACGGAATGGAAGCAGTCCTCCCTGTTGAACTAGAGGTCCCTTCCCTCAGAGTTATACTAGAGAATCAAGTTAACGAGCTATAGTGGGTCCAGGCACGTTATAACGAGCTGGCCTTACTAGATGAGAAGAGATTAAAAGCCGCATACCACCACCAAGGGTATCAGAAGAGAATTGCTCGAGCATTTAACCAGAAAGTCAAGACTCGGGGTATCAATGAGAACGACATCGTGTTGAAAGAAATTCGAGAGCCAGCCAGAGACCCAAGGGGAAAGTTTGGGCAGAAGTGGACAGGGCCGTAAATCGTCAAAGAGATTAACACTGGGGGTGCCGCTATACTCGCTGACTTAGATGGACAGTTACTCCATTCACCAGTCAACATAGATCGACTGAAGAAGTATTACCAATAGACGTAACCTGTATAGATAAGAACTACGTAAACCTGAGCCCCAACTCAAAACTTTTGTTTTTTGAAAAATTAAAAGGGGAACGTAGGCAACCTGAGAAGTGACTTCAGGCCCGGTTTAAACATTGTAAAGAATTTATTTCTCATAAACAGTCCTTCATATATTATTAAAGTGGTTCAGAACACTGTAGGTTACAAAAGTGACACAGCATACAGAAAAACCTAATCCCGAGGGGTTTGACAAGCATGGTCCTCAGTAGCCAAATCAATTCGAGCCTCATTCAGGATCTGGTACGCAAAGACAATGTTCTCCTCTGTAGACTTAAAATCCATGAAACGGAACCACTCCATTTGGAAGGGATCATCAATTATCTCCCCTTCCAAAGACCCCCAACGAGAACAGATGATGTCAGCCCAGAGGGGCCTGGTAATACCGAAATGGGCATAATTGAACTGACGAGTCAGTCGAGCACGCAACATCTTCTCTACCGATAAAGAAACATGCGGGGTCAGCAATTTAGACTCAGAGGAGAAGTTATTCAAACCAAGGGGAATGTCCTGAGGAACGTTGAACTGCCAAAAAAGACGTCCTGGGAGATAAAAGGAGGTAAACCAGAGCCCGCGGAGCCAAACATAGTTCTGACCCCCTATACTAAGCACCATCGCCCTCAGCTTCCACCAAGGAATGTTCTACCAGATAGCCCGAAAGTTCTCCGAAAACCACACCGTCCAATCAGAGGAAGACATGGTCAAAGCACCAAAGAGGGGACGACGGAAAAAGTGCGTCGGGTTGTCAAGCCGCACCCCGTTGAAACCCACCGATCGAAAACGCTCTAACAGCCACATGTATAGCAAACGAGGGCTTCCCTTGAAAAAGGGTGAGGCTCCCCTTTTAAGATCATTTAGGCCATTCAGAGTCTCTGCAAGAACAATTGGCACTATAGACTCCTCGTTCCTAGCATGATAAATCAAACTCAAAAAAGTCGGATTAACACGGGAAGAGCCCGTCACCAGTAGCATATCAAAAACAAGACAGATCAAGGTCTCCGCAGTACGCCCCACGCTATAAGAAGCCCATCGTTAATAAAACCATCGCAGGCCGCTTGGGGAATGGCTAACAGAGCGATCAGCATATCTCGAGGACCAATTTCTTCTATAAGAACAGCCATCGGGAGACGGACATCAGAACGCAACAGTCAGGAAAACTCCTCGTAAGTCGGGCAGAGCTCATCTAGCCCGAAACGAAAAAGATGATCCGCAGGGCTCCAGAAATACAAAGCACCCAGAAAAAAGGAAAAATCTACAGGACGATGGCACCAGCCTGCTAAAGGACTGAACGCACCAAAGTTCAAGCCATTCTCAGAAGATATCAGAGCATCTCGGGCTTCAACATAAGAAAAATTAGAATTTGTGCGATAAGAAGACATTTTGGGAAAGGTGTAGGGATGAAGGAAGGAAAATGGGTGTTTCTATAGCAAAAAAAGAGGGTCCTGTGCCTATTTGTCGCGCGACAAACCCATATCCATGAGGGATTGTCACGCGACCATCCTCATTGGTGTACCCTGTTTTGGCTTTTCTTACCCGTAAGAGTCATTTTTACCAAAAGAAACACTTCTGCATGCACTGTGCTCACTTTGTTCTTTTGCAGAAACCCTAAGTATCGCCACATTACAAGGTACGGCTCCTAAATTATCGATTCACGTAATTATTACCTTTTCATCACATATAAGGAATAAAAAACACATCATCAGACACAAATAAAGATTTTTATAAAAACTAATAAAAGAACAGTTTTCAAAGAAACTAAATCTCTATCTAAATATCTAAAAATAAAACTATATATCTGTTTCAAACTAACAAAAAGTACAGGAAAGAAAAGCTAATCTACTAGAGCGCGCTTTGACACGCTCCCACTATCGCCCGATCCCTCCTCGGGAATAAGGTCAACCACTGGGACACCCTGAGTAGGAGGGACTACCACCTGGGAAGGTCCCATCGACTAGACAAGAGCCGTAGGACGGATCACCGAGGACCGAGAGCGCCTAGAAGTTCGACTACTACTCCTCCGAGACTCCGTCCAGGCATGAGAAGAAGTCAGAGGGTCGCCCGATCGTAAAGAAATATCAATTGCCCTCTGATAGTCACGCATGTAAGCTGGAGGGTCTCGACCGACGTACTGGAGAAGGTTCCAATTGTAGAGGTACTGGGCATGCCAAGCCCTCACATCCGCCACCCATACACTCACCCATTGTGAAAGACATAAGATAAGAGAATCAGCACAGTCGAAATAAATAAATATAGATATAAAAGTATCAAGAAAAGTTGAAGTAGGTACCTCGTCGTCAGAGCGACCACCCAAGAAGTCAAAAGCGTCCTTAGAAAGAGGATACTCGGGTACCGTATATCGACGTAGACCGGTGCCGACATAAGAGATATCTTTGGGAAGTGGAGGAAGATCCACCAAAGGAATGGACAAGCCCGTCGGAATATCAACAGAAGTGGACCCACCCTCCTCGCGAATCGGGAACAGGGGAGGCCGGGAAGATGAGCCACCGAGACCCGGAGATCGGGCCGGAGGGCCCATAACAGTCGATGTAAGAGGGGTCAGTGTGGCATAAGTACGGACGCCCGGAGGATCCACGACGGCCATCGCTCTCAAAGGGGGGACTTCGCTGGAAGGAGTGGTCACAGCAGCAGGAGGGGTCCACCCAAACTGCTCATAGTCGACCCCGAAATCCGCAGGCTCCCAGGATCGCTCCGAAAAATCTGCTGCCCCTCTCTCAGCAGCCTCAAAAATAGCCCCCGGAGATGCTGACGGACCGGTGGGGAACTCAAAACCCTCAACAGGCTGCTCCTCTCTAGGCATAGTCTGAGGAGGCTGCTCTAGAACAGCCGCTGTCCCACCTCCCTCACCGCCCTCGGGTCTATCATCACCGCCCTCGGGTCTATCATCACCTCCTTCGGGCCGATCATCGCCTCCCTCAGTACCGGCAGGGACGTCCCTCTCTCCCTCGGGGTCGTCATCGTCAGAGTCCAAAATGTTGTCCCTCTAATCGAGGACAGGCGACAGATGACCGGGAACCGTCCGGGACAAATGAGTATGTCCTCGTATATAGTTGGGATCACTGCCCAACGCCCGGTATCTCTCGTAGAAGACTCGTCCCCGAGTCCCCTTCGGCTCCCTGATCAAGTAACGAGCAGCAAAGGCAGTGTAGTCTCCCTCCTCAGTAAACGTCTGAAAACCAAGCCCATCGACCAATGCCTGCACCGTCACCGGATCGATCTCGCCCGTCTGCCTCATCAGAACTGACGGGAATGAAGGAACTCTAGGCCACTGGGCCAGTGTATGCTGGCGAGTAACTCTCTCGCCCAAGTAGAAGTGGAGGTCGTACTCATCCCTGATAAGCCGCCTGGTCCTCGAGGCGGTCAGAGCATGACCATATCCAAAATGGAGGCCCAGATCACCCCAGGGGGCTCACTCAATCTGAACAAAACAAAAATTTTCAGTTATTTGTATTCTATTTACTATTTATCCATTTGAAAAGAAAGAATACTAAAGATATTTACCTGCTCCTCCAGCAGGTCATGAACAGCAGCAGCTCCGGTCTCCCGAGTCCGGTATACATAGGGAGCCCTGTAGTTTCCCGCAATAAATCAGCGGAGAAAAGGAAACTGATCCTCGTTCTCGACGAGGAGATCCACCTGAGCACGACCCAGACGGGTATACGCCACGAACCAACTCTGAAGATGAGACATAAAGAATATTAGCAACAACAGATGATAAATATAAGGGACTGAAGCAAAGATAAAAGGACAAAAGAACATACCTCCCACAGCAAAGAAAAGCCCTTGAGGTTCAGGGCTAGATGACGAGAAACCTGGTCCATAGCATCATAAAGGACGGCAAGAATGAAACCGCCCCAGTCATAGTCGAACATGATGCTGAAGTCCTGGAGATAGGGCAGCCACCAGAGATGGGCCGTGTCCCCCCCACGGGCCTCGAATAAATCATGTAGCGTCAGTAGAAGAAGGACGCGGGCATACTGGGGCGCCTCTTGACGGGTCATCGGCGCTCCAGAAGCAACTAGTCGGGCCCTCTCTGTAGCCAGGCGCGTAACCAAGACAGCCCGAGAAATCGTATTGCCTGAACTCCGTCGCTCAGGAAACCACCCAAGTGCACCCACGATGCCCTCTGCCGTCAGACGCAAAGGAACATCAATCTGTATATGGACCCCCTGAAGGAATCCCAATCAAAGCAAATAAATCGAGGGGGGTCATCGTCATCTCCCCCCCAACTCCAGTGGAAGGTATAAGTGGTGTCCCACCAGTGACAGGCCAGAGTCGACACCAACACAGCCGCCCTAGATACCCACTTTAGGAAGGCGTCAAAAAGAAGACCAAAGGGAGTCACAAGGAGCAACTCCTGGACAGGGGCCGGTGCCTGTTGCCACTCTAAGAAAATAGTGTTGGGAGAACCCCAACCTCGGCCAACCCACTGCAGACAAAGCAGAGATATAAAAATATGAGAAACCTGAGGGTACTTTGGTATAATTATGAGCGTTATAGGGTAAATTATGTAATTTTCCAAAACCTGAGGGTACTTTGGTATAATTATGAGAGATATAGGGTTATAAGGGTAAATTATGTAATTTTCCAAACCTGAGGGTACTTTGGTGTAATTATGAGAGTTATAGGGTTATAAGGGTAAAATTATGTAATTTTCCAAAACTTGAGGGTACTTTGGTATAATTATGAGAGTTATAGGGTTATAAGGGTAAATTATGTAATTTTCCAAACCTGAGGGTACTTTGGTGTAAGTATGAGAGTTATAGGATTATAAGGGTAAAATTATGTAATTTTCCAAAATCTGAGGGTACTTTGGTATAATTATGAGAGATATAGGGTTATAAAGGTAACTTATGTAATTTTCCAAACCTGAGGGTACTTTGGTGTAATTATGAGAGTTATAGGGTTATAAGGGTAAATTATGTAATTTTCCAAAACCTGAGGGTACTTTGGTGTAATTATGAGAGTTATAGGGTTATAAGGGTAAATTATGTAATTTTCCAAAACCTGAGGGTACTTTGGTGTAATTATGAGAGTTATAGGGTTATAAGGGTAAATTATGTAATTTTCCAAAACCTGAGGGTACTTTGGTGTAATTATGAGAGTTATAGGGTTATAAGGGTAAATTATGTAATTTTCAAAACTTGAGGGTACTCTGGTGTAATTATGAGAGATATAGGGTTATAAGGGTAAATTATGTAATTTTCCAAACGTGAGGGTACTCTGGTGTAATTATGAGAGATATAGGGTTATAAGGATAAATTATGTAATTTTTCGAAACGTGAGGGTACTCTAGTGTAATTATGAGAGATATAGGGTTATAAGGGTAAATTATGTAGTTTTCCAAACCTGATGGTACTTTGGTATAATTATGAGAGATATAGGGTTATAAGGGTAAATTATGTAATTTTCCAAAACCTAAGGGTACTTTGGTGTAATTATGAGAGATATAGGGTTATAAGGGTAAATTATGTAATTTTCCAAATCCTAAAAGGGTATCACAGGTAAAAGTATGTGTTCGCTAAATCGGACGTTATTTCTAGGTAGACATGCATACTAACATTGTTTAAAAATACATGCAGGAAACAACAAAAATAAAAGAACGAATAAATACACGAAGGAAATGAATTTCAAGAGAACATACCAGAGACTGTCGACGGATCTCATGAGAAACAGGCTCCATCAAGAGCCATGGAACATCCGGGACTGGAGCAGCCTGGGTAACATCCCGGTAGACCACCGCCCGACCGCGGTCCACCCCATCCTCGCCATACCAGTCAAGGTCCTCCCAATCATCATGGTGAGGGCTGCACCGCAGAACGCCCTGAGCGACGGTAAAGGTGACCTCCTCCTGGTCACCCTTCAGTCTATCAGGCTGAGCAGGATCCATCTGTGTATATACAAAGTAGTGAGAAAGTCGGAAAATCAGAAAAAGCAACAGGGCTTCCGCGCTTGAGAGAAGAGAGAAAGAGAGCTAGAGAGAGAAAGAGAAATGAGAGAATGAGGTGGAATGAGCTCAGCAAAGGGTATATATAATACACCAGTTTGTCGCGCGAGAAATGGGCTCATTGTCGTGCGACAAAGATCCCGGCCCCAAAATGTCGCGCGACATATTAACCCCCTTCCCTGATTTTTTGACCTTTGTCTCATTTTATCTCTTGCAAGGGTACTTCAGAGAAACAATTTTCGAAAAACTTGCTAAATACCGCACACTCAGGATGAAAACTCGAGGAAAAGACTTCCAAATCATCTCCCTGAAAATGCGAGAACGAAATACAAACAGTTAAAAGCAGTCTATGATCTCCCAAGAAAGACCGAGACCATCAAAGAGAAAAAGCAAAATATCAAAGATAAGACGGGAATAAAAAAAATTGAAAGAGTAAAAAAGAGAAAGAACCCGCATGAGCGCCCAAAGCGAGCGAGAGAAACAGAAATGCAAAGTGACAGGGAGAGCCACACCAAAAGTGACAGCTAGGCCAAAACCGGCTCAGGGCTTCGTTTTGGGTGAGTAAGGCTCTTGATCACGACAAAGGGATAAAAAGACTCCCGGTCAAAAACAGAGAAGGCCAGAAAAAGTCTTTCCTAAAAGAGGGAGAAATAAGGGCATCAAAAAACAGAATACGATATGGGCCCACCAAGAGAAAACTAAGAAGAGAACAGAGATCAGAGATTGAACTTTCAAACAAAATTTCTTTTCAGCACGATACAGAAGAGATGGTTTGGAAAATCTCGAATCATCACTCTGCGGAGAGCAAAAGAAATTCGAAAACTGCCTTCTGAGAGAAGTATCTTCACTCAAGGAAAACATGAGAGTAAAAGTCAGAAAGATACAGGAAAACGGACATCCGGATAAAGATTAGACCCCGAGAAGCTCTTTTCACCCTCACAAAAATTTCTCTCTCTCACTCTAGCAGTCTAAAAGTGACAACAAACAAATTCACCATAGTACAACACAAGCTCTCGCCAGAGGCAAATCACAAGCACAAAGCCCTTGCCAGAGGCAAAAATACTCACAAAAGCCCTCCCAGAGGCAATTTCCTTTATTTTTACAGAACAAAAGCCCTCCCAGAGAGGCACAAGTGTAGCAATGGTAGTCCTCCCACCTGAGGCGAGAAGATCAAAAGCCCTCCCAGAGAGGCACAGTGTAGCAATGGTAGTCCTCCCACCTGAGGCGAGAAGATCAAAAGCCCTCCTAGAGAGGCACAGTGTAGCAATGGTAGTCCTCCCACCTGAGGCGAAGCCCTCCCAGAGAGGCACAAGTGTAGCAATGGTAGTCCTCCCACCTGAGGCGAGAAGATCAAAAGCCCTCCCAGAGAGGCACAGTGTAGCAATGGTAGTCCTCCCACCTGAGGCGAAGCCCTCGCAGAGAGGCACAGTGTAGCAATGGTAGTCCTTCCACCTGAGGCGAGAAGATCAAAAGCCCTCGCAGAGAGGCATAGTGTAGCAATGGTAGTCCTCCCACCTGAGGCGAGAAAATCAAAGCCCTCCCAGAGAGGCACAATGTAGCAATGGTAGTCCTCCCACCTGAGACGAAACCCTCCCAGAGAGGCACAGTGTAGCAATGGTAATCCTCCTACCTGAGACGAAGCCCTCCCAGAGAGGCACAGTGGAGCAATGGCAGTCCTCCCATCTGAGGCGAGTAGAGCAAATGAAAGTCCTCGAAAGAGGCAATGAGGTAACAAAAGCCCTCTCCGAAGGCAAAACCAAACACAAAGCCCTTTCCGGAGGCACTCACAAACACTTTTTTGCATACGCACACTTCCTTAGAGTTCCTGCGGGAGCCATGGATCATGGTCTCTTCCAGTCGCCTCAATTCCTTGCAAGCAAGGAGCTTGAGTCGAGAGGGTCTGTAGACACCCCGATCCGTGACCCCGCAAGAACCCTAAACGACCTACGAGAACTACTATTTTTGGAGTCCGAGACCCACCCGAGCATCCAAAACTACCCCGAAAAGGTTTGTTGGCCAACAAACCTATTTTGAAGTGGGATTGTCGCACGATATATCAGTGTGTCGCGCGACAATCACTCCTATGTCGCACGACAAACCCCTCTGACCCCGACCATCCACTCTCTGATAAATCAGTCTGTCAGAGACATCACTTCAACCGTTTGTCGCGCGACATTGGACACATTGTCTCGCGACATATGCCCCTTTTGGGAAAGTGTCGCGCGACAATCCTCCCCCCGCACTATAAATAGGCCAACACCCCCAAGGGTTCAAAGGCAGCAACTTGGATTTGGAAAATTATTAGCTTATATCTGATTTTCTAGTCTTTCGTCAAGTATTTTCTGTCATAATCTTATTTCTGAGGAGTATCGAATCTATTCCCGACACTCGACGTGTCCCGTCTCTGGAATCGTATTCTCGAAAATATCTGAAGAAGGAAAAGATCATTATCGCCGGAGATCTCTCTGCCGCATTATATTTTCTTTCTTATTATTATTCTCGTCAGGAAGGTAAAGAAAACCTCTTCTAGTATTTAAATTATATACCTGTGTACTTGTTTTACTTCTGTTGTTCTGTCCACGTTTTATTTGAATAAACTTATTGCCAAGTTACAAAGTAGTTTGCCATTTTCAAAACAAAGGACCTTGATAAAACCATTTCCAAAATCATAAGTATAAGTACATTATCATCCGGATAAAATTCTGTTTTCAAAACCCGGACTGATAAGACTTATCTAGGAATTAAAATCAACATATCCTGTCTTTTCTATAGACTGCGACGTGTCTGATAAAACTCCCCTCAAAGAGTTTTAGTTCTATATTAAATTAGTCCCGACACAAGATCCGAACTTTTACGAAAGTAATCACAATACGAGAAAACCGTCATTATCTGAGGAAATAATACGGGACACTCTTTCAAAATAAAAGGTTTTGTCATTTGTATTTACATCTTTCAATAATAAAAACATCGAATCTCGGAACACAAAGGTTTTTATCCCTTTCCCAGCTTTTTCCCAGAAATTAGGGTTTTCTCACTTAGAAAGTAGTAGACTGTCAGTAAAAGCATCCAAGTTTTTCAACATAAAATAAATGTATAAGACCACTAGAGACCGTAAGGGCGGAATGGGTGCTTAACACCTTCCCAAACCGTAATATAGTTTCCGAACCCTATAGAATCCTGGTTTTGCAGACAAATGTGTAAAGAAGGCTTATCTGTAGCCTTTCCTCTTACACAAACCATTTTGTCCGTTTTCTTGTAAAACGTACTGACGACTCTGAACGAACCCTCTTGCATTTAGAAATAGGATAGAGAGAAACCTGATATGAATTATCAACACCGATTGAAGCAAATGGAGCGATGGGATCCGTTCCGACGTTCCAGACGCCCAACAACGGGAGCGAGACCCGGGGGGTCGCATTTGCAGATTCTCACAAGTAGATAGAGAGTTCCTTATTTATACACTCATCAACAGACTAACATTTTTAGGAGATAAAAAATTGTGTGGTTGAGATTTAAAATACTTTTTGAATGAATTATAACACATTTAACATGGATTTCAACCCAATATACATATATTAAAACAATTATTTATACTCTTATCAACACGCTAAAGAGATAGTTCCTTATTTATACCCTCATCAACATACTAACATTTTTGGAACAATTATTTTATTTTATTCACTCATGAGTTTTTGTGATATATATAATGGGAAAGGATCTTAAGTGGACCAACTTTTTGATCTTTAAATGTGGACCAGTCATTTTGAGAGGGTAAATGGATGAATTTTTTGATGAAATTTAGTGAAGACGATCTCCATGTTTAGCAGATCACCTCCACCAATTTTTATCGAAAAATTCAATCGGGAAGAGGGTTAACTAAAAAATTGATATATATGAGCATTTTTAGCTGTTAAAATTTAAGATGTTTAGATAACCCATTTTTCGGTTGTATTTTTTGATGAAAATTGGCGTATATAATCTACTAATTATGGAGATCTTCATCAAGTTTCATTAAAAAATTCATCCGTTTGCCCCCTCAAAATGATTGATCCACATTTAAGGATCAAAAAAGAGGTCCTCTTTAGATCTTTCCCCCGTATATAATTAGGTTAAGGAACAAATTGATGGCTTCAAAATTGCAAAATGTTACAATCAAAGGCTTGTGAAGCCTCAAAGTTTTCCCTAATTTTAGGGTCGTTATCTAAAGTCCAAGTAAAAAAAAACAGAAAAGAATATTTCATGTTCTTTTATTTAAAAATTAGGCAGGTAAAAACTCTTTTTTTTTTCCTAATTATTTTACCTATTGTTTTCTGTCTTTCTCCCAAACCTCCCTCTTTTTCTGCCCAGCTTTTGGTCCTATTTATAGAATTCAGGAACATTTATCGCAAAACATAGGTATTGTTGTGCCATACTTAGCCCTTGTTTGGTTGAAAACTAAAAAAATTGTTTTTTAGTTTTCTACCAAAAGCCAAATTTACTTTCACACTTTTTAAAATTTACTTCATTTTACTTTCTCTCTTGTAAAATTTTTAAAACAGCATAACTTTAAATCCAAAAATTGAAATTACCTAAAAAAATATATATATTTAAAATCTATTCATCTAGATTTATAAAATAAAATTCATTGTGATTATTTTTTGAGTTTTTTTCATGAGTTTTTTTGAATTGGTCCAAAAAAACTCCAACAAAAATCAAATTAAATTTTCAACATAATTTCACACTTCCCAAAAACTAAACCAAACATGCCCTTATTTTTTTGTTAGTGTATCCGCCTCTAAAAAAGAGATAAAAACATCTTCTTCTTCTTTTCTTTTTTTCTTTTTTTTTATTTTCCGGTATTAAAATCAAATTATAAGTCTATCTTTGTAAGGAAATTGACATTAAACGTGTCTTGACGAAACTCTATCTTTGTATTAATTGGTACAACGCCAAATAACTATTATTATTTTCACAAGTACATCGTCAATTTAAGAAACAAAGAAAAGGACATTGATAGGCTATTAGGCCCATTTTTTATTTGGACCCCCTTCTGTTGTGATACGGAAAAACATTTTTTCACACCCTCGTCATTCTTTCATTTTATTTGTATTTTCAGAAGGTTTGTCACCTGGTTAACCATGGTCGATTGAGTTATAAGTTAGGTCGAAAATAAGTTTTTGAAGAAGAGTTTAAGAGTGGTGGTGATATAGGATCAACTCATGTTGGGGTATTTTTTATTTTTTTTAAAAAATAGTTTAATTGAGAAGAGTTACGCCATTTGTGTAGCTCTTTACGATAAATTTTTGAATATTGCACTTGTAAAACTTAGTTGCGAATCCCATTATCAACAATTTTCTTGATGGGTAATTTGTAAAAACAATTGTGACATGCCCTCCCCCTTGATTGAAGAAGCCTATCCTCACAAACTCACCTAAACTTGTACGTGTGTGTATATATGTACGGATTATGGAAAGTTCTGTTCCCATATTATTTTTAAAACAAGAGTCACAATAAAAATCAGAGTTTTAGAAAGCTAGGGTCTTTTCTTCTTTTTTTTCTTTTGTTTCTTGGATCAAAACAAAAGGTTTCATTAATTAATAATTTTAAAACATTACACAAAGACAACTTAATGCATGAACAACTTTTCTAATATCATACAAACACTTGCCACAATAATAGGCGGACCATAACTCAAGATAAAACTTTAGAAGGATAGGATGACATAAAAATAATACCCATAATTAATAACATTCCAAGATAAACGACAACCAATACAAAGTTAATACAAATAGAGGCATTAACGCCAACGAAGAATATCTTATATAAAGAATGCACAGTTTAGTAGAGATAATTTTGTTTCTATTCACCGTATCTTACAGTTAATCCTCCCTTAAATCATGGAAATTTTGTATAAAGTTTTACAATATTACCCTTTTCAAAATTGATAAGTATATCCACCAATTCAAATTCATTTATAATTGTATAAATTTATATTCTATTTTAATTAAGATTCCTAATTCAAATAGAATTCCTTTTTAATTTCTTTCATATTAAAGTTTCAAAAAACTAGAAATTAGGTAGAAGGGCTTATTATACATTGATTTTTACCAAAAATCCAATGAATAATATTTTTTTGAATGAAGGGCCTATTTTTAATTGGTAATTTGAATGAATGGCCTATTTTTAATTGATAATTAGTGTAAGAGGCCTATTTTGTTTTATATTTTAAATGAATGTATTTGAATAAATTTAAATATCATTTAATTAATAAAAGCATGTTATGTATTACCTAAATTACCCATTTTTATGAAATTTTCACAAAAAATATGGACTGCAAAGTTCATATTGCAATAAAATATGAACTGCAAAGTTCATATTGCAGTGAAATATGTACTGCAATATGAACTTTGCACTAAAAATATGGACTGCAAAGTTCACATTGCAGTAAAATATGGACTGCAATATGAACTTTGCACTAAAAATATCGACTGCAAAGTTCACATTGCAGTAAAATATGGACTGCAAAGTTCATATTGCAGTGAAATATAGACTGCAAAGTTCATATTGCAGTCCATATTTTAATGCATATTGATATTTTTTTAGTTTATTTTAAGGGTTGGGATGTCATTTTATAATGAAAAAAAAAAGACACATGTCATATTATCAATAAAATAAAAAATAGGCCCTTTATTTAAAAAAAAATTATTCCTTGGCCTTAGTGTGAAAATCTTTCTCCAATAAGCCCTTTTTTTTAATTGCCCCTTCAAAAAATTTCAAACGGTTTAGGGTTAGGGTTAGGGTTTACAGCTGCTCTTGGATTGATTAATTTGAAAATATCAATACGATTTTTGTCCGAAAAAAATACAAATCCTAATATCATTACATAGTTTAAGAAGACGAAGGCAGGGAGTATGATTCTTTTAGATATGACATTTAACTTGTGAGGAAATAAGGAAGAAGAAGGAGGCTAGGGGAAAAGGGCACATGATATTGTTCTGGAAAGAACAAAATGGTTCAATTTTTTTGATGTTATCATAAGATTGAAAATGGGTTGGGCTTGTTTAAGTAAAAACCTTAACCTTTTGTGGGTTTCTAAAATTAGTATTTCTAGGGTTAGTGCTTCTTCTACATCTCGCTACAGATTTGTGATGAGAAGTTGAAGCGGATGATTTCAACTTAACATCGAAAAAGAGCCACAGTGGAAAGTGCTCGGCATAAACAATTGGCACTGATTACCCTTTCTTATTTCTTGCCTTGAAGAAATTCAAAGCTAATTCAACATAACCATTTTCAAGAAAATGTTGAGAAATGAAGAGAAAAAAAGTACCTATAATTCTGTTATAGAAACAATTAAGTTGATCATACAAATTTTGCTCTTGAAAGTTTCGGAGTTTTATTTACAAGATAGGATGAGGCATATACTTTTTTTTTCAAATTTTAATATTAAATTATTATTCAAAATAATATTTATAAAATTAAATTAATAATATTTTTTTGTCAATCTATCCACTTTCGCAGATTAACTTAATAGGTAATACGGATTAACTTAAGAGCTCGGATTAACTGCAAGATATAGTAGATATAAACAAAATGACGGTGTTATTTACACCCCCGATTTCTGTCACAAACACCACTATTCAAAATTTAACTAAAAATACATTTTAACACCACCTTATTTGTCGCAAACACTCCCTTCCATTGCTTGATGTTAAGTGAGTACTTAGTAACACACTTTCCTCATGTGAGCCGAGTTTATGTAAGTGAACTCACCTTTTATTAAGTAACCCTTATTTGAAAAACACTTCAGTCATCCATTACCTCATATTAGACAAGTTATTACAAACAAACTCTTCTCAAATGGAGCAAGTGTGTACATTTGTACTCACCTCTTATTAAACGAGTCTTAAAAGGTGTTAGTGATTAAAACTTTACCTTTAAAAAGTGTTTGTAACCGTCATAATATTTATGATAAAAAATAACAAGTATAAATAACACCACCCAAACAAAATCATCCATTATTAGCATGTAGAGTTAGACTTGGTTCAATAACTGAACCGAACTCCATTATTATTAGTTGGTAAAACGTCAAATAACTATTATTATTTTCACAAGTACAATGTCAAATTTATTAGGAAACAGAGAAAAGGACCGTGATAGGCTGTTAGGCCATTTTTTATTTGGACCCCCTTCTGTTGTCATACGGAAAAACGGTTTTTTCACACTCTCATCATTTCTTGTATTTATTTGTATTTTCAGAAGGTTTGTCACCTGGTCAACCAAGGTCGATTGAGTTATAAATCAAAGTGAAAATATGATCATTAAATTTATGTGAGGGATAATCTATTTAAAAAAATAAATTTGTATTCTAATCTTTTCAAGTATAAATGTTTAAAAAAAATAAAAAAAATTCAAGGTGATCGTGATACAAGTTCAACTCATGTTGAAACTGTTTTAAATCTCTTTAAAAGACAGTTTAATTGGAGAATGCTACACAACCTATTTGAGCAATTTCAAATCCTTTAAAAGATTGGAAACTACTACCCAACTCGTTGGGATAGTTTCAAATCCCTTTGGATGTGTTTAACATATCGGATTTGAGAGTGTGATATATTATATTATTTAATTCCATCTGGACATGATAAAATAATCCCACCTCTTAGGTGGAATTCGTTATCCTTCTCTCGGTGAGATAAGAAGTTTTAGTGAGAAAAATAATCCGCCGAGATATCAAATCCCGACGAACATCAAATATGGGATAGGATAAAGTTGTTATATCACACTCTTTTATCCTGTACGTCAAACGCAGCCTTAAATGATAGTTTGATTGGGGAGAGTTACCCATTTGTGTAGCCTATTATAATTTCTTAATAAAATTTTCACTATAATCCTTGATTTTAGAAGTAGGACGTGCATTAGCTAGACTTGAACCAGCGTATAATAAAATCTACAAGTTCATGAGAATAAGACGTGTTCATACATTACATATACAATTGTATCTTATATATATATATATAATAAAAGGAGAGCAAACTACCTTAATGGCCTTTAAATATTCGTTCAGACTCACTTTGGCCATTAAATTTTAGAATATTTTATTTAAGCACATAAACTATTTAGCGAGTTTCACTTTGCTCCTTCCGTCCTGTGCGCAACACATAACTTGTTTCAAGGGCAAAAATATAATTTCATAAAATTTGTTCAAGAAAAATCAATTCAATTTTTTTCTTAACTAGAAAATTGAATAGAAAAACTAAACTGTGGCTCATTAAATAGTTAAAGTTATTAAATAGAACGTTTTAAAATTTACAAGCTATAAGAAAAGGGTGGGGATATTGGGATCCCTAATATTTCTTAAAAATACTCCCACTTTTCATTAAGTCTTTAGTAACCGAGTAAAGTGTATGTTACTCAGTTATAAAGAACCGAGTATAAACTTAGCAATGTTTTACTCGGTTATCAAGAACAAAGTATATAAGCATATATAATCGTTCCTCAAAAATCGAGTAATAAACACATTACTCAATTATAAATTATAAAATGAAAATTAAAGAACTATTAAATATTTTTGAATGTGCCAATATTTTCGTCCTAAAAAATTAAAAGAATAATTTAAGGGTGTGGCTATTGCCACTCATCAAACTTTTTTATAACACTCTCATATTTATTTAGTGCAATAAGGCCGAGTATGTGCGCATTGACTAGTTACAATAGGGTCGAATATGTGCATGTTACTTAACGCCATATGGTCGGGTTAGTGGTTTTTTTTTTGTTTTGTTTTTAACATTAACTCAGCTCTATTACACTTAGTAAATAATCATATACTCAATGCTATCGTACCGAGTTAATGTAAGATGCGGTACAAAAAAAATTAGAATGCGACAATAATCCCACCTTAATTTAAGGGCAGTTAAGCAGTTTAATCATAAAAAAAAATATCTTAGACGAGACATTCTGAAATCGCTTAGTGGTCGGTCGTGATGATTAACTTACCCATAACATAAATATTGTCACCAAGAAACTAATTATAATATTAAGAAGATATTGTTGTACGTGGTCCAAATTATTAGATGTACGTAATTTATTATAATAATACAATTAAAAGTAATATAAGTAGAACAAACCAAGAAACAGCACCACGTGTCAAAACTTATAAGCCAACCCTACTTAGAGCAATTATTAATCTAAATTACGTTAAAATAGGAGATCAAGGCCAAATAGGAGATTAAAGGTATGTTTGGTAGATGTTTTGAGATGAGTTTTTAAGTTGAGTTTTTAAAATATGGTATTCGGTAGAATTTAGAAATATGTTAAAAAGTGGATTTGATTTTTTTTTTTTTTTGAGTTTTTTTCAACTAACTAAAAATCTCATAAAAAATTTCAAAAGATAGTCAAAATGAATTTTATTTTATAAATCTCGACGAGTATGTTTTAAATATATATTTTTTATTTAATTTTGATTTTTGAATTTAAAGTTATAGTGTTTTAAAAGTTTTTTTAGAGAAAGAAACTAAAGTTAAGGTTTTTTTGGAAAGCGTAAAATTAGAGTTAATTTTGAGTTGAGTTTTTAAAATTTGGAGAAAAAAAAATAGATAGGTACCAAATAAGGGCTAAGGTTTTTTTTTTTTTTTACCTAATACACCTGAGAGATTTCAGATATTGGATTTTTCACTAAATAGACCATTTCTCACATGAATTCAGTAAACCACTAGACCAACTTCATATAATCTAGATTAAGTTCAAGAATTAAGTTAAAAAATTAAACATTTTCTCCATGGTTATTGTATATATGAATTTATCCGTATGTATATATTGAAAGATTGAGAAGAAACTATTAGAAATATATTTGAGAGGTGAACGATTAAAAATAGTTTAACGTATCTATACTATTATAAAATGGAAGCAGTTATGATATAGATTTTAATCGTTTTTCCATTTCACCTCTATCACTTTTATTTTTTAAAAAAATATGTATTTAGTTTAGGCTCGAATCAATTACTTAAACGTAAAAAAAATATACTTTCTAACCACTAACCTAATAATAACTTTAAGTTAAATTTTACATGTGCACACATTATATATGTACACGTCTTCTATGTTCGCACATGACATATTTACTCAAAATATAAACAAATTTAAAGTTCATTGTCAAAATTGTTAAAAAAAATTATGTTACCCATTTTATAAAAAAGTGTAAAGTTTATTATTTTTTGGTCTTTTACCCTAATCTATATAATAAGTAATCATATTTTTTGAATCTTAAAGATATAGGGATAAAAAATTGTCTAGCTAAAATTTATAATAATTTTTAAATAATTACTAATATTTTTAACGTAAATTATGATACTTTATATATATAATGTGTTGGTTGAATAATGACCCTAGAGGGGGGTGAATAGGATTTTTCAAATTAAATATGGAATGAAAAATATTTTCAAAAATGTCTAAGCAATAAAACTTAGCTAAACAAATTTATCAAGTAAATCCAAATTTAATCAAGCAATCTCAACACACAAGCAATAATAGAGCAATTATGAATGCAAGTAAATAAAGAGCTTGAGTTAGAAAGATTAAACCGATTAAAGTCCAAGACGTTTTGTTCACGCGGTTCGGCTTCTTAAACTATACGTCCGCGCTCGGTTAGTTCTTCGAGAATTTTTACTATTCAATCTTCTTCAGATGAATATCAAATCTCAATACAAATATTTTTTATGCACACAACACTTACAATGTAGCTATACCCACTACACTTCTCACAAGATATATTTTCTTGCTCTACAAATAGACAAATCCTCTTTTGAAATGAAAAATGATTTGTTTGTGGCGATACACATCAATACAATAACTCTTAAATTTTTACAAGATATGAAAAGTAGCTCACACTAGAAGTTATCAAATTTTGATAAAAAAATATATAGCTCAAAAGATGAAAGATTTATCAAAAAATGTTCTTGAATCTTTGAATATTTGAACTTGATGAAGAATATAGTATTAGAATGATTCAAGGTTAGTAAAAATGAGTTTAGAATCTCCAATATATAGCCCCTAAGACAATATATCCATTAGAGCCTTTTAAGAAAGGTTGTGTGCAAAAATTTCTTTTCCAACAGCTAGTTTTATTGACCAGAAATTCAAATTTGTTTTAATCATTTCTCCTAATCCGATTGTTAGATCATGCTCAAATTTTTGTCATAAGTGCTACGAGATGTTTACTAACTACTGTAAAAATTTCAAAGTGATCGGAGTCCGGGAAAGATTCCATCAGACTGTTAGATCAAAGTTGTGCCAAAACTAAGCGAATCTTAAATGTAAAATAAAAATATTTTTGCAATTTAGCAATTTAGTTCCAAATACAATTATAATGATTTGTGAACCTCAATGATATATTTCTAAGATACTTATTTTTATGAGAGCTTAAAATATGATCATTTAAAATTAATATAAATTTATTTTGAAACTTGGTCTTTGTAAAATGATATTTTTCAAGAAAGCTAAATTTCAAATTTGTTTAAATCAATCTTTAAAAGATGCATAAATATGTTTGGGCTATAAGGATTTGATAAAAAAAAAAAAAAAACTTTACATTAATCTAAAGCACTCACTCAATTACTGAATTAACGAGTTTTCGAATGTTTTAATTTATTTTTTCGGATTAATCTTCACTTGAAGCTTTTTCCTTGAAGTTTTTTATATAGTCTTTTGATCCTTTGTACTTCATGATTTACAATGAGAGATTTGATCTTCCTTATCTTGTCCAATGATCGGATAATGAAATAGTGATCCTTGTCATATTTTTTCTTGAACATTCCAAGTAAATGAATTATATACTTGTATCAAGAAACATGTTAAATTACACATGATTGATTTATTGTTATTATCAAAATAAGATTAATACCTTATGTCAACATAATGAAAAGATTTATTTGATTGGGGAGAGTTACCTACTTGTGTAGCTTATTATGATTTCTTAATAAAATTTTCACTATAACCCTTGATTACAGAGATAAGGTGTTACTATTTGTGTAGCCTATTATGATTTCTTAATAAAATTTTCATTATAATCCTTGACTATAGATATAATATGTTACCTATTTGTGTAGCCTATTATGATTTCTTAATAAAAATTTTACTATAATCCTTGACTACAGAGATAAGACGTGCATTAGCTAGACTCGAATCAGCTTATATTAAAATCTACAATTTCATTAGAATAAGACGTGCACACATACTACGTATACAATTGTATCTAGTATATAAAGAATAAAAGGAGAGAAAACTACCTTAATGGCCTCTAAATATTTGTTTAGACTCACTTTGGCCATTAAACTTTAAAATATTTTATTTAAGCATGTAAACTTTTAAGACAGTTTCACTTTGCCCCTAGCATCATGTGCACAACACATAACTTGCTTGAAGGGCAAAAATATAATTTCATAAAATTTGTTTTAAGAAAAAATTGGTTAAATTTTTTTTTTTCTTAATTGAAAAATTGAACAGAAAAACTAAAGTGTGAATCGTTAAATAGTTAAAGTGATTAAATAGAACATTTTAAAATTTACAAGCTATAACGAAAGGATGGAGATATTGGAATCCCTAATATTTTTTGAAAACACTCACTTTTCATTTAATTTTTGACAATTGAAGTAAATTGAATATTACATAGTTGTATATGAACGATTATAAACTCATCAATATCTTATTCAGTTATAAAGTACTAAGTATATAAGCCTACATAATCATTCCTCAAGAATCGACATCTTATACAATTACAAAAAAAATCGAGTAAAAGTAAAAGTGTTATTAAATATTTTTATAAAAGCCAATATTTTCGCCTTAAAAATTTTGAAGGATTAATTTAAACATAGTTAAGCAGTTTAATTAAAAAAAAATAAAAATCTGGAGGAGACATTCCGGAAGCCCTGAGTGGTCAGTGGTGATGGACCTGATGGTTAACTTACCCATAACGTAATTATTGTCACCAAAAAACTAATTATAATATTAAGAAAATAATTGATGTACGTGGTCCAAATTATTAGATGTACGTAATTTATTATAATAATACAATTAAAAATCATATAAGTACGTAATTTATTATAATAATACAATTAAAAATCATATAAGTTCGTAATTTATTATAATAATACAATTAAAAATAATATAAGTAGAATAAACCAAGAAAACAGCACCACGTGTCAAAACTTATAAGCCCCCTACTTAAAGGAATTATTAATCTAAATAACGTTAAAATAGGAGATTAAGCCCCTGTTTGGTAGCTCTCTTTTTTTTTCTCCAAATTTTAAAAACTCAACTAAAAAACATCTCTATTTTTACACTTCTCAAAAAATCCTTAACTTTATTTTCTCTCTCTAAAAAAACTTTTAAAACACTATAACTTTAAATTAAAAATCAAAATAAAATAAAATATATATATTTAAAACATACTCGTCGAGATCTATAAAATAAAATCCATTTTGACTATTTTTTGAAATTTTTTTATAAAATTTTTAGTTGGTTGAAAAAAACTCAAAAAAAAATCAAATCCATTTTTCAACATGCTTTTAAATTCTACCAAACACCATATTTTAAAAACTTAACTTAAAAACTCAACTCAAAACATCTACCAAACAACCCCTAAGGTTTTTTGTTTTCTTTTTGACCTAATACACCGAAGATATTCAAATATAGGATTTTTTTATTAAATAAACCATTTCTAATATGAACTTAGTAACAGAGCCGGTCCTGCCCAATTTTAGGCTCTGGACAAATTTTTAAAATGATACCCCTCTAATAAATAAATATATCAATTTTTTTATATTAAAAAAACCAATTAATTTTTGTATTTCACGAAAAACACATTACAGTTAAAAATTCAAAGTGCTTACAAACTTTATTTCAAAATGTACGAGTTTACATGTCTTCAAAACCAATACAATGATAATTCAAGCATCTATACGCTACATCTTCAACTTTCATGTGCATTTTCATCTTCTAAAAAACTTTTAGATGCTCCAAAATGACATTAAGAGGGTAATAGGCAATTGCAAAAGGAAGAGTTGAAGATTGAAGAATAATAAAAGAATAGACGTAGTTCTATTTTTCTTAATTTTGGTCAATGAAAAATAGGTGAAGACGAATAGACATATTTTGAAATTTTGCATTATTTTATTGGAATGTTACCTTTTTGAATAAAGATTTTTGAAAAAATATTTTATTTATTTAATATTTTTTTAACATATACTTATTATATTATATTATATATATACATATATATATACAAAAAATTTGGTGCCCCTTCTCATTTTTGGGCCCTAGGCGGTCGCCTTGCCTGCCCTGCCCCAGGGCCGGCCTTGCTTAGTAAACCACTAAATTAACCTTATAGAATCTAGATTAAGTTAAAAAATTAAATATTATCTCCATGTTTATTGTATATATGAATTTATCCGTATGTATATATATCGAAAGATTGTGAATAAATTGTTAGAAATATTTTTTAGAGGCGAACAATTAAGAATAATTTAATGTATCTACACAATTATAAAATGAAAGTGGTTATGATATAAATTTTAATTGGAAAAACTATTATAAAATGGAAGTGGTTATGATACAATTTTAATTGTTTTTTCAGTTTACCTCTATCACTTTTATTTTAAACAAAATCTGTAGTTAGTTTAGACTCGAACTAATTACTTAGACATTAAAAAATATATTTTCTAACCACTAATCTAATAATAATTTTAAGTTAAATTTTACATGTGTACACGTTATATATGTACACGTCTTATGTGTTTACACATGTATTTAATCTATATAATAAGTAATCATATATTTTGAATTTTAAAAATATAGGAAAGAAAAAAATGTCTAGCTAAAATTTATACATAGTATATATGTATAATGAAAAGATCTAGATGAGACATTGTCAAAGGCCTCACTGGCTGAGTGGTTAGATTTAAACTTACCCATAACATAATTAATTTCACAAAAACCAATTAAAATATAATATTAGAAAATATTGCTGTGGTCCAAATTAGTAGATGGGATAATTATTAAAATACAACTAAAAATAATAAATAAACCAAGGAAAGAGCACCACGTGTCAAAACTCAGATCGTTGAAGTTAAATTAAATTCAGACCAAAAAAAGGTTAAATTAAACAAAAGTGGGGCCCAAAACTAGACTAATGAAATTAATAATGTTGTTTTGTCGTGCGCACATAGATACCAATAGATTCATATATAAATAAGTGCGTGATGTGTACGTATTATCTTTATGACAACCCAACCTAACATCATTCGCCCAATTGCATCACATCCTTTTCCCAAAATGTTTTATTCTAGAAGGAGAGCCGGCCCTAGGGCTCCATTAAACCCCCCCACCCCCCCACCCACCCACGCAACCCAAAAAAAAAATTTCTTGTATTTTATATAGACAAATGCTATTTGTACACAATTTTTAATTTAATTTAATTATATTTTATTTTTTATTTCTTTTGATATCAAGTAAATAAATACATAGTATTCATTTTTTTAAAAATAAATAAATTAAGGAAAGTTTAAGTCTCTCCCTTGATCTTACAAATAAAAAAAAAACCTCTCCTCCGATCTCATGAGTCGAACCCTTGACCTCAAGGTAATGATCTCATTAGTAAAATCATTGACCTCAAGGTAAGGGTGAAGATTGCTTATCACTGAGCCAACCCATTTCCTCACATAGTATTCATTTTTTGAAAGGAGTGTATAAACTTGAAAATATCTTACTTGGTCGATAAATATTGTGTATGCAAGTTTATACTTGCACAGTTGATAAGCACTGAGTAGTACTCTCTTTTTGAAGGCCGTATATAAGCTTGAAAATGCCTTATTCAGTCGATAAGCACTGAGTATATATGTTTATACTCGTATTGATTATGTAAGTTTATACTCGCTTGTTCGAATAACATGTACATACTCGCTTGTCATCAGACGAATAAAAAGTAGAATATAACTAAGTATTTTTTGAAGTGCAAATAGTAGCCGGCTTTATTTAGGGTCACATCCTTTATGAAATTTAAAGGAGATAATCTATTCATTATATGCGTATTTTTAGATGTTAAAAATGATTTACTTATTATAAAGATTATTTCCACCAAATTTTACGGAATTTGAAGTCATGACCTTTAATATGAAAACACGTTTAATTCCCATCAAACCAAATATAATTATATGATTTTAATTTGCAAAAATTAAGAAATATATTATTGTATGCGCATAATGTATGTATTAAAGGTAGTCTCGTATAAAATTAATGCGTGTTTAATATCTGTACGTAAATAAAATTGGGGCAATAAGTTAAAAGGGCTTAATTCATAATTATATTTAATGGTGTGAAAACCTCATTTTGCGACTCCCGCAAGAATTCCGAACTCTAAGAAAATGAGCACACATGCAAGTACAAGCATTCTTAGATGCACATGCACTTTTTACATGTGATAGAGGTCAAAGAAGAAAGCCGAAAGGACTCCGGATGAGAAATTACAAAATTATCGAAAACTGCCGGAACCGAAAAACGTCAAAACTCCTGAAAACTTGTGAAAGGAGAGTTACACATTTCGGATCATTCTCAAACTTTGAGAGTTGTTAGAAATTACCATAAGGAGTAGCATACTCGAAAATCAGCTCGATCCGACAGTCGAATCTCTGAAAATTCAAAAAATCAGAATTTCATTTTGGGTGATCAAATGGAGGCCTTCTTGAAGTCAAAATGATCTAAAGATTGGTCAGTAGATAGGTATTATTGTAGGGAAAAACATATTCAAAGTTCATCTTTGTCAGATATGGGATCATCAAGAATCAATTCATATATTATGCAATTCTAGTCGAAATGTCCTTTGTAGCAAATTAAAATAAATAGAGGTCTTCCCGAATTCTGATCGACCTCAAATTTGGAAACAAGCTAGATAACATTTGGAGGGAAAATAGATCAAAAATTTAGGAAAATCCAATGGTTAGAAGCTTTCTTGTCGTACAAACAAGTGACCTTGTCTACAAGAAGTACCTTTCCTACGCTGAAACAAACTATTTGTACCAATCTGAGGAGACCGAGTCCTTCCCGAACTCCGATCGTCTTTAAATTTTTACAGGGTCTAGAAAACCTATATTTCCAATACATATCCAAAACTAAACATGATCCAACGGTTAGAACTTGACTTGTCATACAAACAAGTGACCTTGTCTATAACAGCTACTTTTCCTACGTGGAAACAAACTCTTCATACCAATAAGAGAAAAAGGAGACCTTCTCGAACTCAGATTGACCTAAAATTTTGATATGATCTAGAAGACTTCTATTCACAACACATATCCAAAAATAAGAATGATCCAACGGTGAGAAGGCTTCGCTATAAGCTCCAAGAGTACTTGTTGCAATATCTTTTCTTGCTCTCCAAGCATTTTTTCAACTATAAATAGACCCCCTCCATTCATATTTTCTATCAACAATTAAGGGGATTTCGTGGCACACACTAAGAGATCCCTATTCTCTCCCTTTAAAAGAGCTCAGGTATAATTTTCTCTCTCTTCTTTTATTTATTCGTCAGTTTTATAATTCATACTCTTGTGTGCATAATTTCTATCACTTGATAGCTTTTCAAAATCCTTTTTCAAATTATTTTTCAAAACTAAAGTCGTATAACCAATTAGGGCTGGAAAAATAGAACCGGGAATCAAAAAACCGGTCCGAACCGAACCGATAAAAATGGTTTGGTTCTTCAAAATTTGTTAATTTTTTTAACGGTTCGATTCTTGTCATTTGTTAACGGTTCGGTTAACAGTTCTTAATATAATTTTTTTCCAATAACCGTTAAGGAACCATTATTGAACTTTTCTTTTTAAGCTCTATTCCAATGCTTAAGAACCGAACTGTTAGAACCATTAGAACCGTTATTTCTTTACAATAACCGTTATTTCTTTCCAATAATTCGATTTCTCTCTTGTTAACGGTTAACCAATAAACCGAAAGAACAGAATAACCGTTAATATTTTGGTTTTTCTTTTATTAACGGTTAAAAGATAAACCGGAGGAACCGAACTGTTAAAATCGGTTCGGTTCTTAAACGGTTTTTCACTTTTTTATACTTAGAACCAAACCGTTATAATGTAATGGTTCGATTAACGGTTCTTCGAAAATTGGCTAGGAACCGAACCAGTCCCAGCCCTATAACAAACCCTAATTTAATTCCAACATAGTATTATTACTTTCTTACTTTTTCAAAAGTCCGGATTAACAGTATTGTTATACGAAGGAATCGATAATCGCTATATATTCAATCTAACTCATAGATTGCAGTGTGTATGTAATAAATACTTGATTATGAAAGCATTATTGTCATCTATACCAGTTTGATCAATAGACTATGGTACACGATTGGTCAACTCGCCTCATATTACATCGAATATAAGATTCCACATCGAATTAGTTTCTGAAAAGCCCAAAGCTTTACAAAATCACTTGTTTCATTGTATCTACTATTGTCAAACTCTATTTTTTTTCAAATCACACACACACACACTTATTTTTAAAATCATGAGTGAACTAGGAAACACATCGTTTTCATCCTATCTCCAAAATTCTGATTTCTAAGGCAAGTACGAAAAGCTGTAAAGTAATAGCAATAGCATGCAAGAACTGAATTATAACACACGCATATCCTACTCAAGAGACCGAAAGGGCAAATTGGGTGCCTAACACCTTCCCAATTCGTAACTTAATCCCCGAACTTTCGAATCAACTGGTTTCGCATACATAGTGTATAAGAGGATATTTAGTCCATAAATACGTCTCTTTCACACAAACATTTTTGTTTGTTTAGTAAAACAAACTGGCTACTCTTATTCTTTTCAAAATCGATTTTCAAAGCAACAACATAATTGCCGCCCACGAGGACCCTAGGCGTCGAGAACGCGGGTGCTCACAAATGGAAGGACAACTTATATTTTCATTCTAAAATAAAGACACTACCTCTTCTTTTGCCTAAAATACCAATCATCCATTCCATTCTTCTACTTTTTTTAAAAAAAAAATTATCACCACCGACCATCACCATCATCCCCTACCAGTGGAACTCCAGCAATTACCACCGGAGTTTTAGCGCATGTACTAAAAATATATTTTTACAATAAATTTGCAAGTAACTAACAATACATATTTTAGTGCAAATATATTTTTGCACTAAATTCGTAAGTAACCAATGATACAAACTTTAGTTGAAATATATTTTTATACTAAATTTACAAGTAAATAACAATATATATTTTAGTGCAAATATGTTTTGGCACTAAATCTGCAAGAAAATAATTATACAGATTTTAGACCATATTTTTTATACAAAAGAGCCCCACAAAAGGAGGTTCACTTTGGGCCCTTCAAAAGTCAGGGGCTGGCTTGTCTAGAAGGATTTAGGTTAGGGTTGCCATTAAATACACACATCTCTTTACTTGGTTTCATTATATTAGCGCAAATGCAACAAATGAATATGGACATACTCGTTGCATATATATAACCGTCCAAAATTTTATGTAATCTGACACTTTTACCTTTATCTTTAACTTTCATTTTCTTCTTCGAGAACCCTTACCCTAATTTTTTTTTCTTCTTCTTTCTAAACAAATTTTTTTACCCAAATTCGAGAGCCTGCCAATATCTTCACCAATGATGTCGACTCTAGTGAACTATCCTTGAAATCTGTGTATGCATATATATAAATTGAGATTTCTAAATTTTTTGGTGTATTCTTCGATTAAAATATAGGTCTATGTATATATATAGAGAGAGAAATTAAATTTGGGTATAGGTATACGGAATTAGGTATGTGTATATACATATATATATATATAATGAGAGAGAGATAGGGGATAAGAGACAAAAATAAAATTTAGGTATGTCAGTAGACATTAAGCAATTGGATATTTTGTATTTAGAGAGAGAATATTATTGAATTTTATGTTTAAAAAGAATAAATAAAATTAAGATTAGAGTCAGAATTACAATAAAACAACTGAGAATTTTTCGACAAGGTTAGGATTATAATCTGAGTTACCTCTAGATAATAGCTCCAAGGATAAATCGATCATTTTGAGCCAAAAAATTAATGGAAGGCTAACCCCGTTAAATGACGGGAGGTAGTTCAAAGGATTATCAAATTATTTTTTTGGAAGGCGGTGAGGTAACTCTAATTATGGCTATTATCCAAGGGCTAACTCAAAAAAATAATAATATTGGCTCGGTGCATATATATGCAGTGAGTAACTCTGATGCTTTTGCTATATATGGGTCGATAGAAGGGAACCAAGTAAAGACCTGCGTTTATTTAGAGTTGCCTTAAGTTAGGGATGACAATGGATCGAGTTTGAGGCGGGTTTGGACAAACTCGAACTCTACTCGCCTTGATATTGTCTCGACCCGAATCCGACTAAACTTAGGATGGGGTTTTTAAACCTAACTCGTTTGCTAATATAAACCTGAACCCGAAGTGACCAACATTGACCAGTTTTGCTATAATGTAATTATAGAGTATCGCAATAGTAAAAATGAAAAACACTATATTCAGGGCGAGTCGGGTCAATGTAGATTTTAATTTACCTAAACCCAAATCCCACCCGACCTAATACGAGTTTTAGTTTGGCAAACCCTTTGGAAAATTCGAACCCGATTTAATTGAAAAAACCTTAATCCGTAATCGACCTATTCTGTTCAGGGCGATGAGGTTTACTCCTGGGCCTGTTCATCTTGCCATCCCTAATTTAGGTCATCTCCAATTGTCAATTTTTTACATAGTATTTTTTTTAGGAAGTATCAACTTTAAATTAAGTATAAAAGTATCTCAACATGTAGATACCCCATTTCATGATTTTTTTAAATATATAAAATTCGCATTTCGTCAAAGCAAAATTAGACTTTGCTAATACATAATTTGAAGATCTAAATAGAAGACATGGCACATCAGGAGGCCTATGCGGCATGAATGATTATTCGCGCGGCACACTGGGCATCTGGATTGGCACATCTTCTAGCGAAGTACCGAACATTTGGCAGCTCAAGTGGCACATTAAGCCATCGAAGTGGCATATCTGGCTTACCGTGCGTAACATTAGTATGATCCATGCAGAACATCCTCCCTTGAGAGTTGAAGTTTTTGCTATATAAGATAGATCTCAAGTCTGATTCAAGATCCTGAAAATTTTAAAGAGAAATACATTGTAACAAAGCAATTACAACAATATAGAGCTTGTAACTTGTTTTAAGGAGATTGTATTTGATATTCTAGACTAGTACAAATTTGTAAGACGATTTGTATTTTCTGAAACAAAAGTTTGTATTCGTGAATGTGTACTCTTTTATTTGAATATTATTTAGTGTTCTAACTTTAAAGCATTTAAGTGAATATATATTTATATTTTTTGAAAATTTTATTCATATTATGTAAATATTAAAATGCATATGTTTAAATATGCCTAAATTGGACTGAATTAAACTAAATGTCCCTAAACTGTATTGGACTGAACTGAACTGAACTGGTCTGAATTATGCATAAACTGATCAAACTACTACATTCCATTCCATATTCGCATAAACTGTAATTGAAAAACTTGGATGAAATTGAACATCGGATGAATGTTCCAAACGGAACATTTGCATGCACATGGTTTAAAATTTGTTAATAAACCTGTTTGCATGCTCTGTTTTATACAATATTGGACAAAGTACTCAGTTTGATTAATGTGCCGTTTGGGATGGCCAATGTTTCGAATCACATCTGTCAAGTATGCATATTTTTGCACAGTAAAATTAGTAAGATTTCCATATTAAATAGCAACTCGTATTCACAAATTTGGCTCGTAAACAGTAGGGAAATAGCGTTGAATATGAAAACAAGCATGTTCATTTTAAAGCCGAGCACCTAATACCTTACTATTATCGCAACATAGTGCCCGAATCTATTTTGGTTATGTAGACCATATTGGTACCCCTTTTGGGGTTCATTTACATCTTTTTTTTTAATTAACAAAAAAACGTACAAGTGACTCTGAACAAAATAAACACGTGAATAATGCGAACCGTATGAGCCCCTTACACAACTTGCATCTAGATCGCTTGGTCGGGGACAGGCTTGTCAATCAGCCATATGATTCAGGCTTAAGGTTGTTCATGTTCAGCCCAAATTATTTTAAACAAGCTCAAGCTCGAACTTAGCCCAAATTAAAATCACCGTATATGCACATAATTTACAATAAGCTTTGGGCCCAATTTCGAGCTAGCCCATATAAGATTAATAAGCATAGTTTAAAATTTTGAAAAGTATTAAGTAATAATTATTTAGCGTAGTATAGACCATAATATAGTCCGAAAAGTACAAAATATTCTAAAGAATATTAACATTCTCAAATATAATTGTATAAAATCCCAATGCATAATGGTGTGTTGCATGTGAATAAGGTTTAAACCCTAAGGACAATGGACTGGTTTTATAAATAACATAGTTACATGATCTAGAACAAGCGGACCAAGCTTAGTTTGGGCTTAAAATTTTGTTCACACTCGCTTTGATTCAAACTCAATTAAAACTTAATCCTTAATTATGCGGGTTGAATGGGCTGGTTTCGGACCGACTCAGCCCACTTGACAAGCCTAGTTGGGGATAGCAGTGACAAGGTCCTGTTGGGATTCTTACACAACTGCTCATTATTTTTTATATTCCAGATTCTAGTACAAATGTGTAGTTCAAATCCATTTGAGTTACAATTTTTTTGTCCTTTAATGGCTCTCTAGCATTTTTCTCTAGTATAGTGCCTAAAAAGTGTATCAAAGTTATAGTCTAAATGAATTTGAATCACAAATTTGATTTCGGGTTTAAAAGAGAAATTGATAAATGGTTGAAGGTGCTTTTGAGATTCTTTAATTTTAGGCTGAGTGGCATTACTTCAAAATTTTATTATAGAAATGTGAAATGGTAAAAACTCTCTGCCAAGTGGGAATTTTTATATACATTTTTATTTGACATGACAATTAAGTATATAAAATTTTTCTCTCATCATTTCTACATGTAGAAATATTTATAGAATTTTTATCATACTTGATAAGGATGAAATAGAGCCAACAACACCTTATCCAAACAACATGAGTTCTATTTTTGAAAATAAGGTGCCAACTAAGATACAAAAAAAGTAGATAGAGATGCTACCATTAATAAAGAAAGTTTATTTGAGACATTTCTATCAATTGTATTGTTAGATAAATATTGAAATATCTTAAAAGGACTATTACACATAGGATGTAAATAAATTTATAGAAAAAGTCATTGGAGATGGCCTTGATATTGAAATTCAAAGAAATGACTGACATGATGTAGCATCAGTTATTAGTTAATACATAGTACGTGATATTCACGCCGCGATAGCTCCACCCATTAATCAATACATTGATGTCATAGCATTTGTGAATAGCAAAATCTTCAATCCAACAGGTTTTTTATCCCACTCAATTTGTGTTCCATATTACTGAATATGGGTTTGAGTAATTTTGGGGGACTCAAGAATTCAAAGAAGTAACTTAGATGATGTAGTATAATTGCATTGGTTTGTAACTGAGGTCCACAATTTTATCACTCTTTTTACTCTATTTTCCTTTTACAGTCGAGGGAAAGCGGGATAAGAATCCGGCAGCTGTTAGAGCACGTATCCGAATCCTAGCGAAATTCTAAGGTGAATTAATCTCATACTAACTGAACTATCCTCTTAACCCAAGCTTTTATCACTCTACAATTTGGGTTTAGGTTGGCCATACTTTTAATCTGATTGGGTTTGGGTCTGAACAAATCCTCCCAAAGTCAATCCATTGCCATCCCTAATCGTTATTATTCTACGAATGTACAACTTATCAATGTATCAGACAACTAATTAGTTAATAAAACTAGTAATTTAATGTGGCATAAACTAAAATGCAATGAAGCAAAATCATTATATTCAAGGGTAAATTACCAAAAAAATATAATGTACTTTACCCATTTTTACATTTTGGATAATGTACAATTTTTTCGATATTAAAAATATTGCACTTTATTTACTTTTTCGTTTTGGATAGCTCATTTACTCTATATTCTAAGTTTGAATCGCTACTGAATTAATGTATGGTCCTTCTGCTCCAGGAAGTAAAAAATTTCAATCCCCTAAATTATTTTTTGTCTGTTAGGGATAATTTTTTTAACATTATCTACTTCACCATGATTTGGACTTTAAGAACTCTATTTTGTTTTTCTCCCTAAAGTTGAACATAGATATATCATTGTATTGCTCGTATAAGAAAGGGATTTTTTTTTCTTTTTTCCTTTTTGTACATGGAATTTTTTAGTTTGCTCCTTGTTATTAGTCTGAATTTACATCCTTTTATAAGCATTAGAGTTTTTCTCGCATGTGAAGAATTTCACAGAATTATATAAAAATGGGGGAGATGTTTAATTTTTCTAACGTAATTCTTTAATTCAACTTCTTACTTTTATGTAATTTTTTGAGATTTTTGTCGCATACAAAAGATGAATAACATCTAACAATTATAAAAACAGAATGATAAATTTAGTTTCACATAAATAGCAATGCAAACTTAAAAAAGAAAAGCCTCCATGTAGAAAAAAATTTGCATATCTTGTGAAGGGTAAGTACCAACATGCCACTTTCAAAAGCAATTCCTTTCAATATTTTTCTTTTGGTCTGAAAATTCCCTTCAACATATGTATATATACATATACATATACATATATGAGTATGTTTCTAGTATAGATTCATGATTTTTTACGACAGTTTTTAGTCATAAAAACATTATAAAATGTTTTTTACGATAAAAAACGATCGTAAAAAGATCCAATTTGTATAAACCGATCCGCACCCAAATTTTTTTGTACATATATAATTTTTAAAAGTGATTAAAATTTTCTCTTTTAATTTAGACGTTACTAAGTAGGTGCACTTAACCTTTATTTATACTATATTGCATATATTAGGTGGAGGGGACAAAGATAATCTTTTTAATGTGGGCTTTGATTCTTTTAGTACTGACATAAGCAATTATTGGCTATTCATATATATGATTTTATGGACAAAATTACTTATCTAAAAGTATTAAATTAATTAGTTAAATTTTCATAACTCAAAATTTGTTGAAACAAATTTCATGCATGGAAAAGATTGCTTAACATAAAAGTGTACACTTCGAAGCAATTATAGAGTAAAGGAAGATGTCATGTCAAATAATGTGGATTTGCAAGCTATTCTTACTTTTCTTTAAGAAAAATTAGATTTACTTATATACGCATCATACACATGTGTATAAGATTTTATAAATTTTTTTTAACAAAAGTATAAGATGATCAAGTGGTATTTCCTAAGTGTAGAATGCTTAAGAATGAGGGTTCGATTTTCATTGGTAGGTAATTTTTAATGGAAAAAAACCAAAATTTTATGGATAAAATAAATATTTCAAAAGTTTGACACATTTTCATTGGTGTCATTTGATTATAAGAACATTGCAGTGATGAAACTGTATTTAAACACTCTTTTTAATTTTTAATTCTCAAGAACATAGGATGTTGTTTCCAAAAGAAAGTTAAGGAATTTTTTTTCAATGTTAACACCCTACTTAAAAAATTTGTCTTAATCTGAAAATTAATTGTGATGCAGCTGTGAAAGGTAATGTAGCGGCCATAGCTTACGCTATTCACAATGACTCTGGTGCTTTATTAGATGATTTATTAGATGATTTTGGTAAACGAATCTCGCCAGGATCTTTTGTCTTGGTTGCTGAGGCTTTAATTGTGCGCGAGGCTTGTGTTTTCTGTCTGAAAGCATGTATTTCTAATATTTTCATTGAAAGCAACAATTCTAGTGTCATTTATTGGTGTATTGAGATGGATAGTATCCCCTTGGAGATTCGTGTTGTTATCCTTGACATTAGATCTTTCGCTGCCATGGCTTCTTTATCTTTTACTTCGGTTTGTAGATTGGCTAACCGAGTTGTAGATTGGATGGCCAAGAATGCGCTTTCAGTGGGCTCGCGGCTTGTCAATTTAAATCATGTTGATCCGACTCTATCGAACCTTGTTTTGTTTGATATGTCTAGTTTGTAGTTGGTTTTGCCCCTTTTTGCGGGTGTTCTTATGTCAAAAAAAAAAAATAGAGAGCAAAGAAAACTTCTTGCTTTTATATAATTTTCTGAGTTTTCTATTGCATGTAAGAGGTGGACGATATCTAACAATTATAAAAACTGAGAAGTAAATTTAGTTTCACATGAATAACAAGGCAAACTCAAAAAAGCCCCAAAAAAGAAAAAAATCACATTTCTTGTGAAGGTCAAGTACCAATATGCCAATTTAGTTTCACATGAATAATAGAGAAGTAAATTTAGTTTCACATGAATAATAAGGCAAACTCAAAAAAAAGCCCCCAAAAAGAATATCCAGGCAAACTCAAGAAGGCGGCAAACTCACATGTAAATTTAGTTTCACGTAAATAACAAGACAAACTCAAATGTAAATTTAGTTTCACATAAATAACAAGGCAAACTCAAAAAAGCCTCCAAAAAGAAAAAAAAATTCACTTGTCTTGTGAAGGACAAGTACCAATATGCCAATTTCAAAAGCTATTCCTCCAATAATTTTCTTTTGCTATCAAAATTCCCTTCAACACACACACACGTATGTATATATATATATAAAATTGTTAATGTGATTGAATTTTTCTCTTTTAATTTAGACTTTACTTAGGTAGGTGCACTTAACCTTTATTTATACTATATTATATTGGATGGAGGGGACAGAGGGAATCACTTCAATGTGGCTTCGGAGAAAAAAAGATCTTGATTCTTTTAGTACTGACATAAGCAATTATTGGCTATTCCTGTATATGATTTTATGGACAAAATTACTTACCCAAAAGTATTAAATTAATCAATTAAATTTCACAACTCAAAATTTGTTGAAACAAATTTCATGCACGGAAAAGATTGCTTAACATCTTCACTTGAAGTTGAAATTCATCTTGATTTTATAATATATATATATATATATATAGTATAAATATATTAACGTGACATTTGATTATAAAAACATTGCAGTGATGAAACAGTAATTAAACACTCCATTCAATTTTTAGTTCTCAAGAATATATGATTTGTTTCCAAAATAAAGTTAAGGAATTTTTTTTTAATGTTAACTTCCTACTCAACAAAATGTCTTAATCTGAATTCTAATCAATTTGAATGTTATATGTCAATTTATCTTGTTTTTAACCAATTAGATTAAAGCAGAACATTATTTCAAAGGGATCTAAATTCAAATTTCATAGGTGAAATCAATCAACCCCATCTATAATTCAAATTTGGATAAATTGTGGTAAATTGCATAAACTATTGATGTCAAAATCTACAACAGCACATTCTAAAAAGGAGAGATATATAAAAGGTTGTGAGTTCATTTTACCAAAATATCTCGTGAGATATTTCATCGACTCCTGAAAGGCCTTTTTTTATTTTATTTTTGTACAGGTGTGTTACATAAAAATAATACTAATTTTAATAAATTATTGCAAAAAAATATGAATTATTTGGGGAAATGTTATATTACGTTTTGGGTTTCAATGGAATAATTTTTTTGGCAGTCGGTAAAATTTTTTTTCCAGAAAAAATAATAAGATTAAAAATATCTCCCTAAATCACTAGTGTCTTTTTCCAACTCCTCATAAAAACAAGTAGTAATTTCATCATTTTCTATGGGTTTTTTTTATCTGAACCTAATAGTTTAAATGAATGTCTAACCCTGTCTATTTATATAACTATTGGACCTCAAAGCGCACGCGATATATGTACAATATTATAACATTACGTAGATTATTAAAATACTTTAAAATCATAGAATATGATATGATTTAGTGGTTAGGATATGTTATGGTAAATGTTTAAGTCCACTCTTGTTTCAAGTAGTGAAATAGTAGATACTTTTTACCATAAGTTATGGTTGGTATTTCTTTAAATGAACACATTTTTAAGCTTCGAACCAGCAATTTAACATTTTAACTATATTTACAAGATGCTAAAAAGATCAACCGTCCAATTTGAGAATTTCTTTTCAAAACAAAATCTATTTCTTTTTATTTTTTAAGTTATAAACAGTTTTCACTATGATGTGTGCATGCATATCATAATAAATTACATTGCACCATTATTTACTATAAATTAATAAAAATATCAAGTGTTTATCATATTAATTATTGTATATATAGTTAATATAATAATATTCGACAAATCATTGTCTCTAAATATAACCAAAATATAAAAATTAAAGAAGTATCTATCATAACTTATTGGGAAAAATATCTACCATTATGCTACACTATATTAAAATATATACAATATTTTGGTAAATTGTGAGGTAAAGAGGGGTAATTTAGTTATTTTGTTACGTACCAAACCCGAATGTTTAATATATAGTAGAAAAGTTACAAAGCGAAAACAATTAAAAAGGGAGATAGATTTGACATTTGAGAGTAGTAATTAGGAGTAAAGTGCTAACATTAAATAGTTGAAGGGTGTTTATTGTTAACTTTTATGGTATAGGGGGCTAATAGAAAAAGACAATACTTCAGGGGGTTTACGGTAATTTATCATATATACTTTTCCATTACGCCATCAATTTTCCCACCGGACCTACTATATATATATATATACACACACATCACCTCTGTACTACCACACACACAACTCTCTCTCTCTCTCTCTCTGGAGCCGAAAATGATTCGATACACCGCCGGTTCACTGCTCCTCCTAGTCCTCTCTATCGCCGCCGTCGTTGACAGCCGGGACATCATCAGCGATGTGCTGAGACTGCCGTCTCAAGCTTCGAAATTCTTCGATTCCGTCGCTTCTTTCGCCGATGATAGTAATTCCGGCGATGATGATTCTGTAGGGACGAGATGGGCGGTCCTGATTGCTGGATCTAACGGTTACTGGAATTACAGGCACCAGGTAAGTAATTTGATTTATCTAAATTCTGAGGTAAGGTATTTGTTTTGGTTAAAAATTGTATTGGTTTGTTTGTTTACTGAAATTAAATGGATGAATCTGAAAACTAAAGACTAAATTTTGTTTATTTTGTTTTGTTTTGTTTTGTTTTAAATGTGTTATTTGTTTAAACATATCACATTTAAATGTCGAATGAGTATTATTTGAAAATTTTTATCCTTATCTTCTTATTTTATAAAAATAATTATATGTAAAGAGAGAGTCTATAGAGGTATTTTATTTAGTTAAAAAATAAGTGTTAAAGTGGTAGATTTAGTATTTATTTTTCAAAAGATAAATTAAATAATTAGGTATAAATTTTAAAGCAAATAAACCCCCTAATCTCGCCTCTTGATCAGGATGGTTTTGTAATTACATTTTTGCCCTTGGCTTTCGGCTTTTGGATATTTTAAAAAATAGAAGATAAAGATAAATGAAGGGCAAAATTGCCAAAGTAACATGTTTAATGCTATTAAGATATTACCTTTGACTATTCAGATAAAAGATTTTAGGGTGCGTTTGATTGCAAGCATGGAACTTGTATGGAAAGAAAATAAGTTACGAGCAATTGAATTGCCTAGAATTGAGTTGCATGGAAAATGTAGTGCAGTGTGTTTGATTGCCTCGGTTTTCTACGTATTATGACATTTTTAATGTAGAAAAAATTATTGGTATTTTTTTTACATAATTATATAGTCATGACGGATCTTGTTTAATTGATCTTGATTAGTAGATTTTAAATATTAAAATTTAATATTATTTTGAATTTTATATTTTAAGTTATGGCATTTTTAATGTAGAAAATGGTAAAAACCTTGTCTCATGAACCGTGCCCAAGCATGGAAAACAAAAACCACCTCCCCCAAAGAAAACATTTTCCTCAATTGCCTTGAAAATGCACATGTGTGAGGCAAAAGTGGGAATTGAATTGTCTAGAAAAAAAATGCAATCAAACACCTTAAGATGTCAAATCAAGTGGAAAATGCTCATTTTCCATGGAAAATGTTACCAATCAAACACACCCTTATATTTAGACTTTGCCTCCGAATTTCACTTTCTATTAAGATTTTCGATTTACATTAAAATAATTTTTATTTTTTTTAAACTTCCACCTCCCCTTCAGATATTGGATGATTTTGTGTTCATAGATGGATGTGTAAATTGGATTTTTTTAGTAGTAGAAGAGAAGCTTGGAATTGCTTTATTTTTTCCATTTTGTCTTCATATATTTTTTGGGTATTTTTGTTTGGTTGGTGGGAAAGGAAAAGTCGCTCTCTCCACTACGTATTTTGGGTCAAAAAGTTAAAGTGATAGAGAGGATTCAACTATTCCTTTTCCATGCCTATTACATCATATTTGATAAAATTGCTCATCTCCACATAACCGTTTCACGCTAGAGTGACTTTGATAATGCTAGCCGATTTGAAAAATGAAATTTGTATTATTGATCCAAATATTATGAATCTGTTCCTTCTCCCAGCTAGTCTAGGTTTGATAGTACCAGCCGAATTCAGATTTTTTTTTTATTTAAGATCCAAGTATAATGAATCTATGATGGTTGGTCTCTGTATACAAACAGTTGTGTTGCCAATCTTATAAAAAGAAAGGCATACAACAATTAAATGTGTGAGCCTACCAGCTGATTTGAATAGAACAACATCAGTTTGTCCAAAAAGTTTTGTCCGTCTTTCCTTTGCAATACAATAATAAATATCTTCTAAAGGGGTATTGCCGTATTGAACAAAGGGGTATCTGTTGAATTAAATGTACAGTCTTGCAAACAAAAGTTGTTTCTCTCTCCTAAATACTCAGCCCATGAGATTGCAAGTAATACAATTATTAATAGTTCTTCTGTCCCTAATTAAGAGTTCGTTTGACTTTCCCATATTTTAACATTGCACTAATTTATTACAACCAATGGTTTAGAGCAAAACTTGTTTATCATCATGAGTTTTGGTGTGTTGCCTGTGTTCTAAAAAGAAAGGTGGGCTTTTAATTTGAGACACGGAAAAGAAAAAGAAGAGTACCTTTAATTTGGGATGGAAAATCACTAATGAAAAAAGTGAGTAAAAGACTTTATACCCTTTTAGATGCTGATAAAATTGTAAGAGAGATATTGCTGGATTTTTTCAAATTCAAGTTTGTTTGGAAGCTAAAATTTATGGAAATGGATGTAACATTGATGCTTGATTTTTCTTTTTTGGGTGGGGGACCAGGAAAAGCAGAAAGCTTTTACTTGAGTTCCCAGTAGTGCTATACAACTTGGATGGCCAATCATTTTCAAAAGACCTGAATGCCAGATAGGGCGAGATTATGATTTTCTCTTTTCAATTTTCCCAACCAACCAGAGGAACACATGCATACCTTTCGAGCTATTTGTCGGATCTTGGCTTTAAACTTGATGGCTGGATCTATATTAATTTGTTAGGACCACATGATTCTGTATTACAGTCATACAAGTGCTAACCATGCCTACGACGCTATTTGATGTCTATGGCAAATCACTCGTCCGGCTACTTGTGCTTATAATCAAATGTTATTTTGTTAATTAAATAAATCAATTTTATTTAGAGACGTATATTGTATATACGTATATATAAACAATTTGCTTTGAAGAGTTAGTTAAAAATGTTTGTAGCATTGAAAATGCTAAGTTTACTTTCCCTATAAAGTTCTGATGTGGACTCCTATTGTTGGTTTTAATCCAAATGGTTGCATATATCATATACTGTCCGTTTGTGTTACTTCAAGTTATGAGTTAATTTTATTTCGAAAGAACATTTGGCATGATACGGGGGTTACGGCTGGTGGAAGGGAATTAAATTGCACTAGTCCATGCCATTTATGTCTTTGTTTGATTTAGTACCAGTCTTCTATAACTTCATTTTTTTGACTAAAAAAATATAAATTAAGTTATTTGTATATATATTTTTGTCATTTGCTTTACTTCAACAGTGTCTAATTTATTTTTGTACTTTGGTCCAGGCTGATGTATGTCATGCCTATCAAATCTTGAAGAAAGGTGGTGTAAAAGATGAAAATATTATTGTTTTTATGTACGACGACATTGCTTACGATGAAGAGAACCCGAGGCCTGGAGTCATCATTAACAGCCCACATGGTAGTGATGTCTATGAAGGAGTTCCGAAGGTTCGTTTCTTTTCTTTAGACCATACTCCAGTTGTAAAATCTTGAAATATACTTTTCTCAATTGGTGCATTTTTCGAGGCAGGATTATATTGGGGATGATGTTACTGTTGACAACTTTTTTGCTGCAATCCTTGGAAACAAATCTGCTCTCACAGGGGGTAGTGGGAAAGTTGTGAATAGTGGTCCAAATGATCACATTTTCATATACTATACTGATCATGGCGGTCCTGGGGTGCTGGGTAAGTCTTCATCTCTCTCTCTCCCGTAAGTTCCTTGGGTTGGTTCCTTGACTTGGCACTTACGATCATGGTTGTTAGAATCTCACAATTTGTGATTCATAGTTGAATTGATATGACCTGTGTAGCAAATCTAGAATAAACAGGAACTTGAATGAGTCATACAATTCGTTATAAAATCCATACAGTTCGATTAGATAAAGAGACGTAGACTCTTAAATCTTGTCCAAAATTGAAAGCAAACATGATTGTATGAGTTCTACTATTTTATCAATTGATCTGAGAGCAATAATGAATTTTGATTAGAAATGCGATCCAGTTTTTAAAAGCTTTCTGTCCTTCCTTTTCTTCTCAACTCACAAACAAGAGGACATAAAGTCATTTGTCATCTCTCCTCCATCTTTTCTGGGTACACAACTGGTTATGAGATTAGAGAGAATTTGGTTCCTCGAAGTGGTTAAATCTATATCATTAGATATCTCTGAGCAAACTTATAAAATCTCTCATTCTCCTTTTCTCTCCTTCATGATTTATTTTTTCCTGACCAACTTCCATGCCCCTCTCTCTCACCCTCCCCAAACTTTTAAGATGGTTTTAGGAATCAACCTTTTTTGTGACTTCACAAAAATAAAATTTAACCTTGAAAGGAGATATGGCTGACCCGTAACATAAGCCTTCCCTCAGGATTAGGACAGCCTTATTACGCTAAAAAAGTTAAAACTTTGTTTCGGTACGCTGTAAAGATATGATTTGCAAGATTTTAAGTTTTGACCATTCTGTTTACTATATAGGGATCAATCTTGATCTTTTTTTGCCATATCTTATGATAAAAGCATTTATTAACTAAATATTAACTGTCTCATGGTTATGTTCCATTCTCAGGGATGCCGACCTATCCATACATCTATGCAGATGATCTTATAGAAGTTTTGAAAAAGAAGCATGCTGCAGGGACATACAAAAGCTTGGTATAATTCATTAGTTGACTTTCATTTCTCTTGAATGCATTTTACATAAATTCAAGTAGAATCTAATTCTTTTGCACTATGCTTGCGAAAATCTTAGGTATTTTACCTTGAATCTTGTGAATCTGGAAGTATATTTGAGGGTCTTCTTCCCGAAGGTTTAAACATTTATGCCACCACAGCCTCGGGTGCAGATGAGAGCAGCTGGGGATGCTATTGCCCCGGAGAGTATCCCAGCCCACCACCAGAATATGAAACCTGTTTGGGTGACTTGTATAGTGTTGCCTGGATGGAGGACTGGTATTCATAATTTTTGTTATGTTCTAAGTTCTTCCATTTTTAATCACTCTTTTTAGGCTCTTTTATATGATACAGATTTGTCGATAGACCACTGGTTAGAAGGTGGATATAAATATAGGTAGTTGGATACTATGTTGGATGAAAACTTCTAAATGCATAAAATACCTTGATGGATACTTGAATTTGTCCTATTGAAAGGGTACCTGGCAACAATGTTCTAAAAAATCACTAGGTGTTCCTAGGATGGCGAGGGGGACTAGCACTGGTTTTTATATTTATTGATTATTTAAAATACATTAATAAAGATAAATTATACTTTTACTTCTAAAAGTAACATTGAGAGTTTGTTAAACAAATATGCCCATAATTCAAACATGAAAAAGAATATTCTTTTAAACAAAAAGGAGTAAAAGACTCCAATATTCCTTCTGAATTGCCACCCTCAAGATTAGGCGGCTGCCTAGCTAAGCTAAGTGGCTGACCAGTGCCTAGTGCCTAGACAGGGACTAATCGGTCCTAGGTGGGGATATTTGGAGCACTGCCCGGCACTTGTATGCAGAAAGTCAAGTTTTGCAAATTGATTATATATTATTTACTCAATTGGTTCTGTTTGTTGCATAGTTAGTTGCTTCAAAATGAGTGCAGTTCCTTGTCGATCACTCCTCCACTCCATATTACTTGTAACACTATGTTACCCTAGGAATATAGGATATGCGAGCATGGAGGGTCTAAATGAACCCATGGGGACTAATCCAGTGCTCTAAGAGGCAAGTAATAATCAGGACAAAAAACAAAAGATTATGTGGGAAGGGTGTTTCTGAAACAGAATTGATTAGTGATTAGTTACTTGTGTCCATGCATCCTTTTGTATAAAGATTCAATAAAATTAACTCTTCAAGTATCTCAACACTTGGGGGTGGAGCTAGGAATTTATTGAAAGGGGGTAAGCTTGTGCTAAATTGTACTTTGCGTTCTTGCCTTTTCATTGCCTTTGTAGAAATGATGTTTTTTGCTTAACAATCAACTTTCAAGCGGTGCAATTTCTCCTTTATGTTAATTAATCTTCTGAACTTGTTAACAGTGACATCCACAATCTCAAGACAGAAACGCTGCGGCAGCAATATCAAGTGGTAAGAACTTGTAGCCACCTGTTTATGTTGATCCATCACGTTTAATTAATTAACTTATTGTAAAAAAGAACTCCTGTTGAAGTACTTATACTCACTCTTGTACATACCGAGTTCTCACGGTGTTACAATGATAGAAAAATATAGTTTTGGTGATCAATTCAAAGGGTCTTTCTTGAGAGCATCTTATCTGACCTGCCTTAGAATGTTCTTGTGAGTTGCTTATAAGGCATGCTCTTTTTGCACGAGTTTTGTGTAGAATTTGAAGAACCTGCGATTTGTACATTAAGTATTTCTTTCTAGCATTATTACAAGATTCCTAAAATTTTGTGAAATTTTAAAATTGTAGGCAAACTGTGGCAACCTGAAATCCCATTAAAATTTCCTGAATGGATAAGAAGAAACTCACTCGGTCAAAATCTTCACTACTATTTTTTGAGAATTAAAAAGAAAAAATCTTTTGATTTATCAATTCTCATGAATTCTTCTCTGTCTTGTGAAAAAAATAACGTCCGCATTGATTTTATAGTTTCATTATGTTGGCATCTACAGGTTAAAAAGAGAACTTCAAGTGACAACTCTGGGTATGGATCCAGTGTAATGCAATACGGTGATCTAAAGCTTAGCAAGGATGCTCTATATCTATATGTAGGTACAAATCCTGCAAATGATAACTTCACTTTCGTGGATGATAACTCCCTACGCCCATCCTCAAAAGCTGTTAACCAGCGTGACGCTGATCTTATACATTTCTGGGCAAAGGTTTGTATTCAACCTCCTCCTTACGGATTAGGCTTATTTATACTTTGCTCCGCCCATACATTTTCTTTCAATTTATTACTTCCTCTATCCCAAAGTAAAAGTGTCTATTGAATACCGTAGTTTAATTTTTTTGGAAAAAAATTTACTTTGGATGTAATCAATTGCTCAGAATAGAACTTAATTAGTGTAAGATTTGGTAAGTTGATTTTGGGGATGTGACTTTTGGGATGTCCCAATAAGAAAATTGTGAGTCTTAATTCATTACTGAGGGAATTGTTGCCATTGCGAAAGTTGAAATGGCTGCGGACAATTGGTGCATTAAGTTGTTGGACGTTTTGCTTTAAGCATATAATGCGTTGCCCTGGTACAAGCCATATCTGTTTTTGGCTATATCACTACCCTATGATGTTATAGCATAGTTTGGGAACATCGGATATCAATAGTTGCTCCAGTGGATGAAATTAGAAAGAGCATAGCCCAAATTAAGAGTCCACTATTCCGTTGTGGTACGCCCCAATTAAGATCTAGTTTCTTATTCGGACAAAATCAATATGCCAAATCTCACAATACTTAAAACAAGGTTTTTCTTTTAACCCTTGATTATGTTGACATTAGTGTATACTTACAAATAGTGTCAACTTCAAACATGTCATTGTATTCTGGAACAAGTATTAAGTTTTTGGTAATGGTAGCCACTATCCATCTCTCTTAGAGCACAAAATAATAATAATATAATTAATTATTATTATTATTATTTATTTAATTTTTTTTTTTTGATATATTTGGATTTTTGTTACAGTACCGCAAGGCTCCTGAAGGCTCTGCTAGGAAAATTAACGCCCAGAAGCAGTTTGCTGAAGCTATGGCTCACAGGATGCACCTAGATAGCAGCATAGAACTTGTTGGAAAGCTTTTGTTTGGACTTGAGAATGGTCCCGAGGTACTCAAGACTGTTCGACCCGCGGGCCAACCTCTTGTTGATGACTGGGCTTGCCTTAAGACACTGGTAAATTTCATTTCTCATCCACCGATTTGGTTTCCATATTTATTGTCTTCAAATTTTTTAAAAAAAAACCCCGTAAACTAGCCAACTCTGTTGATGACCTCTGTGGCTGTTAGGAATGGCAAAAGGACCTAACTCTGCAGGTTTTTGACCCTATCCTAGTGGGGACGGTTTGGGGGTTGTTTTATTTGAACCGGGGCGGGTATGGGTTCTTACAGAAAAATCTGGTATGTGTTCGGAATTGTGTAAACTTAACCCATTTACCTGGCCCAACCCAATTTTTCTTAAAACACCCTATTATATCTTATACTTACAACGAGTTGGGACATGTCAAGAATGGGAGGGATGGATTTGGGCTTATGCATATGGTAAATAGGGTGGTTTTGGGTTTTTAATAATAAACCTGCACCAGATTCGGATTCAGTTGGTCCCATTTTTTGATGGGCCAGGTTTGGGTATGGCCAAACACGCACAGTTGCCATCCCTAGTGGCTGTGCCTACTCTAGAACTACAAAAAGAGAGGGACTTATGGGGTTGATATTGTGTTTGTGTAACTAACATAGAAGACTGACTGTTACTCGTTTGTTCCAATAGCGCATGTTTTAACTGGTTGGCATGGAAATTTTAAATTCCTTAGAATTGTCATACCTGGAAAATTTGCCAAGGAAAAACTTACAAAGGCATATAGGAGAGTTGGATTTTGGACTCTCTGGAAAAGAAGAAAATATGCCAAGATAATTTGTACATGGAAATTAACGGAATCAAACACCATCAATGATGTACAACTTAAAACGCACAACTGGATTTTGAGCAAGAACTAGGCCCGGTACTGGGCCGTGTCAGTGTCATGTTGGGTTTCAAAACCGTTTAAAGTTGTGGATCAATTAGCTCAGCCCATGCTTGACCCATTTATAGTCTTGTTCTTGTCACTGGGGAGTCTTGTTCAATTTCTATAGTTGGCTGGTGTTAATATAATCTTGTTCATGTTGACCTATTTCACTAATAACTTAGTGGGTCAATCGGTTAGAACATGTCACCACCGACTCGTTAATCAGTTGTCATGTTGACCCATGGTTGAGGGACACGGTTGCCAAAAACTCAGCCATCTATTTATCTAAAAAAGTTTAAAAAGAAAAAACCCACTCGGCAGGTTGTCAAGGGATGTTCGTTAATGTTGTAATGACAATGTGGCATGATGGGTTTATATTGTTGGTTGGATTTCTGAAGCAAGCACTACGATTCCCCTTGCATGCAGGGAGCTAGATATTTACGAAAACACCACTATTGTGATCTGAACGTTTGATTTTACTAATGATTATCCTTCAATCATCTGTACCACGTCATCGTTAAAACGGTTGTACAAAATTACATTTATGCCCGTTAATAATCTCTCTTCAAGAAGATGAAAACACACCTCCTTTATTTTCCTTGCAGGTGAGAACATTTGAGACGCACTGCGGATCATTGTCCCAATACGGGATGAAACACATGCGGTCCATAGCAAATATATGCAATGCTGGGATCCAAAAGGAGCAAATGTCCGAGGCTTCGGCTCAAGCGTGTCCCACTTTTCCTTCTAATCAATGGAGCTCTCTCCACAAAGGGTTCAGTGCATGATGATATGATACTGATGCCGAACCTGCCAATTACAAAATATACCGGTACGCCGATAATGTTCTGTATATTGTGGTTGTTCTCTCTTTCTCTCTCTCTCTCTATATATATATGTATACTTGAGACTTATTGTTGTTTCTGTAATTGGCTAGCCTATTAATCCCATGGTTGGATTATTTGTAAATACCAACTTGTAGGCACATATAGACTGGGTTTGTATTTTGTTATGTAACTATGTTTCAGGTATATTTAATGGTACAATGCTTTTGATTATGCAATTGGGCATCTGCAGTTGTACATTAGAAAATCAATTACTGCATATAGTGAATATGTTTAAAATAATGGTCTTTTGGGAAACCCGAAGGGGTTGGGCCTGGCAGTGGGGGGCCTGGATGTGTGGTTTAGGCGCACGTCGCAGGTTCGATCCCCCGCGAAACAGCCATCTCTAGCAAGCAAAGGGTTAGTCCCATCCCATTGTGGTGTGGGGATACCTCTGTGAGCAAAAAAAAAAAGGTGGTCTTTTGGGACATAATTAGTGTAGTAAATCCCAAAATGTTTTTCTAGATTCTACTTGAAAATGAATGATTGGGTTTCCTAATCTCAACTTTTAAAACCATATTTAGTGAAGGAGTGAAAGCATTTTGGGAACTAGAACTTTTTGTTTGGGGAAAAGAAGTGATTTATATTTTTACAAAGGAAAGAAGTGATTTCTTTGTAAAACAAAATTATCCAAAATTATTTATTTTAGTTTGTGAAACATCTGTCTTTCAAAACTCTATCCCCACATGGTGACCAGCGGGTGCTTTAACAAAAAACATATATATTGCAAAAGTTATTTTGTGGTGGTCTTTGTGACAAATGGTATACCGTCAACGGGTCAGTTTGTGTTGATATTAATAAATACGGGTAATATTGGACTCTACCTGAATACGACCTGATAAATTATCAGATGATGTTTTTTGAAATTGTATTCAACTCAGTTTGTTATTGGGTGACACGACACAATTCGATTATACCTATTAAAAAGAAAATAATAAAAATTTCTTTAATTTTTTTTCTCACTAAAATAAAATTAGTGAAGAACTAAAATTACTAAAAAATGTAGGGTTTATGGATCTTAAAATGGATAGAAATCCTTTATTAATTCAATAAACGTTAATCTTATTGAAAAAATCTAAATAATTAACTGATCTAACAAGTGACTCAAATTCATGAAGTGTAAAATGCATTCGATTCATTATCATTTTGTTTCAAACGGGTTATAACCTAATAATCACACAAATGTGTTAAGAGTCCTTCAAATAATTTATAATTGTGTTCATTCGTGTCGTGTTATCGTGTAACGTATAATTTTAACATATCTAACAAATGACTTTGTCAAGATAAAAACCGTGAGAAATGGAGTTTATAGTTCAAAATTGTACTCTAGCTGTAGCCTACGACAATAACTTATTTTTATCAGGTTTTTTACTGCAACTTATAAAACTTCATTTGCAAGGCTTTCCCTTTGTATTTAAGTCCTTGCGCTTTTGTTTTTTTAAGACCCACTAGATGACATTTCTAGACACTATTAACTACAAGTAGATTTGTGTAAAGTTTATTCATGATGGACCCTATAAATTAATTAATGTATTGATAACATATCATCGTATGCTATGAATAAAGTCTTTCTACACAGATATATTTATCTCAAATATGGAATTGATATTTTGATCTGGGATTACTCATTGGTTCTAATTTTACATGAACATAATTATCTGACATAAAACAATAACATTCCAAAATAATAATTACTCATTATTTACAATGGATTTTGATAAGGATGAATTTGATATTGACCCACATTCGAACCAATAAATGGTTGCTACATTAGATATTTTAATTTTTTTTAAGTCATATGTATATATATATATATATATATGTTTGTCTAGAATAATTGTTGGTTGCAATGCAATTTAACAAAGATGAATGTGATATGAGTCACACGTTCTAACCAATATATAATAGGTGCACTAAATATGTCAATCTTTTATATCAAATGTACATATACACAAAGATACTTTTATAACACAACTTTTTTCTATACAACTATTAATTTGTAACTTTCACAATAAAAATAAATATACCATCACCATAATACAGTTAATTAACATAGTTTAACAACTACATTTACGTAGGTCGAATCATGACCTTCTTATTATAAAGATAAAAAGACCGTCAACGAGTTACAAGATGTTTGGAATCTACAATCATCTTTTAAACAACTGACTTTGAACCCATGTGCACACCATACCCATTAATGATTTTATGGCCCTCAAAAAAGTTGGCCACAAACACAAACCCATACTTTCCCAAGCAAAAGAATGGAATTTACTTTTGAAAAAGTTGTTTCTGCCTGCCAAAGCTTCAAGACGAAGGAACACTCTTGCTTTTGTACCACATTATGGGAAATTGCTTTCCTTCCTTAAAGAAACTGAAATATTTCCCATTCACTCTTGTTTTTTTGTGTTTTTTTTTTGGACAATGCATTCACTCTTGTTTGGTTACCGAGAAAATTGAGAAGAAGCCATACAACTCACTTGTTGGAATCACTGTAAGGATGAAAATTAATTTAAGATTAATTAATTTTATGCAGATTAATTATTTTTCATGAGAAATTAAAAAAATGCAATTAAATTGGTAAGATTTTTTTTTCATAAAATCAAATTCTTTGGGCATTAGATTAATTACTTTTTTATATATATAAAATGAAAAAATGAAATAAAAATAACTCATTTCATTTTTCAACTTCTCTGGAAAAAAAAATTCTAATAATTTTTCAACCTGGCAATAAAATGAGCAGTAATTCCATTATAACTTCTATATTTTAGAGTAAATTACATTAGCAACCATCACAATTTACTAGTTTAATTGTGCTTATTAAAATTTCTCAAATGTTGTTGAAGCAGTTATTAGTATTTAATTTGTTAAGATATACAATTATAGAAAATGATATATTCAATTTACATTAATAAGCAGATTTAAAAAAAACAAAAAACTTTAGAGAAAGAAATTGTGTACACGAGCATCGGGTGCACCATTGACCCTAATACGAGAGAAAATAAACGAACAAAATATGTAATATAGTAACAAAATGTATGAAGCATTATAAAACTTCAGATTTATTCTGGTCCAGACTGTAGAAAATTTGGGGAGATTTTAGAGAATCCATGAAAGATTATTGATTTCAATTGAGTTAATTGTGTATCTATTACAATGGGAAATGCTCTATATTTATACAAGTATAAGAAGGAAACATGAGTGCCTAAAAACATGGAAGAAAACATGGAGGAGACAAGGAGTGAAACATGGAGAAGAAAAGGGAAAAGGAGAATAAAGGAATAAAGGAAAAACTTTCTAATATTCTAACACTAATATTCTAACACCCCCCCTCAAACTCAAGGTGGCATATGGGATGTCATCTTGAGTTTGCAGAGCATGTCTTGAAAGATGAGGAATGCTGGGTAAGTATTATTTGGCAAGGGAGGTCCAGTTTTAATTGTTCGATATGATTGTTAATTGTCTGGCACGATTGCCATCCGGGGCGAGGTCCGACACGTCATGGATGCCGTTTGGGGTGAAATCTGACACGGCTGGATTTGATATGATTGACGTTCGGGGAGAGATTGCCATCCGGGGCGAGGTCCGACACGTTAGAATATTAGTGTTAGAATATTAGAAAGTTTTTTTTTTTTTTTTTTTTTTTTTTTTTTTTTTGACATGTTCGATGATTGACCGACAGACGGAACGGCGGTAACGGCGATGACGGGAGCTGACGGAACGGCGAGGTCCGGTGTAGAATTTCCGGAGGAAAAAACTTGATCTGAATACGCGAGCAGTACGTATAACAGTAACAAGAAATTGAATCAGAATACTTGGAGGTACAGCGAAAGGCGACCCGCCGGAAATATTAAATTGAAGAGATTGAATATATATATATATATGTTTTTTTTTTTTTTTTTTTTTTTTTTTTTTTTTTTTTTTTTTTTTAGAGAGGTGGAAGAGTAGCAGTGGTGCTAGTAGTCAATGATGGCCCTTTCTTTGGTTTTGGTTTTAGAGAGATAAACTGAAGTTTCGATATGAGAGGCGAGAGGTTTCCGAGGGTGTTGGTGGTGCGGAAGGAAGGGAACACACATTATTGAGATAAAAAAGAGAAAGGCGATGGATTCTGAGAATCATCAGCACCAAAATTCAAGATATCAGTGAAGTTAGAAGCAGAGAGCGAATTGTATCCTATATCTCCTAAGGTAGTCCAATCCGGAGTCATTAATCCGGCAACCTCCGCAACAGAACTAATTTGAGGAGACCCCTTTGAGAAACCATCCAAAGCAACTTGGTAATCTGACAGAGTCGGATATGCCGGCATATCCACTGCTGTCAGAGGATCCCCGTGTTCTGAAAGATTCACGGTCGGTAGATGGATATCAGGGGTTGATGAAAGGAGCTTTAAAAAACTTTTGTAGTGAGGATGCTCCAACAAATCTTCCTGGGTCGGAAGAACCCCAGGTTCTAGAGGATTCTCTGAGGGGCCAGATGGAGAAGCGAAGGAGCCTGGTGGGTGAGCAAGGGAGTCGGATGGATTGGCCCTTGAGGAACTTGCAGGAGGGTTAAAGGAGCCAGGTGGAGAGGCAAAGGAGCCGGATGGGTGAGTAAAGGAGCCGGATGGAGAAGCGAAGGAGCCTGATGGGTGAGCAAGGGAGTCAGATGGATTGGCCCTTGAGGAACTTGCAGGAGGGTTAAAGGAGCCAGGTGGAGAGGCAAAGGAGCCGGATGGGTGAGTAAAGAAGCCGGATGGAGAAGCGAAGGAGCCTGGTGGGTGAGCAAGGGAGTCGGATGGATTGGCCCTTGAGGAACTTGCAGGAGGGTTAAAGGGGCCAGGTGGAGAGGCAAAGGAGTCGGATGGGTGAGTAAAGGAGCCTGATGGGTAGGCAAATGACCTGGAGGCTGGAGATTTCTCCGGCAGTTTTCCGGTCGAACGGTGGCGGCGTCGACCAGAGCCGGATGGAGAAGCGAAGGAGCCTGGTGGGTGAGCAAGGGAGTCGGATGGATTGGCCCTTGAGGAACTTGCAGGAGGGACAAAGGAAAATGACGGATTAACCCTGGGAGACTCGCTGTCCAGTCGAGCCTCCAACGCCGTCATTCGTGACTGCAGAGCCTCAAGCTTTTGATCAAGAGAGGTAAGGAGGGCAGCGCATCCACCAGCAGGATTTAGGATTCTTGCCTTAGCTTCAAAGAGAAACGAATCGAGAGTTTCACGATGTTTGTGATCCGGTACGTGTTGTAAAAAAAATTCAACACTTTTTACCCGAAAACGGAAAAGATTGTGTGATAATCTCGACGATGATACGCATTTGGAAAGATTTTAACTGATTCACAAGAAGGAGGACAAGCTCTGCGGCGAAAAGAGCAGGCAGGACATGGAGTACCTCGCTGGCGGATGCTGATCGACATGGCTGTTTGTATTGGATTTGAATGGGAGATTTGCAGTGAGGATGGTGCTATTGGGTGATTTGCAGTGAGGATGGTGTGTTTTGATTTTAATGGCAGGAAGCTGGTGAAAGGGTTAAAGGCGCCGATCTCGAAATTTGAATTTTGAATTTCGAGGTCAGAGCAAAAAGATGTCGGCATTTGATGATGGCGAGGGTTTGGAGTTTACGGAATTTGCGGGTTGTCGGTTATGGTATGGATTAGGGGTTGTCGGTTATGGTATGACTGAGGAAATGGACGGTGTTGCTTGGGATTGACGGAGGAGAGAATCGGGAAGTTGAACGAGTGGATGAGTGGTGCAATGAGATCAACGGCTCTTGATGTTAGAATAGGAAAATAAGAAGGTTTAGGGGCTAGAATAGAAATATCAGAAAGTACAGGGGTGAAATTGTAAATATATCTGACGGTGTTTGGAATATTCCGTCAATTCTGACGGCAAGCAAACGGCGTTAACCGCTGACGTGGCTGACACGTGACTGACACGTGGCGCTGACTGGATGTCACGTGGCGGACACGTGGCGCTGACTGGATGCCACGTGGCGGACACGTGGCGCTGACTGGATGCCACGTCGCGGACACGTGGCGCTGACTGGATGTCACGTGGCACTGACTGGATGTCACGTGGCGCTGGCGTGGATGCCACGTGGCGCTGACTGGATGCCACGTGGCGCTGACTGGATGTCACGTGGCGGACACGTGGCGCTGACTGGATGCCACGTGGCACTGAGAATATTAGTGTTAGAATATTAGAAAGTTTTTGGGGTGGAAATAGAAATATCAGAAAGTTCTGGGGTGGAAATAAAAATCTAAAAGTTGTAGGGCCAAATTATAAATATCAAAAACTTCAGGGGTCAAAATGCAAATAATACAAACTATTCTTTTGGCGTTGGAATCGTCTTTTCAAGACGAAGAGGATGGGTATGGATTGATATGGATTGGATATAGTTTTTCTTAGGCTGGTTTGAGCAGTGGGATGGTTTTGTAGATGATTTAGTAATGGTGGATTAGCAGTGGGTTAGTTTGTGGGTTGATTGGAAAAGGAGGATGAGAAATGGAGAAGGAGAAGAAATGTTGTTATTGATTTAATTGATTTTGGATTGATTGTGGATAGGTGAGTCGGCGAGGAAGCGACGAGGCAGCGAGATGATTGTGTTATTGGTTATGGTCTGGCGGGCAACAAGATGTATCGCCCGCCAGCAACGGCGGAAAGTCGAGAGGATCTTACACCTCTGATACCATGTAGAAAACTAGAGAGAAATGAAAGATTATTGATTTCATTGATATATTGTGTATCTATTACAATGGGAAATGCTCTATATTTATACAAGTATAAGAAGGAAACATGAGTGCCTAAAAACATGGAAGAAAACATGGAGGAGACAAGGAGTGAAACATGGAGAAGAAAAGGGAAAAGGAGAATAAAGGAATAAAGGAAAAACTTTCTAATATTCTAACACTAATATTCTAACACAGACGATTACGATTTATTTGGGGAGATTTTAGAGCATCCATAAAGTTATGATTTTCAATTCGAGTTAACTTGCAACTCACCCCACTTGCTAGTATCCATGAATTTCTCAGTCTGATCTTCTTCTTTTTTTTAAAGAGTTTATAGTTATTATTCATTAGCTATTCTATTAACATAAAATGACTATTTAGTTTGATACACAATATGAAATAATTTAACTAAATAGTAAATAATTTTAGAAAAATTGGAAAAATTTTAAGCCACTATAAGTTAATATAAAATTTTCAAGAAGGTATAACCCATTCTGGTCTTTATGATCTAAGTTAAAAGGATGATTGAGTTTAGATAATATATTGTAGAAAGTTTCTTACAATTAAAAAAAAATTAATTAGTCTTAGAGAGGTTGATTATTTAATTATTTTTTTTTCAAAAAAATGTGGGATGAGTTTGAAATTTTATGAAAATTACAAGAAGTACAATTGCAATTTCCATACCAAACATGAAATAACATGATCCGACTCCTCTATATTCTAAATTAGAGTTTAAAAAAATTGATATACTCTACGACATTGAATGAGTGTTTTAAATTTCTTGACCTACTCTAGAGTTATGATCATCGATCTTAACTCATCTTCAAATACGAGGAAGATCAATAGGATTCGTCCTTAAATACATCTCGTATAAAATAAGGCAATTTATATTGTCAAAACAATTTGTTTTTTATTATAATTTAGTATTACTTTAAGAAGTTATACTATATGCTTATAATATTATACATTGTTTTACCAATAACTAAAGTTGATTTGGTAATATTTATTACTTTTAAAAAAAATTTCATTTTTTAAATAATAAAATATAGTATAGAATTTTATAGTTTCTCCCCAAATCTAACCTTTTCCTCAAATTTACCATCGAATTTGAGGAGTATAGGATGAAGAGAGTATTTGCAGTAACTCAATTTTTGTATAAATTTGGTATCAAAATTTTAATACAAAAATTACCCATTTTCATATCAATTTTATTTTGCTTAGTTTCATTCCCAGATTGATCCTAAATTATAGAGGTGACAATTTTAAAAAGGGTGAGACTATTTACAACCTCCATTTCTCTCACTAACACTCCCCATTTAATTTTGAATAGATCTACTTTTAAACACCCCCCTTATATCTCACAAACACCCCCCTCCCCCCCCCCCCCTCAATTAACATATTTACTCTAAGTTAAAAAAATTAATCTATCAATTTATCCATGGATAATAAATTAATCATACACTTTAAAACACCCCCCTTATATCTCACTATTTCCCCACTTTGGCCGAATTTATTCCATTTACTCTCCTCACATCATGAGGAGAGTAAATAGCATATGTTCTCCCCACATGAGGAGAGTTTAACTTTAAAATTTTTCAGTGGCTTTAAAAGCCAGCCTCCCTACTTCAGTCGAATTTATTCAATTTACTCTCCTCACATCAAGAGAGTAAATATCATATGTTCTCCCCACATCAAGAGAGTTTAAGATTAATTTATTACCCATGGATAAATTGATAGATTAATTTTTTTAGTTAAAGTTAATTATATTTTTAATGACATACTTTATATAAATTACTTAAAGCAAATAGGAGAGGTAAATAGGGGGTATTAGTGATCAAAAAATCATATTTCGGGGGGTGTTTGTGATGAAAGGTGTTAGTGAGAGAAATGAAAGTTGTAAATAGTCTCACCCTTTAAAAATGATGTTATAATACGACATGGAATACAATTAGCAATAAAGACCCGAGATTTTAGTCTTTGTCAGATTTTAACTACATTGTTTCTATGTTTATATCTTTAAACTTTAAAACAAAATTGATACGAATAATGTTAGATCGCATTAACCTTCTCTGGTTAAGTCAATTACGACTTTTCTTGTATGAAATTAAGGAAAAAAAAAAACCCTCATTTCTAATATTATTTGGGACGGTCCTCTCATCGAGTGCTAATATAAATAAAAAAAGAGATTTCTTGCTTACTTGAATTGTACGAGTAAATTTTTTATCCAATTAAGGCGAGAGGGGGATTAAACAATCCCACCTATAAGGTGATATAATTTTATTCGGTCTGAAATTCTATCATCTTTTCTTATCCAATGTATCAAACACACCCTTATTGCTTTATTTTGTGAATGTACAACCTTTTTCCGTGAGTGTAGCATAAAAATAAATAACAACACTAATTATACATGCCAAAATCAGGATTTAAAAGAAAATCAAAGCTCACATTATACTAAATAAGCGATATTATAACAAGAATAAACTAAATCATAACCAATAAAAATAAAAACTAAAAACCCTAAAATCATAGAGAGACATAAGATCTAATAATATAATTAAGATCTAATAATACCAAGCAATTAACTACACAAATCACCTCATTTCTAGAAATTAAAATTAAAATTAAAATTAAAAATCCAAATCCATAATCTATATCTTCATCATCATCATCAACTGGAAAATAAGATTTTCAAATCCTCACTGCAGATCCGAAGAGATACGCTAAGAAGGCGATGAAGAGAGTGGCGATCATTGCCGGCGAGGCCGATACGCCGGAAGAGGTAGGGCTCGGTGCCGGAGCCTCGACGTCGGCGACTGAGACTCCGATCATATAGAGAGAGAAAACGGCAAATAGAGCGACGATTGAAGATCTAGACAACGCCATTTTCGATCTCTAGAGAGAATGTTTTGATATGCGTAAAATGCGAAGAGTTTGAATTAATATATAGAGTAAAGGGGAAAATTTTTTGATGGGGGCAAAATTAGATGGGGTCATGGGGTCCCAATGAGAAAACGACACGTGTCCATTTTTATCTATTTAAATTAAATGAAAAAATGAAAAAAATAATAATTTTAGATAAGAGTGGACACGTGTCAGAGTAAAGGTGGAAGGGTCGCGTAAGGGTTTAAGGATTTTGGTTGGGCAGCTGCCCGTGTGCCCGAAAATTGGTGACATGGGTCTTCCAACTTTCTCATGGCTGCAGACCAACGACGTCGTATAGGGAACGCTTTAGGTAGCTCATTTTCCCCTTAGAATAATATCTATGGCGTCTTATTAAAATTTAGAGTCAAATTTGCAAATATTTAACAAAGTTTTCAGAGAGAATACAAAGGGTATAGTATAAAAAATAGCTATACAAAAAGGCCGCATCAATTTTGTACTTAAAATAAAAATAAAAAAATGCTTCATACAAGTGATGAAACACATTCGCATGAGAATTTTTTTTTGTTAACTATGTGAGATAAAATGGAAGATAATATACATATATATAGTTCCATATGAGTGTTTTTATTTTTTAAACAACTTTAGACCAGTTGTATGAGTTATACTAGTGAATGAAAATCATATGAATAAAATTTATGCATATAATAAATTTATTCTATCTTTACCATACCAGCCTAAATTTGTCTATTAACTTATTTCCACTGTGACATGGGATATGGTAAATTAGTAGTAAATTTATTAATTTACCATTCTCACTGTGATTACTCTTATAAAAACATGCATCGATATATTAAATTTGTAAATTTAGCGCATTTCTTCTCACAATGCAAGCTTTTAAATTAATATATTTAATTCTGTACCATATAGCTAGGTTTTAATTACCATGCTCGTATGAGCTTTTAACCCAAATTATTTTATTTTTGTAATTTATTTGAGCCGTTAGCATACAAACGGAAGCTAGCACAAAACTGAAAACAAAAAGAAAAAGAGAAGTAGTCAAAAGTTGGTACATACACTAAAGGCTGTTTATGCCTTTCGTTAAAGGCAACCTACAAGAGCAATCTATGCTCGTTTAAGTAGAGAGATGAAGCCCACCTTTTCTTCCTTGATGTTGTTATGGTTACCCATATCAATCAAACAATTATCTTTTACTTGAATGAGTAATTTTTTTTTTTTTTTTTTTACCCTAAATACATGGGAGGAGCTAGTGAGGGACCAGAGCGGTCATGGCCTCACTTAGGTTTTTGAGAAATTTGTTTCGAGTATTTGAGTTTTTGTTAGACAATAAGAAAAGTTAGGGGATTTTGTGGAATTGCGAGTATACACAAGTAGGATCATGTATTTAGGAAACTTGATAAATGGTGAGGGGCATTTGTGCGACAAGATATAATAGTTTAGGGTAAATTTTCGCAATCATGTCAAGTTTGGTATCAATTCGTCCAGCGGATCAATTTCTCCCTTTCTTCTTCTCCAGCAACTCCTTTTCTTCTTCTTCTTCTTCTCTCCTTTTCGCAATTTGACCCATCTGGAAAATAATTTCTAACTCCACCCCCATCTACACACTATATATAGATCTTTAACAAACTTAATACTAAATTTGTAAATTTATGCATTTACTTTACCATTTACTTTACCACATTCAATAGCATGTTAGGCTACAAACTAAAGGTGTTTGTTTTTACATTGCCTGGGTGAGATAAATTGATATATCGTCACTAATCCTTCCTAGTAAGAGACCTTTTAAGAGAAAAGTAAAATCGTGCGCGCTTAGGCCCAAAGCAGATAATATCTTATTAGACTGGATTGGGATGTGACAATAAAAGATGGATTAACAACTGCTACAACAACGGATGGAAACAATAACATGTTCGATATTTTGTTCATATGAATTGAAGTTATGCCTTCGTTTTTAGGAGAATAAGGGGAAAAAAAAACCTACATAATATAACACCTTTATTACATTAAACGGGAATATTTGTATATAAGATATCTAATTATTCTATCAAATTTTATTTTATTTTTTTAAAAAAAAAAGAAAACAAAATCCTCACATAATCCAACACTATATTACATTAACTTCTTTAGTTAATATTGATATTGAAAATTTAAAAAAACGAAAACAAAGTACTTCATAAATAGTACGCTTTAAGTTAAAAAAAATATTAAATTTTTTTTAATTCAACAATAACCACACCAAAGCACAATAAATCTCAAATCTTGCTTGTTGCATGAACCTGATAATTATGCAAAGTATGAAGTATTCTTGAAATTAAATTCGTTTACATCATCTACTTGATCGACAAATTAAGATCTTTCAATTTGAGCAGAGGGAAAAAGGAGAGACACAAGTCTCGAACTTATTAGTTAGAATAAATAAAGACTCTTAGTGTAAATTTGTCAATAATTTTTTTTTAAAATAAATTAAAATTCGAATCAAATGAATATTTAGGCACTAAATGATTAAATATTGGTCCCGCTATCTACACTCTTGACTTGACTTTCCAACACCACTACTTAGAACTAAACACCACCACAAAGGGAAGAGAAGAGAGAAACATGGAGAATGACAAAGGGGAAAACATAATATCTCCAGTGGTATAAGCTCAATTTTTTTGAAGGAGCCTCCTTTATTTTGATAGAAACTAAATGCAAACATTCGCGATACGCATGGGCGGAGCCACACTTTGAGTAAAGAGGACAATTACCCCCCATATTAGCAAAAAAAAGAAAATAATAAAGAAAACTAACATAAGTAAATACGTAATTATACGACATATTAACATACACAGCAGAGAAGGAAAGTATCTGGGAGATCTGCAATCGGATCAAAAATTGATATAGACAAAGTTACTATTATTTTAAGACGATCAGAAATATCGATCAATTTTGCATATGATTGCTTTTTATGTACGTCGTAAATTGAGTATGTTGTTGTTGTTCTCTTGCTTTATTTTGCTTATCTTATTGCAGAATATGCTTATATAAGAAAATATTATATTATCTTAGAAAGAGATAAAATATAAGTTCATTTTCATTATCTTTATTAGAACAAAAAGTAATTAGGTACATTATATCCCCCAACCCCCTAATTATATTTCTGGCTTTGCCCCTGGCGATATGTGTATATTTATTTTCATGCACCTGTAAATTTAATATAAAATGATGAGAATAAAACATAAAAATATTGTTAGTTCTCATAGCAAAGGCACAAGGAGACAAGGGGGGTCAATTGACCGCTCTCTTTTTTCTAATTTTGTCTATCTAAATATATACATATATTATAAAGTTGTAGGGTAATTGTAAAGTTTTTAGAAGTTATTTTTGTTAGAAGTTATTTTTGTACCCTTTTTGAAAATTTTTAGAGAGTATATTGTGTTGTTGAGGGGCCACTATCTGGGACTAGTCTCTTCCCCTCCTTTGTCCAAGTAATAAATTTTCCACTACCCTATCTTCTTCTCTTCACGTCCAGTACTCCAACCCCCCCCCCCCTCTCCCACCCCCACCTTTCTGTCGTAAATTCACCGCATTCCATTTGGTTCTCCCTCTCTACAGCATCTCTCAGCCAAGTTTAGTCACTTAGTACTTTAATAAATCTTGGTTGTTCTTGTTAATTGTGCGCACTATTTATTGTTCCATACTATATTACTATTTGTTTGATATTTGATGTTATAATTTGCTTCTTGTTAGTTGTTTGATTTTTAATTTAATGCTGTGACAACTTTATTCCCAATTTTGATAAATTTGACCATAATTTTAGCTAGCTCTTATTTTGATAACTTTAGCCCGAATTTTGATTAGATATAGTTTAATAAACTGAAACAAACTTTATATTCAATTTTAATAAAGTCTTTTAGTATTATATTTGCGCCAAAATATTTGTCATTTTATTAATTTAATTTTTTCTTCTTTTTTTCATTATTTTCATTTTATATTAACTAGATATGCAATACAAGTAATACGTGTAAGTGTTATTTATATATTTGCATGTGCAATTAATTTCAACTTCTTGTGATGGCTTTACTTTTATATATATACAAAGATAATAGAGATGAGATCAGGGGCAATAGAATCCTTGCGCGAGCGCGCCGAAGGAGGGGGGGATCCAAATCACTTCAAACTCCAGCATTATAGCTCTTTTTTGATTTTAAAAAATGTAATACTTTTGTGTTAAAAAAAGAAAAAGAAAAACAACTTTCAAGCATGGAGGAATTCACTTCAAAAAATTCCTAATTATGCTAATTAATCGAGTAATTAGATTTAAGTGTATATTTAAAATTTATTGTCGAAATTTATAAAATAAAAAAATAAAAAATTCATTGAAATTTAAATTTATCAAAGAGGTTCAAGAAAAGTTATGATTACATAGAATGATATCTTCTTACATGTGGTTGTCTGCCACTAGCTCTTTCAATTATTTTTTTCGTCAAGTTTATATTTTGAATCATAAGTCCTATTTTTTATTTAATATTTAAAGAAAACCTTAAAGGGAGATACTAGTTGTTTGCTGTTTTTAAAGGTTATTCACATTGTTAAAATAATTATATTTTTACATGAATATAATATTATTTTAAAAAGTTATACTACGTACTTCCAATTTGACAATAGTATCATTCTTTTCAAAAATTGAGATAAAATTGCTCCTTTAGAATATCCACAGCGGAGCTATTAAAATTTAGGCTAAATTTACCAAAGACTTAGTTAAATTTTAAAGTAGAACACAGCAAATACGGTAGAAAATATAGTGATACGAAAATGGGTGAGCCATATGATTTTTGTGCGCAAAAAAAATAAAAAAATAAATAACAAAATGGTCCATATGAGTGAAGCTCACTCGTATGAGCCATACGAGTAAGCCACACTCGTATGGTTCATACGAGTGAGCTTCACTCGTATAGATCATTTTGTTATTTTTGTTTATTTTGTCATTACGCAGTTTGCATCATAATTTTCGTTAATTATATTTTTGACCCAGCAATTTAATAACTCAAATGAAATTATTTAAAAGACAAAATATATTTATATGGTTTGTATTAAACATAAAAAAAAATTGTACTAAGTTCTAATTGTAAAATGAATGGTTCCAAAAATGCTTGGCCACTTTCAATATTTTTTTCAACACCCATTCATTATGTTATTGAAAATGGCATATTTATTTTTCAAAATAATTATGATTATTCTTTTGACTATAATTTTTCAAATGTTCAATCATTATATTTATGAAATTTCCATTATTCAAGAGACTATGATTGAGGCCCAATACATCCGTAGTCTTTTGTGTCTTTAAAATGGAGCAAATTGAAGTGTAAGTTGCATGCCTTTGTAGCATAAAACAGAAAGAAAATTACATCTTCATCATTCTTAGCATTATTTCACTTGTCTTAAAGTTATGATCATTCCCATTCTAGGCTTTCTTCTAATTTTCATGTAAGTGTTTTTAAATTTTTAATTCTTTCTTCTAGTTTTGTACTCTTTTATATTGTTCTTATGATAAATTAAATAGTATTTTTACAGAAATTATAATGGATGTTGTTCGTTGGGTGTTTGGTAATAAAACAACAAATCAAAGTAAGAAAGATAAGGCGTCTACGTCTAAACCTATAGAAAGGTGTGAACCTCCTAGAGTGAGTACTGGTGGAGGCGGATCGTTACATAGAAGTAGAGAGTCGCCGGTCACACGGGTTAGAGCTAGTCCAACTGAGATATCAAGGAATTTTATCAAGCAATTTGAAGTTAGAGAAGTTGCGTACAAACTTCACGTTGTTGGTGATCATACTGGGAGAGGCATCACAAAACAATACACCCGGTTAGCAAATTATGTTTTCACAAATATTACTGATTATAATGCACAAGGTAATATATACGACCTACGCGGTAATTGAGCTGGCCCAAGTAAAATTTATCGTGAGGTTATTACAAAATACTCGGAAGTCAAACGCATTATTGATCAAAGTGTTTGGTCTCAAGTTTGGCGAATTGAGATGCCTAAATCAGACCACAAACTTGCAGCTTCAATTATACAATGGTGGTCAAACAAAACTCATACTTTTCACCTTCCTATAGTCGAAGTGGGTATTACTCCATTTGACTTTACATTCGTAACAAGTAAATACAAATTTTATTTTTATAAGCTTTAATTATGAACTTTAATTTATTTCTAATACTATATTTAATTGTAGGAATATCTTTTGTTGTTGGAGAGAGATAGTACCCGAATTCAACGAGCAAAAATACATGGACCCCAACGAAGTTATTGCTAAATATTTTTCTAGCATGTCATCACTGGTTGAAAAATGTAAAACAAACGCATTGCCAATGGAATTTGTTAAGGAATATTTAACGAATGAGATGATTCTTACAAATACCGAGTCACATATTATAGTTAGAGTTTTTTATTTTTTTGTGATTGGTTACATTTTTTTTTTTCAAATGGAACACATTACATTCCATTCGGTATGCTAAATATTTTTTCCAAATGATTTATAAGAAACTATTTCTTTAGTAATAGTATCAATGGATCTTGAATCATACAACTTTTCCTTAGTGGGTTATCATTATTTTAATGGCCGTATAAACCAGGTTATATTATTTTCTCGGATTTGGATTGCTCTAACGTAAGTAATGTCGGAAGTCTTGGATAATTCAATTAAAACTTAATAGATTAGATTTTAAGTCTTCGCCGGAAGAATCACGTACTCGAAAAGTAAAGTCAATAATCTTTGATCATTTGATTAAATTTAATAATTTAGATTTTAAGTCCTCGCCGGAAGACCCACTCTAAAGTTTTTAGTCGAAAATTTTCTTTTACAAAAAATTATTCCAAGAGGAGTTGGAATATTCCTCATAGACCTGTGCTATGTTTTCAAAGTATTTCTTTCATAAAAATTGTTGCTTAAAAGTCAAAAGTATACATAATTTATGTATATATACTTTTATTTTGAGCCTTTACTATTATAACGGGAGAGGGACTAATGCTATATTTGTGATTAGTAAGACTCGAATTTAGAATTTTAATTTTAGATAGAAAACTTTTAATAAGAGTTTTCTTCTAAAATAGACAAAAAATAGTCTTTCTACGCGAATTTTGACACAAAATATTGACATATGGCCACATTGGATATCAAGATATGTTGATTTTTATATTACATAAATCCCCTATAATATAAAGCGAGAACCCAATTCAGCGAATACTTGAAGCTGGGTAAGGTTTTTTCTATTTTGATAATGTAATTAACAATGTTTGAACTTGAGACTCTTACCTTGGTAAGTCTTATGGCTTACCACTAAACCAATTATCAATTTTTTAAATATAATTTAAAGTATCTATATATAAATTGAAAGGCACTTAAAGCAATTATGACACTAAATTTAAGCCGATTTTCTATTTTTTTTCCCATATGATTGTATTTTAAATAATAAATACTTTTGTTGGGTCTTGAACTAGGGAGCTTTAGGTTAGAAAACAAGATACTAAAATTTTGGGTGCTTCTTCAATTAATTAATATTTTTCATTTCAACTTAAGTTTATATATATGAAGAGTACACGTATCGCGTGTGCTTAAATGTAATTCAACGATTAGCTAAATCCATGTCATGTTTTCTCTATTCTTATTTTGCCTCTATTATAGTGACTTTCTCAAAAATAGTTAATGGTAACCCAAGCAACATGGTTTTGACCTTAAAAATCTTGCCTTTTCAATGATGATAGCTTGCCACTACACTACTTCTCAATTTTTTAAAATTGCTATTTCAAGTCACTTATATGTTGCAAATTGCACGTGGATCGTGTATTATATAAAGTAAAAATCCATTTTGACACTTATTGAAGTCGTACTATATTTTTAATCTATCCCAAAGCTCCGCCATAGTTTTTCAATTTTGCATTTGACTTTTCTTCACAAAAAGAATTATGTTATAATAAACAATGATTTGAACCATTGCTATTACTAAGGCTAGCATTAATCTAAGCCACTATGCTACTTATTGTTTTATAATATGTTCTCTCTACATTACATGTATTCAGGCTGTACATGAATCTGCGTACACAAACTCTAGTGTGTATATATATATGTGTGCGCGCGCGCATCCTCAACAAACAACTAACCAGCTTTTGAGACATACAAATGCAAACAAGCAAAAACTATAATGTTGTGACCTTTTACTACAAGAATGTTATGATAATGCTGAATACAGCTTCTCCATCCCCCCCTCCATCCCTCCCTCTATATATATACCTACAAATGTTTTTATAGTAATCAATGCCTAATGACTCAAAAACATTGTTAGAATGTACAAATTATATGATTATATGAAAAAGGTAGAAGGTCTATAATCATCACTAACATCCAATGCACAAAGAAATAATCTGGAATAATCTTGAACCGCCCCAATGGCCTTTCTTGTGCAAACGCATCTCTCTCATCGTGCAATAGTAATGGGAAGCAAGAGAGTAAGAGCTACCTTTGTCACCACAATAGTTGTACTGAATATTTTCTCTTATGATTCTTCCACCTTTTCCATTCCACTCCAAAATCAAGAATGAGCAAGATTACATTTTCTCTCAAAAACCCAAAAACTTTGGCGCTAGCAACAACAAAGGCTCCAATGCGCTTGGAGCAAATTTCCTTGCAAAAAGAAAACAAATTGATGAGGGCTCACCATTATAAACACATTTATGGCCTTTAATAATTCTCTTCAAGAACTCCTCGGTAATATCTGCCCTTCCAAACGTGGCCGGGTGGGGACCGCCCCTTGACCAATCCACCCAAGTGACACTCCTATTCGCTAAAAGCTCTGGGGCCCGAATTGTCAACATGGTGGGAAAATAATGCTCGTCCACATAACACGCTGGTCTACAAAACGAGGCAAACTTTGGGTAAAATGTAGAGTCTTCCACTATATAAATGGCGAGTTTTCGGTTTATTTCAAACCATTGGGACCCTTTACGCCATTGGGCGAGGCTCACCTCGGGGGCCATGTTGGGGTTGTAGCGGCCACGACCTACCCCGCTCGGGTCATCAAATGCACCGATGAAGCTATGTTTGGACTTCAAGAAGTAGAAGTAGGTGGTGGTGAAATTGTAGAGGGGAATACAAGATTCGGAGAGGAGGACAAACCACTCGTTGGATATATCAAGCAACGCATTGGCGAGAAGTCTTCTTTCGGCGTCACACATGCTCATCTTTCCCCATTCCGTAACCTAAAGAAGAAAAAGCAAAATTATCGACCATTTCAATAGTTACTTGAAAAAATTGTGTAGCAAGAGTTTCAAAAAAGCCCCAAATGCAACAATAATATATAATTGTACATACAAGGTGGCTGTAAAAAGGGCACCCTTCTTTTAAGCAATTAACGGACTTTTCCTCGAGGCGGTAAATGGTTGAACTTTTTGATGAAATTTGGTCGATCATTTAGTTGGTGAGATAATCATCAAATTTTTCAACAGCCAAAAGTACATATATATATATATATATAAATTTCAATAAGCCCTGATCTAGATGGATTTTTATTTTTTTTTAATAAAATTTGCCGTGGATGATCTCCTCCACTAAATTTCACCAAAAAAACCATTTGGCCCCTCAAAAGGAGAAGTCCATTCATTACTTAAAAGAAGGGCACCCTTTCCAGAGTCACCCTGTATATGCATATATATATGTGCATGAGCATGTGTGTGTGTGTGTATATCAGCCTCTCTGGAGAGAGGACAGTCCGTTTTATGGGCAATATATATATATATATGTATGGATATGTATATGCGAATTTGATGGAGATGATCTCGATGATGAGTAGATTATCCCTATAAAATTCCGTCAAAAATTCAATCTAGAAGTAGGTAAGATGACCATAAAATCTCATCAGCTTGGATATGCACATATGTATCAACATTTTAGTACACCCACTTCTAGATTGTATTTTCTGTATACATGTGTTATATATGTAATGTGACATAGGAAAAAATGAAATATTACGTCCCGCCAATAGAAAAAGAATAGCGTTCACTGAATAGTCCGTCAGAGATATAGCTTCCATTGAGCATAAATAGGCATAGTAATTTTTGTATGCATGTATATAATGCATTTCATTTTGACAACATCATCCAAAAATCTAATGCTTCTAATAAAAAAATAGCAATAACAGACTAAGTCAAATGAGAACAACCCCACATTTTAAATCTAATGACGCTATTTACAAGCCCTCTTCTATTTGCTACATTTCATGCCGATACGTCAAACTAAGTCTAAGGAGAACAACCTATGGGACTAGCAAACAGAGTTTCAAATAATTCGCTAAAAAAAAGTATCTTTGTTGTATTCTTAAGTCAGGTTTTGCTTCCTACCATGAATTGACATTGTTTCAAATAATTCCAAAAATGGAACCTTGGTTGTCAATACTTATAAAAAAGAAACATAGCAATGAAGCGCAATGCATCTATATGAGTCAGTGACAGATTAGCAAATCTGAGAATATCAATATGTAATATGCATACCCAATGTTCTAAAAAAGAGCTAGGCTGTAGACAGTAGGGGCCTAGTGCCTAGAGAATCTCTAGCAGCGGACTAGACTGCTAGATTATAGGCAAGCTGAATAATTTGTTTATTTATATTTTGAAAATATAATACTAGAAAAATGTAATGCTACTTCTGGAAAGGATATTAAGAGTTCGTGAAACGAATATTTCTCACAATTGAAATGTGAAAATAAATAAATTTAAAATATAAAGGAGTGAAGAACTCCATCATTCTTGCCAATCACCATCCTGACAAACTAGGAGGCTGGCTAGCTAGGCTAAGCGGTAGGTCACCGCTTAACGTCTAGGTGGAGATTTTTATAACACTGCATTAATGTACCCAATCTCATCATAATCAATAAGTTTAGTTGTCAACCACTGATTTAGGTTGAATTTAGTGAATTCCTAAAAAAAATGAGAAAATCAAACTGGACTCTTAATTTGGGACTAACGGATTACTATAAAAAGTCTTTACTTCTGAAAAAGGCATTAGAGTTCATTAATCAAACATATTACATAATTCAAACTTAAAAAGGAAAAATAATTTTCAAGACAAAAATGAGTGAAAAACACCACCAATCCCGCCTAATTGACACTCTGTCCGCCTAGCCTAGGCAAGGCTACTGCCTGCAGGCCACCGCCTACCACCTGGGGGGGGTGGGGGGGGGGGCCTAAGCAGCCCTGGTGGAGATTCTTGGAACACGGTGAATACCAACATGGAAATGATAAACTAAATGCACAGAATTAAAAGCAGCTATCTTTACCGCTGAGGCACTGAGAAAACAAAAACATGTGGAGGGAATAGAATATATCACAGAATTTTTTTTAGTTTATCATTACCATCAACCTTTGCTCTCTGAGAGCCATATCTGAGGTCAGATATTCTTTGTTATTTACTGAACCTCCAATAATTTAAAAACTTCCATAGACTTGCAATATTGAATTCATATGTGTGTGCGCACGCGCGTGTGGTTGTGATATTGAATACACCATTAATCATTCAATATACATCTAAAATAAGATGAAAAAACAAAGAGGATGATTATACTAAGCTAATTGACTTACCAAACCAGCATCCCTATACAGTGATTACATCTAACAGTTTCAACTTTCAACCAAGCATATAACAAAAGAACGTCACCGGACACTGGCAAACTTACCTACAAAAATTCTTTAATTAATGTGTTAACAGATGGAGAGTACATTGATCTTTATCTTGCACGGAAAAAGAAGACATATGTGAAGGACTACTATAAATGTAAGTTGTTAGATCACCATCTCAGCTAAAAGCTTAACCTATTAGGTGGTGGGAAAACTAAATACTACGTCCATCTCAAATTAATAGTGCCACTATCCTTTTGGGGATGTCTCAAATTGATTGTCCCACTGTCCTTTTGGGGCCATAATCAATGTACACAATCTCACAATAGAAAATTAGTTGAATTGCTGAAAATTAATTGGGTTGAAAATAGTGTTTTCTTAAAAAGAACCAAAGTCAAAGTGCGATGGTCAATTTGAGACAGATGGAGTATATCGTAATAAAGTGTGTACCGCACTAATATAAGAAAGGGGTAACCAAATAGACACAGGAGCCTCAAACCATTTTTTTTTCTTCAAGAAACTCTAGTCAAGGACTAGAGTTAAATTTACTGAGAATTGGTACACAAATGGGGGTAGCTTTCCCCTGTCAAGTGTCCTTTAGAAGGTTTTGAAACTGTGACTGATGGGGCTTGAACCCTGCCTACTATTCTAAAAGAAGGGTAGTCATACCATGTGAGCTACACAGCTCATTGGTACCATGTTAAATCACCATCTCTGGGTTTTCCTTTAATGAGGTGCAAATGCCAAACCCCAAAAATTTTATTGAGTAACCAACACTATATATATCACGGAACAACCCAAATACAAGAAGCATAAGCCCCAAGCCGAACAAAATGAACCCACTAAACCCTACCTCTAACCGTTAAAGCACAATCTCTCGTAAAAGCTTAAGCTCTTAGTTAGGTATGTGTGTGGAAAAGAAGAAGGGGGGGGGGGGGGGGGGGGGGGGAGTGGTTACACTATGTATGCCATGCTCTATAACATATACCATCGTAAGACCAATGAATTTGTTAGCCTTGAGAAGTTCTTTCAGTGCAACCATTCCACCTTAAGGTCTACTGTGTGATTCTAAGGAATTTAGAAAAAGATCATATCTATCACTTAAGCAATAAACTAGGAGAAAAACACAATAATAGTACAGCTTAGCCATAATCTCCAAGCAGAATATCAATAAACGAAAAGGAAAATGTTAGATTAAAATGAGCTTTTGTACAAGTTTTTTCTTTTAAGGGTGAGTTTGATTAAAAAAAAAAGGTTGGAAAATGATAGAAAACACTACTAATTTTTATGAGAAATTTGAAGAAGAGATGAATTATTTGGTCAAAGATGGAATGTATTTCTCATGGAAATATTTTTTTATCCACAGCCCAACGAATTTTATTCCTCGGAAAATTGAGAAGGCAACAGAACATCTAACCAACTCACTCAATTATTTTTCTGACTTCTCATTAAAATTGGTAGTGTTTTCAACTATTTTCATCTTCCTTTTTTTTTTTATCAAACACACCTAAAATGGTGAAATTTTCCCATAAAACATAGAATTAAATGCAAAATTAGTATACCATTGGTTTAAAAACATACCTGACTTGGAATTTGTCTCTTGTAGAAAACCGATGAGGCTGGAAAATTATCATGGTAATTTGGTAGAGAATGAACATAGATAGAATAAAGCCCTTCATGCCCTTTGAAATACCTCTCCCAAAGAGGTGCTAATGGCAATGGCCCCTTAGTCAAGAACATGAATGCAACCTTTGGGATTCTCCTAAAGGGATACTTCTTTATTCTTGGCAAGAAAGTTGCCCTCCAAAACAGCTCACTGTCACTCATCGTGTGGATCAAATTCGATGGAGGCTTGATCCAACGGTCTAAATTATTCGGTTCTTCGACACACGGCCTTGAATTGAGGAATTCTCTGGGCACAATGCTTTGAAACCCAGAGTGCTTAATCATGTATACACTTATCAAAGAAAAGGCTATGCACAAACCCAGAAAGAGTACAAGTATCTTAAGCATCCTTTGAGGTAAAACCCTAGATTGGTTTGCCCTACTTGGCAATATAGATTCCTTGCCTTCCTCCATTGGCACCACTCTTGATTGAATCTCAACAACAAAACAATTTCGAATTTCACCTCTTGGGTATTTTATTTTGGTCTATCAACTATAGTAACAAGTAGAGAATTTGTGATAATTACCAAATTCAGAGACCTATTAGAGCACAAATTGAAGAGGATTTCAAAAGTTTACCATCTGGGTATTTGCAAGATTCTAGTGTAGCTCACTCTGCTATATAAAGTAGAATATCAACTAGCAAATTAGGACAGATATTTAATGAAAATTTGGGTATGAGGTAAAAAATAACAATTGTCAAGAACAAAAGAAAGGGATTATCGAAGATCCTGGATGAGACAAATTGACAAACAGATGGTGGGTATTAAAGCTTAAACATACCATGAAAGGATAGAAAGTGAAAATTGAATGACAGATCTTGTAAATCCAATCTTTGATGAGATTAAGGAATGGTTTCTTTTGGGTTTACATGGTGGCAAAAAAAGGAGATTGCTAGTTAAGGAAAAGGGGAATGAATCAAGAAGTGTTCAATAAGAATAATTGTAGAGAGAGAGATAGAGGAGGGTCCAACAGAGTGGGATGAAAGAATTTAGAGAGAGAGAAATGGGCATTGGGTGAGCAAATCAACGAGGATCTAAAGAATGTGATGTGCTTTTAAAGATTATTATAATTATTACTTTTTTAGATCAAATTTTTAGATTATAGTAATCTGATTAGTATAGTAAAAAAGTAGAAGAATGTTGTTTGTCTTGGGAGTTTGGCTTTCGCCAGATAATTAGGTCATTTTTTAAAGTAGCATAGCCCATCACGGACGCTTTTAAAAGGCGGGCGTTGATTAGGAACATTATTTTATTTGGTTATATTTTATTTTATCTATTCGATGTTATTGCACTGAGTATATATATATATATATATATTTTAGTATTTTAGATAAGGTTCAAATTTTGTGGATTGAGATTTTTTACGATACTTTTGTGTCGATAAAACACTTGGGAGTGTGTTTTTACGACGCAAAAGTGTCGTAAAAAAGACTAATTCATAAGGTCTAGTCTTTACTTAAAAATTTTCTTATACATATTATCTTAAATTTATAAGTTATTATTAGGAACAAAAAAATATATTAGCTTAGCTGTATATGATTGAGATAATATGCACGTTACATGGGTCCTATACGGCCAAACTAATGTTAAAATATTATAGAATGTTTTTATGTGTAATTAGCGCCAACCTATTAAAATGTTTCACAATTTATGTAAATAATAAAAATTTTTGATTTGGATTTTGCTCAAGCAGTTAAAAATGTAATAATTTATACGGGCTAATGTGGTTCAATGTTAGTAATTAGTTGTCGTGCAATATTTATATTTTCTCAATAGAATTATACCGAATGTTTGTGTTATTTTTTGATTGAAGAATACCAAATTACAAAATTCGGTTACGAATTGTTGAGAGGCAGTCAAAGTTCTATTTTGTAACCTCAATACCATGAGTTGTTATTTAGTTGCTTTGTTGCATGAACAATAAAAATATTAGATCCTAGCTTTTCCCCAATGGTTAAGAGTGTGACAATTTACTTAGAGGCACCATGGTTTAACGTCCGTGATTTGTTGCTGTGCAATTTTTATCACTATCTAGTTGAATTATACCTAGTTTTTGTATTACTCCTCAGTGAAAGGATACAAAATTTTGTATATGCATTCGATGAGGAATTGTCGGAGGCAGTCAAGATTAATGTTTTATAACTAATTTTTTTTTGGAGGGAATTTAATTAACCAATGTATTAGTAATATATTACGTATCTTCTAAATTTATATGAAATGTGTGTTGGTGGATGTAAAGTGTGAATCTATTACACCATCAATTTAAATTGAACAATTCGAATTTTGAGTCATTGCAGAGAAAATGTTTCATCTGATTAAGTAAAAGATACTTTGAATAGATTAATATATACAAAATTAATGGTTCAAGCTTCTATTTTATTACTTGTAAATTTAAAATAATTCTCGATACTTAAAAAAGATTAGATCTACCCTTATTATTTTACTCTTAGTACAGACTAGAGAAAAAAAAAAGAAAAAGAAAGGTGATTTATATTTTGAGTTACCGTTTGTTCTTATATATCAGACGCTGGATATCAAAGTTTGCATTATAGGTATTTGGATGCCATTTTGTACGAAATCTGTTAGTCAACGTGGTCAATCATTAATTATGTTAATTTTTAACTCAATTTACCCATTTTACCCGTAGAAAAAGAGAATATATTATTTTTGCTTAGGGGTAAAATAGTCAAAAATTAATGGAGCTAACGGTTGACCACGTTGACTAACGGATTCGGTTCAAAATGACACCCAAACACCTATTATGCAAAACTTTAACACCCAACGTTTAATATGCAAAAACAAACAGTACCAAAAGTCTAAATCACTAAAAAAAAATCAATGGTTAAAGGTGTTTTCGGCTAGCTTACACGTTCTTCAAACTGACTCTCACCTAATTCGGTAAAATTCAAGATATTAACACAAGATGTTTAAAAGATTCACGAGACTAGATTTTTCATTGATGTAAACTTACAAAAATAAAAGGAGAAAAAAAAAACAAAAACCTAAGGGGGGATGAAAGAGAAGAACAAGTCAAAGCAGCCACATTCCACAGTTGGGAGAAAAACACAATTAAAATTCTTGAATAATAGCAATTGAAATTTCTTGAATTCCGTTGTACGTGGAATTTTGGATGAATTGATGGTTCCACCGTGCCACAGGGGTAAATGATGATTATATGTACCATTGTCAAAATTTTGTACTTTCATATTTATTATTGAAGAAGTTTTTTCTTTCCTTTTTTTTAAATAATTCACTAGCCTTATTATTGGAGAAGTTTAAGCATTCGGAATCAAAAATTTAGTTATACGATAGTTAGAGTATATTTATCTTATTAATTTGAGTTTTGAAATAAAAGCATAGGAAAAAAAGAGAGAAAGAAATAAATATTGTGTAGTACTTGAAGAGAAGGAGAATGTAAAGAGATAAAATAAAATTAGGAGAGTTGACAAAAAGTAGGAGTGCGAAAGAATCCCACGCCATACTGAGGCATTTTTCCTCATCTAACACACTCTTGAGCATTTTTCGGCCATACTCCTAAAAGTATGGTAAACAACTTATTGAAACTTAATTTTATCATTCTTATTTCTTACCCTAGCTACTCTAATAATTGCGTATTCTTATATGACAAATTTACTCTACTTATTTTAGATTCTCACGTATTTTACCGGTTATCATCATGAATCATCTAACTATCTATGCAGTAAAATTTTGACTTTTTTGTCAAACTAAGACACTTTTTGAATTAAATAGTTAAACTAAGCAACTTTTCAACTTATTAATCAAAATAGTACACTTTCAAAAATAGTGAAATAGTGATTTGGAATAACTATTTTTTGTTGATAAAGAGCGAGATCAAACCACTATTTTTCTTCTCTATGAAATTGAGAAAAATAATGATTTAGAGTAACTGTTTTTATAGAAAAATAGTTATTTGATCTCATTGTTTATCAACAAAAATAATAATTTCAAATTACTATTTTTAAAGCATACTATTTTAGTTAATAACTTGAAAAGTGAATTAGATAGATAAATTTATTTAAAAAGTGGTTTATTTAGGAAAAAAGAATTCTAGAATTTTTTTACTTTTATTAGAGAAGAAATTAAAAGAAAAAGGAAAAAAGAAAAAAAGAAAAAGGAAGATATGCAAGTAGTTATGGTGGACCCACACCTAGGCAAAGTTGCAGCTCACTAATCACGCAGCCTGTCCACCTACATACGTGCAAAAGACGCACCAGCAACCTTCCATCCATCTCCCATCCCCACCAACGAATATAATTAACAATTAGTGGCCATAATTCATTCTCGATTAACAGAAATAGCAATTATTGCTCTATTGTAACAATTTTGTTTAATTGCGAATGTCAAATGATAAGGTTGGTGAGCTTTTTCGATCAGTAGAATTGCAGAGCTACTTTTAAAACTTTTTTAGTTAACCTACTTGCGGAGTTACATATCAGTTTAGTCAGTCGATCAACTTAAGTGTACTTAGTTCAGTTTGAACGAAGTAAGTAGTCATACATTATGGACTATCATTTATATATCTTAGTTATAAATATATGCATTAAATGCATATTAGATGTACAGAACCCTTCTTTTAATAATCATCCTTAAACTTAAGGAACTTTTTTTAGGGAGTAAACGGATGGATTTTTTTATGAAATTTAGAGATTATCTTTATAATTAGTAGATTATTTCCACCAAATTTCATAAAAAAAAATCAATCGAGTTAACCCAGTTCCCCATTTGATTTTTTTGATGACATTTGGTTGGAAATGATCTACTTGTTATAGAAATCATTCTCACCAAGTTTCGTGAAAAAATTCACTTGTAAATTAGAGCGATAACTTTGTTTTTGATATAGGGAAATACTATTGATTAGTTCCGATAATTAGTCTTATGTAAGTACAGATACCTCATTATTTTCTGATGTTGTGTTATTGCTTTTGTGTGATTGATTTATATATCTTTTTGAAAACATAACACATGTTTTCGATAGTAAAATTAAATTAGACCTAAGGTTTGCTTCAAGATAAATTAATTTTCAAAATAAACATTAAAATCGACCTAGGATTCTGAACTTTCATATGATTTAGGGTTTAGTGACATAAAGTGCAAATGAGGCAATGAGATGAGCTTTCAGTGATCGATTAAGTTCAAACCTAGTTAAACTTTAACGATCTAAGCTCGAGCCAACCTTAAACGAGTTTAATATATAGATTCATGTTCGAACTTTTTCTCTTTTTTTTTTTATGAAAAAAAAAGGTTCAAGCCTAAACAAGCTAAGTCGATCTAACACTGGCCTACTCGAGCTTAGGTCAAGTGTGTAAATGAACTAATCGAGCCTTATCATGTCTAGCTTGTTCGGCAAGCCTACTTAGGTGGAGTTGGTTGTGTAATTCAAGTTTAACATGTTTAAGGAAATAATTCTTTCTACATGAATTGAGCTCAACCTGTTTAATTTATTTTAGAACAAACTTAATGCATCAATCTCACGATAGCGTTTAAGTTCAATCTCTTTTTTCCTTTTTGATAACCAAACTAACTAGGTAGACTCTTAATTTAAAACGAAGATATACAAGCTATTATTTAAATATATTTTTTTCTCATCTTTTTTCACTAAATGATAGTAGATCTAATTTTTTGGTCTGTGGTAAAATTGGTAAGGGGCAAGATGGTGGGGATCGAACTTTTGATGATGAGTTTGAAAATATCAGTATTTGGTCACTGGGCCATTACCTCATACCTCTTGCCTTGAGCTGTTTGTTTTCTTATTTTATTTACAAATAAGCAACTTTAAATTTTAAAATTAAGGGAGTTCTAAATTTCTCTCTATTACCGTTTGATCCAATTTCGTTCAAGGGGGTCTAGTTTGAGAACTAAATAAATAAATTTTTTCATAAAAATTAATAGAGACGATCTCTACAATGAGTAGATCATTCTACAAAATTTCATCTGAAGATTCAATCTAGAAATGGGTGAAATGATGATATAAAATTTGAATGGTCAAAAATAAACAAATGCATCAAATTTTTATCACCCCTACTTCCGATTTGAATTTTTTGATGAAATTTTGTGGACGTAATCTACTTATTATAAAGATCATTTTTATCAAATTTCATAAAAAAAATCATCCGTTTAACTCTCGAACTATATCCCCTTTGACAAAATTAGACTAAAAGAATAATAGAGAATAAAAAACTAAATCCGAATTAAACACTTAACCTTAAAGTAAAAGTAAAATGAACCAACCCGACCTCTCTTCAACCAACTTTATTTTTTGAAAAACAAAAATATTTTGTTTTTAATAACCACTATAGAAAGTTACCAATTATACAATAATATATTTATTCTAGCTTTGTTGTTAGTTGCATGTGGTCTGACGTAGATGGGGTTGCATGTTAGTAAATGACAAGAAGCTATTTTTTTATTTATTTTTAACTGACCATTGTTTGGCAGCCTGCATGCCTATAAAACTTAATTACTTTTGTCTTCTTTCAAATATTTTATTGTAAAATTAGGACAAAAATTAACGGTTCATTGTTTACATTAATAATCTACTTTTGTCTTCTCTGTAAATAAGAAAGGAAATCTAATATATCTAATAGTATATATATAAAATGGAGGAAGTCGTTTATTTTATTTTATTTTTTTATATATTATCATATATCCTTTTATTTAATGTACTTATTTTATTTATTTATTTATTATTTATTTTTTTTATATGTTATCATGTATCCTTTTATTAAATGCACTCATGTTGTTTATATAATTAGAGTTTTTATTATTTTCTTCAATTTTTTTTGACTTTTACCATTATATGTCCCTCCATCACTCTTTTCATGATCAATTATTTTCATTAACTTTATGACTTCTCTCAACTTATTATATCATTATTTGTTATATATTACTCCTATTAATTATCGATTTTTTTATGTGACCAGTTACTCAAACAAAATATTTTATCTAAATCAAATGAAAATATTTTAATTGACTATTATATTGTTTCTATATTTTATCTAAACCAATTGCACACTAAAAATTAGTTCAATATTTTAATTACTAATTTTTCTTATGCATGAGTTTTCTTAGATTGGGTTTTTAACAAATCAAATATAAATTTATAATTTTTATTGCACAAAAACATACATAAGTGATTATTTATTAAACAAAATTAACCCAAAATATTGTATAAAATATTAATATAATAGTTTTACCGCACCCGTGCATCGCACGGGGTTAAAAACTAGTATATAAATAAAAGTAAAATTTTCTACTTTAACTAGAGACTAACATGTGTCAGTATTAATTATTTCATTAAGTCTTTCATTATTTTTCAAAAAAGCGTTGATTTTAAATTAATTTTCTTCTTAATTCTTACTTATTATTGCAATCCATTAGTAATATTATAAATATTATAAATACACCACTTTCAAACAAATTAATATCATCACTCTTTTCTTTATTACTTTTCCAATTTCATTTGTAATTCTCATATTTAATTATTTTGATATCTCATTTGTATCTCTCATGTTTAATTCTTTAAATATCTAATTCTTGATTAATTTGTACTTAATGCTATTATGATTGTTTTTAAGATATATATAAATATAAATATAGATGATAGATATGTGTTTTCCCCCACATCTATCTTCTATACATAATACATGCACTAATGATATCTCCTTATTTTATTTCTTTATATATTTTTCCCTCTCTCTCTCTCTATATATATATATATATTCTTTTAGATTATACTTCCTCTATCTCAATCGAAGAATATGGTATAATTTGAGAATTTTACATCCGAAATAATACTAGAGGTTTTGTTATGTATATATAATTTGTGTTGGTTAATTAGTTCACTATTGAAGAGTTTAATTATTGTGGTAAAATTTTATTTATTTATTTGTTACTTGAATTAATTTTCTTTTTTCTTTGCTATATCTTTTAATCAAAAGAAGAAACTAAAAAGTAGTTTTTTGCAGTGTTAAAAATTATTCGTGTGTTTGAATTTCTATCCAATATTTTTTTCCCTCAAATTGAAGTGTTTATATAACAAGTAAGTCTATTTTTCTTTTCTCCTACAAATTTTACTATGCTATTGCTCAACTTTTTTAGTTATCGAGTCTCAAAATATAAAATGTTAAAATAATATAAAAACGTGAAATATTATACATATTTAATTGTAAGATTTTTTTATCTAATCAATTTAATTATTAAATTTTTTTTCTTAAATAACCACGCATTACTTGATTTGTACACTAGTTAAAACTATATATATATATATATATATATGATGAGTCATTCACTTGTGTACAAAGAAAGTATTTATGCACATAAGTCCCTATATTTTTTTATTTTTTTTTTTAAAAAATGCCGAAATCACCGGGGGTGCATGCGCACTCTCTCGCCACACTGTAGCTACGCCCCTGATACGAATGATTATTTGCCTTCTGATTAAAAATATTGTCAGTTTTATAAATTTAATATTATACTACCTTTTAATTACGAACAACATAGGTGAATTTCATTTTGTGTGGCATGTATATATCCTATTTTTATGCGCGCATAAATTTAATATATAATGAGAATAATAAAAATAAAAATATAAAAATATTATTAGTTTAATGGTAATGCATCTTCACTTTTAATCTAAAACTCCCAAATTCGAGTATTGTCGATCAGCTATATTTTTGAATAAAAGAACAAACACACGGGCAAAATAGGAGAAGGGTACAAATCTTTTAAATAAAAGAATAAATGCTTACGCAATTTGGAAATCCAACGAAGTTTGGTATCATAACTGCTTTCAATACCTTCTCTTTTATATTAACTAGATCTCATGTACACATGATGCGTGTACTACTCAGATATATCTAATTTAAACCAAAATGTAAAATAAAAATGTTAAATGGTTTAGTAGTTAAGCAATAGATTATTTTGTTAAAGGTTTATGGTTCGAAGCCTCATATAAGCATATTTTTTAATGAAAAAAGAGACCGCATGGGTAAAATAGGAAATTCAAAAATTCAAAATTTTGATCTTGGCTTTATATAATAGTATAGATAGAAATAAAAATCGCATATTAGCCTATAGAATGAGGGATTTGATTGATTGTCAAGAAAGTTACGCAGGAAAGTGATTTTTGAGAAAAGTCAATTAAGTGAAGTAAAATGAAAAAAAAAAGAAGAGAAAAGAAAATCATTTTCATGTATGCGTTTGTTTGTAACAAAATAAAAATGTGTACTATATATATACACTGCACTTAATTAATTTTTAAGTTAACAAAATATTTAATAAATTACTACAAATATTACAAATATGGTAGATATGTCTATTCAAAGTATAAGTTGACTAATCTTGGAGGCACCCGTTCGGACTTAGGAAAGATTCGAGCCTCGTCAAGGGGTAGTTTGGAGTGGGTTTTCATTTTTTGTAATTAAAGTGAGATATTTGGATTTCCCTTTTTCATAAAGACAATATATGAAAAATAAAATGGTATAATAAGCACCGAAAAATTTAATATTTACAATTGTGGGTTATTAAAAATTATAGAGATGACAACTGAGCTTGAACAATTAACCAGCCTAAATTCTATGAGGAGATTTGTAAAGTGATAAAGTATGCCCCTTTAATTTAGTCCAATAACCCTAATGTAACATTTGTAACCCTAGTTCTATGCTTAGAAATAGAATAAGGGATAGCCACTTAAAGAGGAAGATGTAGAGAGAGAGAGAGAGAAATATTATATAGAGGAATTGTTTTTAGAGAGAGAGTGGTATTTCAATTGTCTTTGAGCTAGTAGATCAAATACACATAAATGGAATAGCATAAGCGATATCGGAGGAACTTACTCTACCCAAAAAAATTCTTTGTCCAATCTCATATTTTCATTATAACAAAACTTCTTTTCTCAGATCATTACCGTGGGTTGGGTCTAAATTTTGCACCACCCACTATAAGAAAATTTGCATTTTGTTATGAATTTTTTTGTAATAGTCCAAAAATCGTCACTAAAGGCCTTTATTTTTTGCAGATATTGTTCCAGTTACAACTGAAATTATTTGTCGCACCTAAATACATTTCCCTTACAAATAGATAGTTGTTTGTTGCAACTGAACAACACAACGACAGGTTTTTTGTAACAGCTTCAGTCACCACAATAACACGTACTATAAGTATTGCTTCGAGTCGTCATAAATATTTCGTGGCAATAGATTGACAAAAACGACAGGTTTTTTGTAACATGGACAAAACCATCACAAATCCGTCACAAAAAGTGTTTGTGATGGAATTTTTCCATCACCGAGCATTTGAGACCCACCTACCTTGTAACGCATCGAAAACCGTCGCAAAGCCGTCACGAATGCCCTTTTGTGATGGACTTTGACCTTTTGTAACGGTTTTCCACCCGTTACAAAAGACATTTTTTCTTGTAGTGACCTACAACAATAATTATAATTATTCTGAACAAATTAGTAATCCTACATCTTTGACAATTAAGTAAATTATAGAGATAAATATACCAAGTAATTAAACCATTTTTAGAAAGAAAATATATAGTAATATATACATTAATATTCATAAATAGTCTTATACAATAAATGTAATTTTGCAATATTAATATTATGAAAATTTTAAAAATATTATACTGATTTAATAATATTTTTTGTATATGCATGGATAACTTGTTTTGAAAAATGATTTTCTTATGCCTATTCTTACTGGCATGCATAACATAAATTGTAAGACGTGCTGGTGTGAGAATCCCGATTGGAACCCCCGACGCCGTTCTACGCGTGGCTCGGCTTTGGGAGCAGTTTTAGAGTCGCCAGTATGTTTTTCGAGAAAACGGACAAAAGTGTGTTTCGTACCCTTTCGGGGGACAACGTGGTCTGCGCAACCAGATTGGGTTCAGGAACTATGGTACGACTTGGGAAGGTGTTAGACACCTGCATCGCCCTTTAAGTTTTTAAATGTAAATGCTCATTTTATCATTATTTTATCTTTTCTTACTGTTTTAAAGCCTAAAGTGTACGTACAACTGTTTTATTAGCATGCAGAAGTGATGGCACGAATTCCGAGGTAAACTGGTGAAAAATATATAAAAGACCGATCGCCATTCACCAAAGACCGATCGGTCATCCCTAAAGACCGATCAGGCTTCATATAGACCGATTGGTCATCCTTGATTAGTACAATGGTTTTTTAAGTTTTGAAGCAGATGAGCATGCAGGGGTTAATTAAAGATTTTTAAATGTATTTATAATTTAAAACCCAGTCCAAAATTAATCTACGTGTCATATAAGTCATCATTGTCCAATTTCGATTTATTAACATGCTTGCAGTATGTTTGTATTATTTACAACATCCAGAAACAATTTATGTACAATACTCCCAGTAAATTAACTTATAAACAATATTCCTCTTAGAGCAGTTTATATATACATGCACGACAATTTATATGATTAGAATAAATTTAGAGAGATTAATTGAATAACGTATTTTTGAAGACAAAGCTTTTGATTCAATTGATATTTAAAGAGTGTTACAAACTAGTCTAAGAATTTCGGATACAATAAGTTCCTCTCTTTAGATCTAATTCCTAACTATCTAAGTATATAATTTTGGGCCTATTTGCTCTCTCTTTAGGTCTCTCTTCTTTCTCTCTGCCCCCTGCCTCCATCCGGAAGCTCTTCCCTCTTTTTCTTGCCTTCTGTCGTAGATATAGTTAAAGAATTAGGTTCTCCCGAAAAAGACCAATCAGGAAGCCCAAATGACCGATTCGATGGCAGTAAAAAACCGATATGTTAGCCCATAAGACCGATCAGTGCTTCACGAAGACCAATTGGTCTTTGATGCAACGATGCTGTCTTGCCTTAAGACCGATCCGTAGAGCCAAAAGACTGACTCGCATGGCCAAAAGACCGATCCAAATTGACCTAAGATCGATCGGTCTACTATATGACTGATCCACACTGACTAAGACCAATCGGCCTTCTCTCTCCTTAGCAGCCTAAGTTTCTTTTCTTGGGGTTTTTAAGTTCCTTTACTGAAGCTCGACCTTTGTTTGATTCTCTCTAAGTTTGGCCGGGTTATACTCCAAGAGTCGTAAAATGGTGTATCCACAGTCGGTTTGAAAATACGGTAATAATTAAAACGTGGTAAGCTAGAGTAGAATTGCTCACTTTTTCTTCTTTTTTTTTTTCAAAGCGAGGTGTGGGTTGTAGATGAGAATACAATGGAAAAAATTACAACCAAGTCATTGGCATGTGAACGAGCATTTTATATAACACATAATGTGTAAAACTTTGTATTTAAATTAGTAGTAATTATATTTTAACATTTGTTTTAATCATATTGCCTGCTGTTGTTGAGTAAGTGTAAGTTAAGAACAAATCCTTGGCATTTTAGAAAATTTTAGATTTTGGACCAATAGGCTAATGTCCAAGAAAAAGACTGGCGATTTTTTTTGAATAAGTCCTCTAAGCCTAAGATAGGGCATTAGAGTAATAGCATAAATAACGAAAAAAGATAGGCAGGGGTTACAAAAGGCCTGCCCCAAAGGCTTACATGAAGATCCTTCACAAGGACTATGAAAAGAAAAGTACTAAATTTGAAAAAATGAAATAAGCCTATACGACAAAGTTCACTAACCAAGAAGATCATGCAAAAAGGCCAAAATACAAGGCTGAAAAGTAAAACACAATAAAAAAGGCCGAAAAGAGAACCAACGACCGACATCGGAATGCATCAAGATGAAGCATTGTTTTAGTAGCCTAGACTAAAATGTATAGGTTAGGATAGAAGTCTGTTGTGCTCCAATAAGCGCTTGTTGGGACTAATAGGAACTTGTTGTATGTCGGTTAGTGGATATGATAAAGCTTAAAACCTCACATTCTTCATCCTTCTAACCAAATTTCGCCCAAAACCAAGTTCTTGTTAGTGGATATGATAAAGCTTAAAACCTTACCATTAATGGATTTTTTTAAGTTCCTTCTCTTTAGAATTGGTCAACTATACCATTTTCAATCATAATTTGGCTTTAAAGAAATTTGGACTACACATTGAGAAGAATGCGGTGACATAGGAATTTTGGAGTTTCACAATTTGAGGGTTAGCGTCTTCATCTCCATTATCTTTTACTTTGTGATATACCCTTGAGATATGGGTTTTTAGGTTTGAATTTTAATTTATTTTGCCTTGAATTGCAAAATTATATAAAGGTTTAGTTCATGCATGTAAATGATAACTTGTTAAGTTGTATTTGTGTGTAATTGATGAAGAAACTGAGCTATGTACTTGATGTGGTGTCTAAATAACAAAAAATTGGTCTTGCATGTGATGAATTCTTGTTTTTTTTAATCTTTCCTTCCACTTGTGAAATAATCCAAAAAACGTAAAATAATGAGTCTTATTGGTGTGAAAGAAAGGTCAAGGAAGAAATTCTAGAATTTTATACACCACATAAGTCTAAGGATTGGATTACATGTTTGTTACTGATGAAAACCATGACAATGTTAATTATTAGTTATGTAAGAAAATAACTTTTATATAATCATTGCAATATTGAGATTATTGGCATCATAAGCATGAATTGCATCATAATTGTGTCTACGCGGCTTCTCGGATACATCAGTATTATTATCTATCATGAATTGGGTGAGATATGAATTTTATTCTTTCGTAGCCGGTTATATAATGGCTCTATATTATCTCGAAGGATATATTATGATATGATCCGGTCTAGCTCCAGTTTCTATTCAACCATAGTGGTTCATGGCATTCTAAATGATGATCCACACATGATGAATTACAAGGATAGAGCATGGAAATTCAAAAGGAATTCCATGGAATTTCACATTCTTGATACAAAGAAGCTTCAATCATAATCATGCATTCAATGTGGTCCCTAAAGATTGGGTGTGGAAGTCTAAGAGGTTAAAACCGCAAGGAGGCCGTTGGAATAATCTAGAAGATATTAATTTAAGTTGCTTTTAAATTAATATGGCTTCTTGAGTCTCATTATTCAATTAGGAATTAGATTAGCAGTTTCTTTTTTGAATAAGTTTCCATATTGTTTTTATTATTAATTTCCTTATTGTATTAGGATTATTCTAGGTATTATTATTTTTTCTTTTCTATGTAGGAAATATTTTCCTTTTTGAATTAGGATTAATGCTTTGTTTACTCATATTTAAAGGAGGCACATTATTGTTTTATTATAAAGAGTTTTGATGATTAATTAAATTGAGAATTTTCACTTTGTGTTCTTTAAGAGCATGTTGAATTGAATTAATTCAATTGTTCTTGACTTATCAATCTAGCAACCACACTAGATTGTGGCGTCATTCATTATACCGAGGTTCGCGTTTCTTTAAGCTTTGGGTTGAGGTTTTCGCCTTCCATATTTCGACGTATTCCAAGGTTCTTGCTACGTTCGTAGTTCAAGGGTTGAGGATCCATTAACCTGGCTAGGAAAGACGATCCGGGATCGCGTCATTGGTATCAGAGGAAACTTTTCTATCTTTTAATTCTTGTGTTTTCAATTCTAAATCCCTAATCTTGGATCTTGTGATTTGTTGATTCCATATCTTTGATTTAGGGTTCATAAAAAAAAAAGTTGCAAATCAGATTTTTATTTTTTTTTCAAAATCCCGCCGGGCTGTCGAAATTTATAGTTTTTGCTATCAAAACGGTTTCGGATCGTCCTGATTTTTTCCCCAACTATAGTAAAATTGTGTCCCGAACAACATATCCGAAAATCAGCTCGATCCAATGGTTGGATCAAAAGTTATTGCTGTTTTACGATAGCACCTGCATCGAAAAAAGAAAGTGATGTGAATAGTGCTGCGTGAATAGTAAAATAAAATTTATTGAAATTTTCTTTGTTGGAAGAACCCTAGAATCAAATTTTGATTATTTTTAGGGTTTATTTGCGAATATTATTGCATTAAAGTTTCAATTGTGGATGTTTAAATATCTAAAAAAAAGCCCTAAATTATTCATTGATACTTCTTGTTGGGTTTTTATCTTGTGATTTTGGTCCATATAAATTCCGTTTAGTTGGGAAAAATCTAAAAAACCCTAGAAAAAATTTGATTGCGGTTTTACTCATTAGGGTTTGAAATTCATTGGTTTATTTTGTTTGAAACTCCTATTTGCATACTCTAGCAATTCTAGAAATTCGTTTGACTCATTAATATTGCTAGAATTTGGTTTCTTTAATCCTTGGTATTACATTATTGAATGCGTTTAAATCTAATTGTTAGGTGTGCGATTGGTTATTGAGGACTTGTGATATTCATATTATTCAACTTGTTTTGGGGTTCCAAAGAGAAAATTATGAGTATATCAATACTCTGAGTGACAAACACGAGCGAAAAAAAATCAGAGTAACATCAATCGAGCGAAAGACGAAAAGGAGTGTGGTGAGAATTATCTTTATTGCACTAATTCTTGTTTTGCAGCAAGTATGTCTTGTCTAAACTTTGAACATGGAGAAAGGTGGCTTTAAGAGGAGATTAAACACTATAGTGCGTGATTAAAGCAATTAGAGATTGAATGGCGCATGCGATTGAATAAAGCTCTTAAAGAAAAATTAAAAAGTCAGCCTCGTAAAGTTAAATTTAAAGATGAATGGAATTCGGGTGTTACTAATATAAGACATAGTGGTGAGGTTGGAGAAAGTCGAGTTCGAGACAACAATATGGGTAACATCAAGAAGAAGACTCCTTTGAATGATCCCGAAGAATGGCATAAATTGGGGAAGATGATGGAGGCTTATCTTGAATTCTATATGAGGGGCAGCGAAGAGCCAAGTTCGAATGCATTCTCTTGCGAATCAAATCATTGTAAAGAGGAGGGAAAAGCAACCATATCTAAGCCGCCATTGGAGCATAAACCGGAAACCGATGAGATCAAGGAAATTGAAGTGACAGCTGAAGAAGGTGAGTTGTGGGTTGAAGGTTGAATTCCAAGCTTACAAGAAGAGGAAGATGAATAAGATCTAGTGCAAGTTGAAAAACTGCAAGTGCAAGCACTTCTAGCTAAAGCCATTTATGATAATGAGTTCTTTACAAAGCCAAGAGATGATATTCGAGCTGAGTTGAAGATTAACAATGTGGAGCATGTAGACTTCATTGGAGTGGACAAGTATGATTTTCATCTGAATCATCAGCCGGAAAGTTTCTTCAAAGAATTATGGAGGATCGAGTTAAAGCATCATCTCAAGTTCGATGAATTTTGTTTGTCAAAGAAGGCCAAGCAGCAAACTAGTAGATGCGGGTTAAATCAAGCAATGTATAGCCAAGATTCGAGGACTAATCTTCTTGAAGAAGAGGGGTATGATATGATCCGGTCTAGCTCTAGTTTCTATTCAACCATGGTGGTTCATGGCATTCTAAATGATGATCAACACATGATGAATTACAAGGATAGAGCATGGAAATTCAAAAGAAATTCCATGAAATTTCACATGCTTGATACAAGAAGTTTTAATGATAATCATGCATTCAATGTGGTCCCTAAAGATTGGGCATGGAAGTTCAACAGGTTAAAACCGCAAGAAGGCCATTGGAATAATCTAGAAGATATTAATTTAAGTTGCTTTTAAATTAATATGGCTTCTTGAGTCTCATTATTCAATTAGGAATTAGATTAGCAGTTTTCTTTTTGAATAAGTTTTCATATTATTTTTATTATTAATTTTCTTATTGTATTAGGATTATTCTAGGTGTTATTATTTTTCCTTTTCTAAGTAGGAAATATTTTCCTTTTTGAATTATGATTAAGGCTTTGTTTACTCCTATTTAAAGGAGGCACATTATTGTTTTATTATAAAGAGTTTTGATGATTAATTAAATTGGGAATTTTCACTTTGTGTTCTTTAAGAGCATGTTGAATTAAATTAATTCAATTGTTCTTGACTTATCAATCTAGCAACTACACTAGATTGTGGCGTCATTCATTATACCGAGGTTCGCGCTTCTTTAAGCGTTGAGTTGAGGTTTTTGCCTTCCATCTTTCGACGTATTCCAAGGTTCTTGCTACGTTCGTAGTTCAAGGGTTGAGAATCCATTAGCCTGGCTAGGAAAGACGATCCGGGATCGCGTCATATATTAGTCATGATTCTCATACCTTGAGATCCATGGTTCTATATAATGTAGATATTGTGACATGGTTGATATGATGATGATGATGATGATGATGATGATGATGATGATGATGATGATGATGATTGGTAGTGCTTGTCAGGCTGAAAATAAATAGTGTTCAATGCCCTTAGATTGAAAATCGCTAAATCTTAGGAAGGCAACAATGAGGTCAGCCATCTAGAGCACACTACACCAGAATGGCCATTTTGTAACGGATGTAATCCATTGGAGAAAATGTTTCTAACACACAGAGTCATTACAGTGAGTAGCCTGAAAATCTAGACAACGGCAGAGCACTATATTCTATTTTGTATCTATTAGGGACATCGTGGTTCTATCTGATTACTGATCACATGTTATCTTACTAGAGTGGGTTGGATCCATATTATGATTTCTATTGGCATTTCAGGCATATCTTTCATCAAGATGGATTGTCAAATGTATTATCATTAATGGTTGATAGAAGACAGGTTAAAATGTTAAATTGCATTAGCATGAGCATTCATTAATATGATTTTGACTTTCAATTCTAAATAACATATGTTGTTAAGTTTACTCATTTTATAATTTTGAATTTTTTTTTTTTTTAAAACCATACCCTTTTTCTAATAAATGTAGGTACAAATGAAGGATTGGATGTTAAGGAAGCAACGGGTTCTAGGATGATTTAGATAACTCTGATACAACTCTATTTTTATTGTACATATTTATGATATAGCTAGCCAAGACTTGCCTAGAAATGTTTAGACTTTTGTATGTATTTCGATCAAGATGTATGGTATATGTGTAATTAGTTGCTAAATCTTATTAAGAACTTAAGTACGGTGAAGTAGCTATGTTTTAAGTGAACTTGATTATAATGATGCTCCTAAGCTAAGTTTATATGAACGTAAATTTTAGTTTAATCTAGGTTCTATATTACTTGTATGATTTACTTGATTATTCTTATATCATTTTAGTTAGTCTAAGATGGGGTAGGGATACTCTTGGGCTTTAATTGTGTGTTTAATCGAGTTAATTAAAGCCGGAGTGTTACATAATGAATAATTTTAAATCTCCTGCAAAAGTTTTGTTGACTCAAGCAATAGTCACATCAAAATTGAAGTACGTAGAACTTAATACAAATCAATAACAATGAACTCTCCCTTTCCTGAATGACTTTCATGCTATTTCTTTAGAGTAATTTTACGTAGACATAAAATTTTGACATAAAAAATTGACATATTAATATGTCTATCGTTCATTGGTTAAAATAGACTGTGAAATGATTCTTTTAACTAATATATTATGGTCACATTTGATATGTCAATTTTTACGTCAATTTTTTATGTTCATCTAAAATTATTAATTTCTTTAATCTTATTATGGAATATTTCTTAATATACTCATATTCCAAAACAAATGTGCATCTATAGCAAACAAAAATTCTTCTGCATATGTGTTGCATAGTTTGTTATATATATATATATATATATATGAATTGTAAAACTGATTATAGCGTGTGTTGCAAGCACAATATATAAAGCCATAGGTGCGAGGAATATCTTGGAATATTCTGTTTGACAACATTACGAAAAATAATAGCAAAATATATTGATTTTTATGAAAAAAATTAGAAAATAAGTTGAGCAATGAGTGAAATGTTTTCTTACTTTTTAATTTTTTTTCCCTTGAAATTTTTTCTTTGGGTGGTAATGGAGAAAAACATTCCATAAAAAAAAAATGATGAAAGACACATACTCATAAAAAATAAGTATGAGATGAAAAGTATCTCACCACATCACTTAACTTATTTTCTAACTTCTCACAAAAATCAATAGATTTTGTTTTTATTTCCTATCTTGTTATCAAACAAATCTTAAGACTCTGTTTGATTGCAAAGATAGAAAATGAAAACAAATTTACTTAGTTTGTGTGAAAAGATAAAAAAATAAGGAGAGTTGTTACTCATTTTATAAGTAGATATCTTTCATCTTTTTATATTTTTGATGAATTTTTTTTTCTCACCGCCAAGCAAAGAAAATTTCTTCATGAGAAAACTTAAAAATTAAGAGAATATCACTCTTATCACTTAACTTATTTTTCAACTTTTCATCAAAACTAACTTAATTTTTTTTTCATCTTGCAATCGAATGGAGCTTATATTATGTTAAATTTTCTTCTAAAAATGTTGTTCACAGGAGCAAAAATCACATCCAATGGGCCACATGCTAGATAGTCTTAACTACTCTGTCTGTGTGTTGATTCTCACACTCTCTTTCGGAATTTTCCAATAAAATATAGCCTAAAGCTTAAAGCTACCCATAAAACAAAAGCTAATTGCTTGTGATAAAAAGTGGATGGTGTTTCATTTCAATAAATTAAATGACAAGAAGCCAAATTAAATATTTATTAAGATTGTCTATGGTTGGTACATGCCTTATAAAACTTACTTCTTTTTCTTTTTGTCTTCTTCTTTAAAATATTTTATTGTAAAAAGGGGATTAAAATCAATTAAGGTTCATTTAAAAAAATCAACTTTTGTCTTCTTTGTAAGAAAATAGCTTAAAATATATGATGAGTCTTTCACTTGTGGACAAAGAAGTGGTTCCAAAATTTTGAGGTTCTAATTATGGGTCAATATGGTGATAAGCCTTTAGGCATAGGAATGGTCTATAAAAAAAGATTAATAATATATACACTGTACTAACTTAAAGATTAAATTAATAAATCAAATAATGCGCATGTTAAAAAATATATTGGTCAATGTTTGAAACAGATCTAACTTACTAACTAATGATACGTACGACTATTTGCCGTTTAGTTAAAATTCTTGTTAGTGGTATAAATTTATCATTGCATTATTTTTCAAAAGATAAAAATGGCATATTAGCCTACGTAGTAGAAATAGTCTAAGAGATTCGTATGGAGTAAAAGACCTAAAACTAGGGATGCCAAAAATACTCGCAGGTTCGGGTACCTACGGTTCCCGACCCGATGGGGGCAGGTGTGGGGACAAGTAATTGGGGGCGGATTTGGGTCTGAAATTTTTAAACATAATCGGGTTTGGATATAAGTATCTCCACCTCGTACCCCACTCCGATATACTTAATTTTGTTAAAAAAATAAATTGCTTATATATAGGTGTGTATATATTGTTGATTATGTAAATATATAATTTCATCTATATATGCATATATATTTTTAACATTATATTATTTCTAACGTCATTCTTCTCTTGTTTTTATATTTTTAAAAAAGAAATTGTCGGGGAATATTCGCGGAGACCCGTTATACGCCAAATCGGAGATGGAGGCGGAAATGAGGATGGTTTTTAATAACAGAAGCGGGAATGAAAATTGTAAACCTGGCCCAAACTTAGCCCGTTGCCATCCCTACTTAAAACTGGAAAATTAAAATGAGACATCGTTGCAAATGCGGCATTAATTTATTTTTTCTTCTTTCATGCTACTGCAATATCATATTCCAAAGCAATTGTGTGTACATAATATACGTAAACAAATAATCTTCCACATATATATGCAATAGTTTGTTCTATATATTCATGGATTGTATAACTGATTTTAGCAAAGTTTAGCAAGCACTAAATAATCTTCTACCGTAGGTGTTATGTGAGAGTGTAACGTAAAAATGACATGAATTGTACACAGGGTATATTGGAATGAATTGGTCAATCTAGAATTGGTCAATCTATACAACATAACATTAATAATTTTAAATTTTCTTCTAAAAATATTGTTTGACGAGAACAAAAATTATATATAATGGGGTCATATGCTACACAATCTTAATTACTCTCTTATCATCGATTTTTATGCCATTTTAAATTTTTTGATAAAATGTAGTCCTAATATATGCAAATGAAATGGATAAACGTGTATAAATTAATTAGACACTAAAATAGTTATTAACTCATCTCAAAATTGATAAGAATGCCTCGTGAATGGCTAAGTGTCACGGAGTGCTACCCAACAGCACTCGTGACCGAATACACTTCATCAACATCGTGCACGCGCCCGAGCGCAGCACAACCCAATAGAAGATCCAGCACCAGCACAATCGGGTCGTCAAGCATCATCTAGTTTTAGACTTGTGCTTAGGCTAGTTTTTTGGAGAAGTGTATTCTCATATGTAAATAATGTTTCCATGTAAATAGATCTAGGAATTTCCTTTGTAATTGCATTTTCATATCCGTTGTAATCATGTTCTTGTAACTTGTGTGAGCCAACGTGCACTGCTACAACTTTGGTATTTTCATTAAGTGGTTATATGTGGGGATAAGACTATCTGCCTCACACCCAAGTTGCCTACCAGTGCACGTTGTGTAGCACTCTGTTTCAAGCACTTACTTTCTTTCGTATTGTAATAGCTTTCCATGTAATCAAGTTTAATGCAATAGAGTGATTTCAATTTATGCTCAAGCTCCTTTCAAATTACTGCTGTTGCATATTGTTTGTTGATTGTAAATAAAATTCGATTGAACTCGACCGGGTTATCGGTTAGCACGGTCGCTCACGCGGCTTCCTTTGTGCCTTCAAAGGACGCCCCGTGACACTAAGCGATGTGTGATAAACAAAAGGTAGGCCCCAAGTAAGAGTTTGCGTTGGACTTTTACATTTATTTATTTCTTTTGTCTTTAAATAAAAACATGTACGCAACTTTGACATTTTCAAGAATACACTAGTGTGTTTGGTTGCTTATATTTTTCATGAAAAATAGTCTTTTTCCATTCAAGTTGCCATTTTTGTAATGTTTGATTGCGTTAATTTTTCTAGCAGTTAAATTTCATATTTTTTTACTATTCACCTCATTTTTCATCTAAAGCATGAAAACAATTTCTTTGGCGCCGGGGGGGCTTGTTTTTATTTTTCATGCTACTTGCACATTTTTCGAGACAAACTTTTACCAATTTTTTACATTAAAAATGCTGTAACTTTTCGAGACAAAATTTAATATTTAAAATATATTAATCAAGATCAATTAAGCAAGATCCATCATAACTATAGAACTATGTAAAAAAAAATACCAATAACTTTTTTTACATTAAAAATGCCATCATACAACAAATATTTTTCGGGTAAACAACTAAGGCAATGAAACATATTTAATTTACATTTTTCATGCAACTCAATTCTAAATAATTCAATTACCTAGAACTTATTTTCTTTCTATACAAATTTTATACTTGCAATCAAATGCACCCTAATTTTAGGGTGATACTATTTCCACCCCAATATATACTTGGTATCACTCTCACTCTCACTACCACTCTCACCAACTCTCTTTTACTCATCAAGACTCCCACTACTTCTTTTACCACTCTCGTTGTAATATACATAGATTAATGATTAATTATATTTAACCATGAATCATTAATCTTCCTCCTCTTCCTCCTTTTTCTTCTTCTTATTCTCAACAACGGTTTCTAAAATTTTACATTCATTTAACCCTTAATGCAACACAAACTAATTATAATTAATCATTAATTCTTCTCATTCTCATTCTTCTTCTGATTCTTCTTCTTCTCAACAATGGTTTTTAAATTTTTGCAACCATATACTCCTTGGTCCCTTACAACCGTGGCTTCCTCGTATCATATTTTAGCTCTCGGGACCTTACATCGGCCTCTAACAATCGAGTATTAAGAATAATTTCGATTTCTTATGACCGGGGTTCATCTACTTCCTCGATCCCTCACAACCGAAGTATTCTGGACTATATTTTCAGCTCTCGGGACATTACATTGGTCTCTAACAATCGAGTATTTTAGATAATTTCGGTTTTCTAGGACCGAAGTTCATCAAATTGCTCGATCTCCTAGGATCAAAGTTGTCTGGAATATAATCAAATTACACATTCGGTCACCGAAAATCGAACAAGTGCTCCAATTTTGGTTTTTCGTAATCGAGGTAATCTGTTCTGATGCTCTAATTCGTTTTGTTGGTACAATTTTTTTTTATATTAACTAAAGAAAATAAACATTAAACATAATAAAAACAAACATATCTCTCCATCATTAGGTTTTTCTACCTTGATAATCCTTGATTCGCTCTTCTCTACCATTCTCTACAACTTAAGGTTTTTTTTGTGTGACATCAATAGAGATTTTGTGTGTTTTTGTGAGTTATTTTTGAATTTTTGTTAACTTTTGGAATGAATTGAATGAGATAAAATGTGTTAATTAGATATGAGTTTTTGTTAATTATTAACCATTGAGTAAAAATCATAGAGAAGAAAAAGAAGAGGAAGAGGAAGAGGAAGAAGAAGAAGAAGAAGAGGAAGAAGAGGATGAAGAGGAAGAGAAAAATGATGATAAATAGTCATTAATGTTACTGAGTGATTAGTTTGTTGATTATGATTAATTGAATAGAGTGGAAATAGAAATGTATAACTTTTTTTTAGTAAAAATAAAAACAAATAATTTGTAGGGTGATAATAGTACCAACCTAATTTTATTATACTTGAATCTCGATAGTACTTGTTTGCTATCCTAAAATTTTAGTACGTTGATTGTGTTTTATTGTATTTTTTGATATTAAACAATTGCTTAGCCTATATGCACCGATAAAATGTATATATATTCGGTGTTATTACACTAAATAAATGGAATATAATCTTACCAAGTGTTTTAATGTGTACAAGTAACACTGCCTTTTATTTAAAGATAATTAAGAAGTTAGTTTATAAATAAGCTTACTTTCATGTATTTGATGTAATAATGAGTGCTATTCGTCAAAGATATGACAAAACAATCATGCAAAATTCTAAGATTATCATTGATAGCTGGAAAAGGAAAAAAAAAACTTATAATCCACCCAGAGGCTACAATAATTTTTATAAGAGTTTTCCTATCCTAAAAGTTAATGCATAAATGAAATAATTCCTAAGTAACCTATATGCTAAGTGCTAACTAAAGGCATTCCATTTGTTTTGATTATCATTATTAGACTTGACTTCTGTATGTGAAAGAATCTTGAAGAAACATAAAAATGATGAACAATATAAAAAAGTAAATAAATAACGTAAACTTTTGACTTAACGACTTTTTATTATATATTTTTTTTATCTAACAATTGCGAATATATTCTCCTTAAAAAAAGTGGTTTTAAATGCACACAACCATTTCTTTCGCCTCACCTTACAAACATGCATTATGCAGCAATCTTTTTTTATTTTTTCAATTCTCATCTTCACCATCTTGTTCTTCCTCCACTTCTCAAACCCGCCAGAAATCTCGATCACCAGCATCGACAAGGCAAGCTTCAAGCTCTTGGAGATTTGTTTGGCAAGCTGTTGAAAATCAGTGCAATGTGTTTGGTTTGATACCTGTGTGCTTTTGGAGATCTGTTTGGCAAGCTGTTGAAAATCAGTGCAATGTGTTTAGTTTGATACCTGTGGGCTCTTGGAGATCTGTTTGGCAAGCTGTTGAAAAGTGCAATGTGTTTGGTTTGAGACCTGTGGGCTCTGTGCATCAGCTTCCCATGTTTGTTTGTTTGATTTTTTTTTTTTTTTTGTTACAAAAAATTTAGGCGAGGGGAGCTTTCCTTAGTTCAAGGTTAGGGAATGCTTACAGTAGTTTTTACAAATCGCCTACCAAGAGGGTGGGATTCGAACTTAAGCCTTACAAGCAAAGTATTTGAATCTTTACCAACTCAACCAACCCTCATATTTTTAAATGCCTGTTTTACGCCTACAAGTGAGTCTAATTCAACAACTTTTTCCAATCACCTCTATTATGTTAAACAATGGCAAATTATTGACTTAATTGAAGGGAATTTGAACAACAATTAGAATAAGTAGAATACATGCATCATTTGAAAGAAAAAAATATGAATCAAATTGTTCATGCAAATCATGCTTAGAGTTTCAGTTAGTTATTCACTTCCATTTTTTTCTTCTTCTTCTCTTTGACCCCCAACAACACGTTGTAATTGAACAACAATGATAACGCACCATAGCTATCACAAAGGCGAAGAAGTGTGAGACAGTTGATCAAATCAAGGAGGAATTAAATTGAGCTGACGAACTGCGAGATTGAGAAAGTAATTGCTTGTGGAAAAGGCGTGAAAATGTAAAATTAGGGCATGTTTGATTTGGTAAACTTTATTTTTTTTTTCCTTTTAAAATGTAAAATAGAATATAGGTGAGTTGAATAGTTATACGGGTTTCTACAAAATTGCCCCCAAAAAAATACAAATATAATTTATGCATGTAAAATGAGAGTAAAGAAGGCCCTTATTTTTAAAAATGGATTTTGAAAAAGCTATGTTAGAGAATGGATTACCTCTAAGCCAATCAAACAATCCCCACTGGGAACACCTCCATAACAAGTTTTACGCTCGGTTTGATAATAAGTTAAAAATTAATTAATTTATATGAGAAGTTAAAAAAAAAGTTAAGCAATATGGTATAACATTCTCTTATTTTTTTTGTTTCACTTTTTTTGTGAAATAAAATTCTTTACGTTAAGAAGAAAAATTTACTGAAAAAACATAAGAGAAGATAAATAACATCTACTAAAAAAAATTAACAAGAGATGAAAAGGATCTCATTAAATTCTTATCACAAACTAGTCAAAAAATTAATTATTTTCCTAATCATTTCCTACCTTTGTTATCAGCAAAGCCTTTATTCAAGTAAATTCAGAAAAGACTCAATGTTGAAACTTTGAAAAGTAACATAAGGACATGGCACTATTAGTTGGGAGGTGAAACCCATACTCTTATGCTGCTCGTTCCACCTTGAGTTACTTTTTTGAGACCCAATTATGATGGTAGAGAATTGTTGAATTTTTTCACAAAAAATAACTTTCCAATATGCATCACAAAACAATTTTTTGCCCAAAAATGGGATTCACGTTGGATTAATGATCCTTGATAAAGATATAAGCCTTCATGTGAAAAAGTAAGCCTTTTCAACAACCATGTACCAAGTCGCTCTCAAAATTAACTCATGTGAAAAAGTCTACCTATTCAACAACCACGTACCAAGTCGCTCTCAAAATTAAGAGTCCGATCTCATTTTCGGAACATCTTCACTAGTAAGTCGCATATCTTTTTTTCACGCCTAATATATGTACCAAAACTCAACTATTAATTAGGTTGAAATTAGTATTCTTAAAAGCAAAAGGTCAAAGTGAGAATTTGAGAATGTCTCCTAAATCAACTACAGCGTGACGAAGTCAGCGCTAAGCGCAACCAAACATTCCAGATCACAAATCCTTCCAATATCCTTCCAATAGTAACGAAATTCACGGAAAGCATCTCATGTCTTACTGATTTATCCAGACAATATGACATTAGTAACTTCATCTATCCACAGAAAATCTACTAATAGAGTTTTGAGATTGCCAGCCAGAGAGGGTTTTCTTCTACCCACAGATAAAGCAGCAATATATTTGTTTTCGCATCAATTACAAGAACGAAGTTAGACTGTACCCAACAAATTATGTTTCAAATAAGCAGCAAACGCACGCAATCACTTACTTCCCCATTGTGAAAACAGAACGGAGGTTGGATATCATTACTGGGCATTGTCCCTTTTCGCAGTATTCAGAAAATTCCCCATCGGACAAGTCAATGTATTCAAATCTAGTCCCTGCCGCCTACATATATGAAAACATATATATAAGCCAAAGAATGAGATGATGCGGAGAGATGCGGGCACTGATATAATTAATAGCTTTCAGATATTGAACTGTTATATAATCACACACACACTTCCATTTGCAGAGAAATGTGAAGTATGCCTGTCATAAAGCAATCTGAGCACAATAGCAATAACATTTACAAGACTGATTCATATTTGCAGATCTAGAAGGCAAACACGCATAACAAAAAGAAAGAATGACATAAAGTACTCCACCCGTCTCAAATTACGGGTCTCACTTTCCTTTTCAAGATGCCTCAAATTAAGTCTTGTTGCCTTTTTGGGACATATTCAGTATACCAAACCTCAAAATGAAAATGAGTTATATTATTGACCATTGAATAGGTTAAAATTAATTTTTTATTAGAAAACAAAAAGAAGAAAGAAAGAGAAGTCCATGTGGACTCTTAATTTGAGATTTGGAGGGTCACACACACGCGATAAGTCTTAAGCACTTGCGGTGCATGATTTGCTTACATGGACCACAATTGAATTACTTCAAATTTTCTGTGAGAAAAAATTTCGGGTAAAACTACTACTTACTGGGGATAATCTTTCGATTCAATAGAAAGTAGAAAAATTAGGATAATGTAAGTCGTGTCATTGAATTTGATTATTTAATGCAACCAAACACCACTAAGAGTGTGTTTGGGAAACCAATCCAAAGCTGGGTATTTGAGTTCCAAACACCCTAAAGGTAGAAAATATGGGGTCTTACTTGAGAAATTTGATTATTTAAGAGTTCCAGACACCACTAAGACTGTCATTGAATTTGATTATTTAAGAGTCACATTTTGAAATTTGAACTTCCTAAGAAAATACTTGTTTCAACCTAATCAGCGGTTAATAATATAACTTATTTACCTAGTGAGACCTGGTATGTTGATTTATATCCCTAAAAGGAGATGGAACCTAGTGAACCTAAAGTTTCTGAAAGGAACGTGGGACTCTTACTTGAGAAAGAGGGAGTATTTCTAAATTACCCTTGTAAAATTTCACATTTCCTTCTAAAATTAGAAGTCACAATTTGACTTGCACAAATTTTAACCTTAGCTTCAGCGTAATCAATGATCATGAATTAATTTTAGTTACTATCGTGAGATTTGGTACAATGATTATGTCCTAAAACCTAGAAGGCAATCTTCACTCTTAATTTGAGACAAAGCGAAAATATATTGCATAGGTTCCTACAGCTTCCCCTTTTGGGATGTCCTAAAGTAAGAGTGCCATTTTTAAAGTCAATTACCAAATTTCAAGATGGATAAATAAAATTTGCTAACCAACATTGATTAACATGTGTAAACATGTGGTTGGCCACGTAGTTGAAAGAGGAAACACAAAGTGCATCTCGTAAAATAAACAACAGATGGGAATGCTACAATTACCAGCTTCATCATCAGGTTATTCATAAGGGATGCATTAATGGTTTAGAAGGATCATTAGCCTTCAGAAAGGGAATAATTTTGAACAGAAGCAAACACTTACAGATTCAGCTTTCCATCCATTGCCAAACACGAAATCCAGAGGCTCATAACCCCTGCAGTCAAATACCATCAAAGGGGAATATTTCCCTGCTTGGCTAAGCTCTGGAGTCAGTGGACGGCCTCGCCCAGTGATCATAGTCACATTTCCATCCCTCCTACAAAACTTGCACTACAACAAACATAACACCACATTAACCAAGCCAAGCAAATAATAATTATTTTAATAACCAACAGCTAAGCAATTTAGAAACAAAATTGATTCAAAGATATTAGAATAAACAAATTAACATATAAACACCAAAGGCTCATGTAAAAGTTATATCCATCAGATTTAATTGTTATTTACTACAGGCTTGTGTACTTACCCTCAAATCCCGAACTTGGAGATATAGAAAAATAGTTGATTCTTAGATGCATACATAAATATAAATAAGCATGATCTGGTTATATATGTGTGCGTATTTGTATTGATTGAGATGTCACCTTCTGTACAAGATTAGTGGTACCCTTTGGGAGAGCAACTTCTTCATTCAAGCTCACACACGTCTCCTTCTGGGTCACCTCTCCACAGCTCCCACATTTCAACTACACAAACAAACAAATAAAGAACATCAAACAGATTGACTTAGTACAGCAATGACTTCCTAAAGTAAAATACTGCATATATATATACAACTCCACTCTAGAGAGGGCGGTCCTCTCTTTAAAAAGAAAGAACTGTCCAATTCAAGGGGTAAATGGATGAACTTCTTTATGAAATTTGTTAGAGATGATCTTCATAATGAGTAGATTGTCTTTACCAAATTTCATTGAAAAATTTGATCCAGAAGTGGGAGTATTGAAAAATTGATACATATGTACATTTTTTACTGTTAAATTTTTGTATGATCATCTAACCCAATTAAATTTTTCAATAAAATTTGGCACATATAATCTACTAATGATGGAGATCCTCGCTACCAACTTTCATGAAATAATTCATCCATTTACCCCTTGAATTGGATGGTCCTTCTTTTTCTTAAAGTGGGGACTGTCCTCTTTAGGGCAGGCTGTATATAAATATATTGTCCAGTATTAAATTCAGGAAATATAGGTCAGAATTCAGATAAAGTCAGAATCCCCTGAAAATGAGATAAATAACAAGAACAATAATAGCCACTATATATGTCTATAAACTTAAACTAAAAGGAGAACCAAAATGAAACAGAAAGCTAAATTCAAGTATTCAACTAATATAAGCTAATATGTAATATAACAGCATATGCATTAGATTTCAACGGTCCATCCAAAAGAAGAATGAGTAACAACACAATTGAAGCGGAAAATGATATAATTTCTGTTCGAAAAGATAGTAGATTAAATTAAGAAAAAACATATAGATTCAAATAAATATATCTGTAAGCATACATAAATATTGATAAAACAATGATGAAGGGTAGTTTTAACTCTTGTAGTAATACAAACTTATAAACCTTACATATCTACATGTTATAAAGTCACAGATATGCACACACAAAAGCAAGATCTAGACATATCAAAGTATAATAACAATAAACTACATAAATAACCTGAAGAACTAGATTATTTATATGAACAAAATGGTTATGACAGGACTATAAAAATTAACAGTAACCTATGTATGAAGAGAAATTATAAACAGATTGAAGATCAAACCTAGACTTCACAAACCTAAAAATGAGACAAAAAAAAAAAAAAACAACAACTAACAGTAACAACCACATCAAATTCTAACCAGTACTAAATACTAATCAAATAACCATTTGAATCTGATTTGAAAGGATAAAAATAGCATGTGAAATGAGAATGAACAAAAAAACATATAGAGGGAGCGGATCAAACTAACAAAAAGTACATGGATTCAGAAAAATATAATGTATGTGTGAGGACACAAAAAAATTTGATAAAATACAGTAAGTTCAGAGTAAGGACAAAACAAAGTAATGAATATGATGAAGAACAGATTCAACTCTGGAACTAATACAAATCTAGAAACCCAAAATATACATCCATGTATATAAAATCAGAGATATATACTCAAACGATAACAGCAAATAAACTGGAGAACTACATATATTCGATCAAATAAGCAAAGAAAGATTCAGAAACAATGACCTCAAAAACACTTAAACGCACATCTACATGTGTGCGCATAAGATTTATGAAGAATCCATACAATTTTTCTCAATAACAGTATAAATTTGAGTAATTATTTATAACATGCAAATATGCAATAACTTGAAGAATGGGCATGAATTCAATCAATATCACTAAAACAAGACTAAAACTCTAAATCTATTGACATATACATACAAAGAAACTAATCAAGGCAACATAAATGTGGCATATATGAAAATGCACAGTTTATATGAGTGCGACATTACGAAGAATTATTATGAATTTTCTCAATAACTGTATAAATTCAAGTAATAACAAGTAATAGATTGAAGAGCAGGCACAAGTTCATCCAAATATCACTAAAACAAGACGAAAACCCAAACTTCTATTGGCATATACATACATAAAACCCTATAAACTCATATAAATGTGACTGCGTATTAAAATGTACAGATTACATGAGTGTGTCATTTACGAAGAATTCATATAAATTTTCCAATAAGCCGTATAAATCCGAGTAATAACAATAAACAGCAATAAATCAAAGAACAAGCACAAGTTCATCCAAATATCACTAAAACAAGACTAAATATTGACATATGGATACATAAAACCGAATAAATCAACATAAATGTGTCTGCATATGAAAATGTACAGATCATATGAGTAAGTGAGATTTACGAACAATTCATACGAATTTTCTCAATAAGCTGTACAAATTTGAGTAATAACAAGCAATAGATGGAAGAACAAGCATAAACTCAACCAATATCACTAAAACAAGACTAAAACCCTAAATCATTCAACATATACATACATAAAACTGCATAAAATCAACATAAATGTGATTGCATATGAAAATGTACAGATTATAAGAGAGATTGAAGAACAAACACAAGTTAATCGAAATATCACTAAAACAAGATTAAAACCCTAAATCTATTGTCAGGTACATACATAAAACCAAATAAAATCCAGAGAAACGTGATTGTATATGAAAATGTACAGATTATATGAGTGCCTGACATTTACGAAGAATCCTTATGAATTTTCTCATTATTAACCGTATCAATTTGAGCAATAACTAGCGAGCAATAAATCGTAGAACAAGAATAAATTCAACTAATATCACTAAAACAAGACTTAAGCCCTAAATCTACTAACGTATAAATATATAAAACTGTGATTGTACATGAAAATGTTCATATTATACGAGAGATTGAAGAACAAGCACAATCTCATCCAAATATCACTAAAACAAGACTAAAACCCTAAATCTATTGACATATACATACATAAAACAGAGTAAAATCAATACAAACGTGATTGTACATGAAAATGTAGAGATTATGTGTGGAGATCGATGAAGACCTTGAAGTAATAGGTGTAATTCGGATCATCGCAACCTCCTTGCGGCTGAAGCGAGACGATATTATCGAACTCTGCCGTGATCATCAACCAGTAGTTCACCATTTTCTCACTCTTCTCTCAATTTTTGTGACAATACTGGTGATTTGTTTCTTCAGGGGGAAATATATAGACTAAAATACTAAATGACACATATGCCCCCAAACTTTAAGAACATTCCAGTTTGCACCCTAAACTTAATTTTGCATCAATTTGTGCCCTAAATTAATTTATGATTCTCTGGGCAAAATCATAAAACGCCAACTAACAGAACAATTCGTGTGAGGGAATTATGAGGGTAAATTGTCACAATACAATACATCGTTTCCCTCACGTTTTGCTAACCCATAATACCTATATGGCGATAAAAATTGATCAAGTTTTTAATCATGTGATACTTAATACATCAATCCAATATTAAAATGGGACAAAGGCTTTCATCTAGTTTAAACCATTTATTCAATTCATGTATTGTGTTATGCGTTGTGATGATTTTATCATTAAAATTTGTCCACCTAAGGTCGAGTTGTTTGTGTTGGCCGACATTTATTTTTTTGGGTGAAGAAGTCCTAAAGGAGTTGATTGAAACAAATTGTTAGTTTAGGGTGTAAAATGTTGTAAAATTTAGTTTAGGATACAAACCGAAATGTTATTATAATTTGGGGGCAGTGGTGGCATTTAGTGGAAAATGTGTATATATCCTTTTCTCAACGTTCTCCACAGTGACTTGTCTACGGTATGAGAAGGTAACTAATTTGAGGGACATATTGGTCATTTGTCGAATGAGCACACTACGGGTTGAGTTTGGAACGGATTTTACTAAACTCCAATTCATTAGCTTAAAAATTAAATAAATCTGTTAATTATCTTCAAATAATTAATTTTTTAAACCCGTTGGATTGTTCTCCAATTTACGAATTATACAATTTAAAATTGTTTGAATAGTGAATGATCTAATTTGAGTGTTTGTTTGCAAAAATGAACTAGCACATAAAGTCATAAACTTAAGTTAATACCTAGGAGATTTAAATAAGAAAACGTAGTGATATAATTAAAATTACATAATTTATAATTATCATACAAGTTCACGCACAAAAAAAATTACACAACAATTTTTTTTATATTAAAATGAAACGACTTACAATTTATTAATTTACAACAAAACAATTATAAATGAAATCATTTACACAATCAAACAATCACAATTGTGTTCTACAGGCATCTTCGTGTTCCTATAGGTCATAGTTTAGCCCCATACAAATGTAGTTATTGACCGATTTGTATTATGGTATAACATTGTTTTAAAGAACCCCAACCCCATTAGTGTTACAAAGCAGGCCATTCAAAACAAGCCAGGTATTCAGTTCACAGATAGGAAAGGAAAATACTTGGACATTCCATTGGTTAATGAAAAGGGGTGTCAAAACAAATGCATGCTTACATCATTGAAAAGGTTCAAAAGCGTCTTACGGGATGGAAGGCTAAGCGTTTAAACTTGGCAGGCAGATGCACGCCGGTCCAATTTGTTCTTTCGAGTATTCTCACTTATGTTATGCAATCCGCATGGCTCCCTCAAACCACCTGTGAAGCACTGAACAAACTGAATCAAAATTTCATTTAGGGCTCCACTCCCGAGAAAAGAAAGCTGCATCTTCTCAAATGTGATATGGTTACCAAATGTAAGAAGTCAGGTAGCCTTACTATTAGAGAAACTCGAATGGCAAACGTTGCGCAGCTAGCAAAGATTGGAGGTAAAATGGTTAATGGAATTGATTCTCTTTGGGCCAACATGTTTCGTGGGAAGTATGTGAGAGATCAAAATATCACGGATTGCATGGTAAACCCAGTTGATTCACCAACCTGGAAGGGTATCAATAAAAGCTTCAATTTCGTTAAAGGAGGCTATGGATGGCATTTGGGAAATGGTAACCTAATTTCTCTTTAGTTTGACACCTAGTTAGATATGAACCTTTGTACCTTCTTGTTTAGGACATAGATCAAAATAAGGTGATGTGCTCTATTGCTAATATAATCTCTCCTCATGGGTGGAATCTTGAAATTATTAAAACTCAAATTCTCGCTCATATTCTTACAAAAATTCGGAGCATACAGCTGAATGGGAGTGGCGAGGAGGATAAAATCGTGTGGAAAGGTTCTAAAAATGGAATCATATCTTCATAGTCCTTTTAGATTATTTCAAGAGAAGAAGAAAACCAATATGAATTTAATTGGAACACAATTTGGAAACTGGAATGCCCTCAGAAGTTATGTTACTTTATATGGCTCGTGGCGCATGCCCTCAGAATATTAATTTTTCTCCTTTTAGAGTTGCTCGATGGGTAGCGACTTTCAACATAGATATGCACATCAAGACAAGTCAATTGGGTATTTTGCATTTAGACCCTATAAATGGTAGATGGGCTGTCCCTCCTCTGGGTTATTTGAAATTGAATGTAGATGGAAGCTATCGTGATGCTCAAGGAACGTATGGGGGGTGTTCTTTTGGATGAAAATGGCAATTAGGTATGGGGTTTTGCTAGTCGGTGTGGGCAGAGGTTGACACTCCTCTTCAAGCCGAGCTAATAGCTTTAAATGTGGGTATGAAAACTGTATATAAAAAAAGGTTTAATTAGAGCTTTTATCGAAACAAATTCTTCGCAGGCGGTTAATCTCATACATAGTTTGCCTGATAATTGCCACCCTTCCCTTTCTTTAATTATGGATTGTAAGTGCCTCCATAGAAGTATTTAGAGCTGCGCCATTTCCCATACTCTTAGAAATTTTAATGTTTATGCCCATGAGCTTGTAGCTTTGGGGCATTCTGTTTGCACCACGGAGGGACTGGTTTGGTTTGTGGATCCCCCTAGTAATGTTGCAAATACGCTTGTTTATGATAATATAAGTTGGTTCGGGCATGTGCGCCCCATTACGGATCAAAAAAAAGAAAGAAAACCCTAACCCCCTATCTCTCTCCCCTTCCTTTCCTTTTAGAAAATTAAGATTAAATATAATATATCTATACTTGATGTAATAAAGGACAATATTTTTTATCCATTAGTTTCTGATATGCTAAGAATTAGTATAATTTATATCATTAATTTATAATTTAAAAAGCATATGTTGCCACTAATTCTATATTTTTTATATTTTTTTAGGTGCTATGAAAATTGGAAAATATTGGTGTTTGAATGAATCAATGGGTATCCACAGTTTTGTTTTATTTTACGCAACATTTCTGCTAATTAATTCCACCGGGCTAGCCTACTAAAAAGGAGAGCTGTGGCCCAAGTGATATTCTAGGCCCACTAAAAAGGAACCTAAGGCAACCCATCTCAATTATAAAAGGAGCAGAATTGTGCCGCACAGGAGCATGATCATTCTTTCTTTTCTTTCTTCTTTTTTCGACTTCTGTGCACTGATATTGGTAAAGCAGCAACTTTATTTTCTTTGTTTTCTTTTCTTTTGCAATTTAGTCTTCATACTTTTATTAATTTGAGAGTAGAGGTTTTTATTTTTATTCTTTGCGAGACTTTCAAGACTAGAAAGCATAAAGGAGTACGTTTATTTATTTGAGAGTGGATACTTTTATGCAAGTAATTTAGAATTTATTTTCTTCATCAAATTAATTTGCGAATCCAAGTAAGTATATATTTTTATGCGATTATGTGTTTTATTATAAACATGCGTGGCTAAATTCTTTTTAAGGTTAGGATGAAGTTACATGCCTAAACTATTGTGTAAACTTGTGTGATTCAAATCCCCTAAAACTTTATGGATTTAAATTAAACTAGTGTTTTTCTTATTCACTTGTCCATTTTTATTGATTTATTAGAATTGGATTCTCACTGTGTTTTGTTGGATTCACCTTACAATTTGTTGAGAGCGGATATAAGGCATGTTTTGATGGATACCATGAGTGTTTCAATTTCTATACATATATTTGACAAAAGAAGGACCAATTTTATAAACTAACTGAATTAAATTGGGGATTTGATAAAACATAAGTAAACATAATAATCGACGGTAGCAGTGGATTCCAAAACCTTAAATCATTCACTTATTGATTTTTATTATATTATTTATTTTAATATCAGTTTAGTGTGTGCTTTATTTTATATTACCTTATTTTATTTGTCTTATTTTATTTGCACCAATTATTCTTGGCTAGATTAGGGATTAGTTAAAAATTAACAAGACAAAATTTAAACATATTGTGTGAGTATCTATGGAATTGACCTCGCTTATACGCTACATTATAAACTGATTCGTGTGCTTGCGAGTATATTAAAATTTATTATAACAAGTTTTTAGGATGAAGTTACATGCCTAAACTATTGTGTAAACTTGTGTGATTCAAACCCCCTAAAACTTTATGGATTTAAATTAAACTAGTGTTTTTCTTATTCATTTGTCCGTTTTAATTGATTTATTAGAATTGGAGTCTCGTTGTGTTTTGTTAGATTCACCTTATGATTTGTTGAGAGCAGATATAGGGTGTGTTTTGATAGATTCAACAAGTGCTTCAATTTCTATACATATGTTTGACAAAAGAAGAACCAATTTTATAAACTAACTGAATTAAATTGGGGATTTGATAAAACATAAGTAAACATAATATTCGACGGTAGTAGCGGATTCCAAAACCCTAAATCATTCACTTATTGGTTTTTATTATATTATTTATTTTAATATTAGTTTAGTGTGTGCTTTATTTTATATTGCCTTATTTTATTTGTCTTATTTTATTTCCACCAATTATTCTTGGCTAGATTAAGGATTAGTGAAAAATTAACAAGACAAAATTTAAACATATGTATTGTGTGAGTCTCTGTGGGATCGACCTTGCTTATACGCTCTATTATAAACTGATTTGTGCGCTTGCGATATATTAAAATTTAGGATCATGTTAACGTGTGACTTAAGAGCACATGTTAAGTACTCATTTTTGAAAATAATTAACTCCTAACATGAATTAAATATGGCACAGATTCTCATACAAGATTTAATTATTTCCATTTATAATAATTTTATAATTTTCATAAAATTTATTACAACAGTTTCAGATCCAAACCTTTTAATTCAAGACATTGTGTTATTGTAAGGGCCAACTATTTTCCTTTTATTAATTTGTTGTTTTATTTAACGTAATTGGTACATTACCAATTCCAACCCTGATGATATTTTGAATTATTTTATTTTTAACTTGGATTACATTTTCTTTATATCTCTTTATTAATGGATAGTTAAGATAATCATTAATTGAAGATTAACTGTGGATAAATTTTGAAATTGTCCATTGAATCTGTAATTGAGATTAATTACTAACCTAATTCCAAAGCTCTCAAATCTCTCTCTACCCTTAAAATAACTCTTGTTATGAAACCTTGAATCACTCAAATGCCACAAAAGACATTTACTTCCACAATATTATATATATATATACATGAATAGTGAAATGGTAGATATTTTTTACTGTAGGCTATGGTGGGTATTTCTCTAAATTTTTATATTTTTGACGTATTTAGGGGCGATAATTCTTCAAATATTTTTATGGTAAATATATATACATGATTAGTATGATAAGCACTTGATTTTCTTACTAGTTAAAAATTAAAATACGTGTATATTTAATTATGTAAATGTACCTAGCATAGTTTACAATGAAAAGTACCTACCATCTCGTTACTCTACATATATATTTAATTATGCAAAGGTAAATTGGAATTAATTTTTTTAGTTTCTTCCGTTCTTATAATTTCAAATTACGTATTTTATGCTGCCTTGGTGATGATATCAAACTTTTAATTTCTTAATAATTTTTATAAACACTTTTCAATGTGTTAGTTTGATTTGATTTTGAAAAGGGAGGATATAAATTATCGATCCTCATGAATATTGTTGAGTGTTTGTAACAAAATATCTTTATTCTTAATTAATCTAGTTTTATATATTTTTATTTCTAATTTAGGCGTTCTTATGTAATTTCTTTTGTGAAAGTTTAGAGTAACAAAAATGCCAACCAGGAAACATAAATGGTAGGACATATAAATACAATTTCCTTTGCTATTTTTATGTATTTGCTAGTTTCATTTTAGTTCAGACATTTGACCATGGTTATACTTTGTTTTAGATATTTTAATTGAGTTCTTATGCTATAGACATATTTAACTTGTTATGATGTTATAGACATATTTAGGAGGATTCTTAGAAATAATAAAATGTCTATACATGAGTTTCATACATTTTATAGATAAACTTAAATTTTTTTTTTTCTTGCTAACATAATTATATATTAAGAATTTTATCGAAAAATACCTGACTCTCCAATTTAGTGTAATACTCTTGTTGAGAACTATTTAATAGTGGTTACCTAGGCTATCCTTTTGAAAAAAAAAAGAAGAAGAAAAAGAACACCTATTCAACAATGGTTTGTTAGTTGAGAAGTTTTAGACTTTGATAGTTTGAAAAGCATGTCAAATTCAACTTGTAGTTCTGTGAGAACTTGCACTTTCGACGTCGATCCCTGTGGATGGAAATTCCTTTAGCTTCCTGTTTATTTTGAAAACAGTTTGTTTGATTTAGAGAAAAGGTGATAAATTGTAAAAGAAATCAGAGTTGTAAATTTGTTTTATCAAACAACCAAAAAAATAGCGTAAAAGAGGAACATTTATCGATTAAACTACCTCTTAAACACAATTGATGTGAAACCAGTTGATTCAAAGATTCAAGGATTAAGTTACAAATCGGGAAAGTGTTAGGCACCCAATTCGCGCTTTCGGTCTCCAAGTACGATATGCATGTTTTTATAATCAAGAATTCACATGCTTATTGATATCATTGCGTATCATTCCATAATTTTAGGAAAACAGGATTTAGGATTGGATAAAAAAGCGTGTATTTCGTATTTAGCCCATTTGATTTTAGAAATCAGTATGTGTGATTTGAAAAGATGATTTTGATAATGATAAATAGAAAAACAAATATTTTTCATAAAGCTCAGGGCTTTTCAAAGTTAATTCAATTTGGAATCGGATGTTCGATAGTCCTCGAGACTCACTTGTCAATAGTATACCATGGTTTAGTGATTAAACTGGCATTGATGAATCTAGTACTCTCATATTGAGCGTTTACATATATATATATATATAGCAATTTATAGATTAAACCAGATACAAATGCTTAATAGTTCTTTCGTGGAACGAGACTTGTGAAATCAAGATTTTGCGAAATTAACAAATAAATATATTTTTTTAAATGGTTACAGCTCATTCAACGCCTTAGGTTTTGAAAACGGGTTTGAAATATGAATTATGGAATGATTTTGAGATAACAACGATTTAATCAGCGAATTATAGATTACAATAGAAGAAATCGAAGACATATAATATAAATAAATAAAGCCGGACTTAGTTAAAAAATACCTGAAAGCTTTGAAATAGATGAATAATATTTTATGTCACTTTCCTTGAGATTTCATAACTGATTGATGATTAAAAATGAGATAATGCAAATGTATTTATAGCTGAAAAAGTCTGTAAGAGAGTGTCCACAAGACACTGGGGAGTAGTGGACACTACTAAGCAGTGTTTTATGGACAGTACTATTAACTCTAGTGTTTAAACCATTGTTTTCACGTTTTTTGGCAAAAAAAAGCAGTGGATTAAATTGATTTTTGTAGTATGTCATTCCTCATGATAAAATGTGTCCACTGACCAAATCTGAGCTTAATTGGAGTTCGGGAAGGTCTTCGTTTGATTAACCAAAGTGAACTATCGATCGAATCAGTTTATTGTGATTCTATCATTAGATTGAGCTAATTTTTGATTATGTTAATCCTTATAGGAACATGTAATAACCCTCCAAGTTTGAGGATGATCAGAATCATGTAAGGTTTCCATTTAGATAATTCGCAAGATTAACGATTTTAATTTTTGAAAGCTTCTGGTTATCCTCATAACTTCTTATTTTGCCTCATTCCTCAACCTATGTCAAATGCTTAGAGCATATGTATGTACGCATGTATGAATGCCTATGCATGAGTGCGTGCTGTTTTCCAGAAAATCATATTCTTTTGAGGGTCGTAAAATGGGGTATTCATAAGTTGGATAGTGTACATCAAATATTTTCCATATTCAAGTTGGATCTTTTTGCGAAATGAGGCCCTTAATGGGCTTAATTTGTTTGGTCTTTTAATTTATTTTTACCTGCATTTTTTGTTTATGAAAAAAGAAGAATGGGCCACCTCCTTCAAAGCCCATCTTAAAGGGAATTAATGTACAATTTATTATGTTTTCTACGAAGTTACATTCTCTGTGCAGTTCTTTTTTATCTCATATGTACACACTACAATACATTTAAAAATACTTCACTTGTTCATTCACCCGATAACAAGCGAGTAAGTGCATGTTACTTGTTCGATGACAAACGAATATAAGCTTGAAAATGCCTTACTCGACCCATAAGCACCGAATATATAAGCTTATACTCGTTTGTCATTGGACAGGTAACATGCACTTACTCGCTTGTAATCGGGCAAATGAAAAATGGAGTTGCTTACAAATGTTTTGTCTTTTGTGATTGGTCAAAATTAAATAAATTTTATTGTGGTTTATTAGGATTTTACACAGCATTATATGTTGAGGAACTTCATTCACCTTAATTTGATAGAGAGGAATTGTGTTTTTAATGTGCAAATTCGACACGCAATTTCATAATTGAATTTCTCCTTTATAATTGGAGATACAAATGTTTTATGGACGGAGATATTGGCACCCCAAAAACACTTGGTAACACTCCCACTTTCATTCGGTCCTTTGCAATCGAGTAAGGTGTCTGTTACTCAATTTTTGAGGGTCGAGTATAAGTCTATATAGTTGGTCCTTTACAACCAAGTAAAGAATTATCAAGTTTATACTCGATTGTTCATAACTGAGTAACATTTACTTTACTCGGTTGTTAAAGATCGAATGAAAAGTAGAAGTGTTTTCAAGAGATATTGGGAATGCCAATATCTCCACCCATGTGTTTATTGATTTATTGCAATGCATCTTTCTTAGGTATTTAGATTCACATGCATGTTTATGTAAGTAGTTTAGTCCCACTAGATTAATGACCCCTTTTTTCCTTTATCTTTTTAAATCAATATTACTATTTTAATATTCCTAAACTTCTTTAGAATTCATATATATATATATATATATAAATTCTCATTAACTATTTTCAATATGTTTGTATATATATTGTCTTCTACACGAACCCTCTGGCTTTATTCTATTTTGTATGTATATGTTTATATGTATGTATATACTTATTATGAAGATTCATATTTTTTTTTTCATCTTTAAAATTCATACTTATTTCATTGTGCTTTACGGTATAATGTTAAAAAGTAATCACCACTTTTTTTTTTTTTTGGATTGTTACTCATTTTTTGACATTTGGGTGTTGGATCTTAGTAACCTATAGTCAATATGCATGAATCTTATAATCTAACTTTTGTTAATATTTACTTTGAATTCATATATATATTTGTTCACCATTAAAAGAAATAAGTATTTACTGGTTTGTTGACTTTTAAAAAAAATTTAAAATGCATATTGATAAGGTTTGTTTTTTTTTTTAATTTGAATCTGAATGTTGGGTAATTATAAAAAATAACCCCTAAAGTTTGACCCAAATCCCTCGCCTGTCCCTAAAGTTCAATTTGCAGTTGAAGTATCCTTAAAATTTTTAGTTTTCCTCACAAAATCATTAGTTCTGATGCGTTAAGGACGATAATGAAAGTCATGTGGAAACCTTTAAAAGGGATGGATGCAAAAAGATAATGTATTTCTATTTCAGTTTTTCAGTTTAGCATATAAGAGACGAGTACTGGAAGGACGCTCGTGGACTAGCTTTTGATGGTCATGTTTTGATTCATAGCGAGTTGGACAAAAATAAAATGACCTCATAAATCGAGTTGCGATGAGCCTTTTTTGGATTAAGGGTTTACAACTGCTGCTGTACCAAATGAATAAGGAAAATGCAACTATGATTAGAAACAAGATTGACGAGTTCATGGAGGCTGACCTCACCCATGATGGAGTAGGTTGGGGCAGTTCTTGCAAATCAGGGTTCTTATTGAATTACAAAGCCATTGTTGTGAGGCTACAAACCACAGGTCTAGGGAGGAATGGACATATAATTTTTTTGAGATATGAAAGACTTCAAACCTTCTGCTATTTCATTGGGCATTTAGGGCACGGAGACAAGGAATATGAGGAACTTCTTTTAAAAAATGATCGGAATGATATATCCCATTAGTATGAGGAATGGCTATAAGTTTCCGAGGAAAGAGCATCCAATAAAAAGCTTGTAAACGGAATGAGTCAGTTGCCGAAGGAAAATAAAAAGTCGTATATGGTGAAAATAGTTCTTGTATCGGTAAAAAAGCTAGAGTCAAAAGAGGATGAAGGCGGAATCTATTAAACTAAAAAATAGGAGCGGAAAAAGGGGGTGAAATTATGAAAATGAAGTTAATTGTGAAAGAAAAACTGGATGAAGAATCTTTGTTACATAAGGAAGTAGAAAATTTTGGGACTAGCGGGGATCCAGACATAGATATTAAGGTGATAAATAATATGGGAATATGCAGAATTAATGGTATAAATTCGAAAATCACAAAGAATGGCTTGTTAGCATGGGTTACAACAGCAAATGGTGAAGGAATTAATGAGGCCTAGAGACACACATTGTGGAGAGGTCTAAGTTGGTAAGTATTATTGAGAGAGGGAGTGACAATAACCCGAATTACCTTAAACCAAAACCAGAGCCTAGGCCCAATTATAATTCAAGAAGAAAACAAGCTTTTAAGCCATAATGGTAAGGATTTTATTAATGACGAGCCGAGCATGTCTCTAAAAGAAAGTGAGGCTCCAGTCAAAGAACTGTCCTCCACAGCGAAAGAAAAAAGATGGAAATGATATATGAGGAATCAAGATTAAGAGAGGCTGTTTATTCCATTTCAGAGGTAGGTGCGAAATGAAAAATCGGCGACCACGGGGATTGCCTTATAGAATGAGGAAGGGAGGATAATAGGAAGCGGAATATGGAGCATAGCTCGATTTTCGATATCATAGTGGTGGTGACTGGGTTCTAGTCCCGATGACAACCATGGAAATTATAAGCTGGAACTGTCGGGGGCTTGGGAAACCCCGATCAGTTCGTACTCTTTGAGACTTGATTCGAAGAGAAATACCCTAAATTCTATTCTTAATTAAGATGAAACTTCTTAGCAGAGAAATTAGTCAATTGAGAAGCAATTTAAGCTTAATGGTTTGAATGTGGATTGTATAGGTTGAGCATGGGGGTTGATATTTTAATCAAATCATTCTCGCAACACCATATAGATGTTGAAATTAGATAGTGGGGGGGTGTTTGGCGGCTTTTGACGAGGTTCTAAGGCCACCCCAAGGCAAGGTTCTACCTATCTTGGATTTATTGTGGTGACTTCAATGAGCTGTGTTATATAATCGAGCAGTACAGTAGGGCTTACTAGTCAAATTGGCAGATGCATGCTTTTACAAATTATTGATGATTGCAGGTTTTTAGAGGTAGTCACAAAAAGTAGGACTTTCACTTGGGCAGGGGATTGAAGATCAGTGGGATTGGTAAAAAAGAAGTTAGGCCGAGTTTTGACTACATAAAGTTTGCATTCGTTGTTCTCTAATGTGATTGTGGAGTTGCTTGACCATCATGTTTCAAATCATTGTCTAATAAATATTATATTTTTTTGCGAAAATATAGCGAAGGCCGGGAAACCAAAACGGCATAAATTTTAGGTTTTTTGGGCTAAGGATGCAGATGCGGGTTAGATTGTTGATTAGTGCTAGGGCTTTTATACTCCGGGGCCAAAAGTTTAATGTAAATTGAAGGCTTGTTTGATGTGTTTATCTAGCTAGAGTAAGGAGAAGTTCGGGGGTGATTGAAAAAAAGTTAGATGAAGCCAGAAACAAGCTTAAAGCTATATGAGACAATCTAGTTGAAACACGGGATGACGAAATTCAATTGGAAAACCTGATTAATGGTATTTTTGAAATAGACGAAATCAAATGGCTACAAAGGTCGATGGTCAATTGGATATGAGAAAGTTATAAGAATACAAGCTTTTTCCATGCTAAGACGATCAAAAGAAGAAGGCGTAATATGATGCCTTGAATCCCATTAAGAGGATTAGACCTCCGGGACCCGGTTAATCACAGTGCCGTACACCGACGGCGGGTGAAAAGTTACAAGAAATAAAAAAAAATTAACTTGTTTTGAATATCTTATTTAGAAAATTTTACCATGTGGAGTCTCTACAATTGATAATTCATCATGTGGAGAAAAAAAGATTTCATATAAATCTTTTCACATCCAAATTCATTATAAAATCCACTCCACATCTTTGATGAACACATTTGTAGAATAAAATATAAATACATCAAATATATAGACAATCCTCCAATGAGATCTCAATGTAGTTTTTACAGTCCTCATAATTCTTATTACAAAAGTAAACAGCAACTAGAAAACTAAATCCTGCTATGTCAAGGACTTCCATGAGGTTTGTGGTGATTCAGAGGTAACAAGATAAGCACGCACTATTCCAAGGTCCCACTTGCAAAATTGTTAGAAAAATGGGAGTGAAGCAAAACTGAGTTCAATGGGAACTAATATAATTTTTTATAAAAAATACACATTTGAACCAAACCATGCGCGTGAGTTATACTAAATTATAGTTTATCTCTTTAGTAACAAAGATACTACAATTCACCTCAACTAACATGATGAACCTATCCACTACGATGCCCATCCTAGTAACGGAAACTACCCGTTATCCAAGCTACCTCATGCATCATAATCAACTGATATGATTAGATCCAACATATACGTAACCGTCTACAATGGAGAACCCACCTTGAGATGGCTTATTCTAGAACCAGAACCATCCAAAGGTTCGTTGTACTATTCCCATATTCCTCAAGTTGGCAATGTTATTAGTATATTCTCAACTACTTCTGAGGTTCACTCATGGGATACTTATTATCTTCTCAAGTTAACGGTTATCCAACCTAGGCCATTTCATTATTGATTTCCACTTTACCATTACGTATATTATGAAATTAAGCCACGTATCAATGATCACTACTTTGGTCCAAAATGGTCTTATAGATTTAAACCAATAACAATAGTAAAGTAAATAATAACAACTAAAAATATGATTGCACTATAACAACAATAATAAGCAAGTAGGGGATAGTTTTTGCGGTCTACATTTTGTGGACTCTCAACTACACGGCAGTATGATCTCAGCATATTTGATGTGTCCACATTTTGTTGACTTTCAACTACTCGGCAATAGGGCCTTAGCGTATTTGTTGCGCACAATTTTGGGCCTTTCACTGAAAAGACCAGTGTTATATGTCATCCCGAGTCCAAACTGTCCACAACGAGTGTGCTCAATAAATCAATCCATCTCATATGTGTGTTCACTAGCATATTATGTATACAATCCAATTATATAACTAGCTCACTTACAATCACAACACACATATGGTTAAAAATGATGAGTAAATATAAGGCCAAGAAATAGTGACCCAAGTGTAGGTGGTCAAGTTATAGTATACTTAGGAAAGTCCAAGGTCGAACCACAAGGAAGGCAAGTAATCTATTTCTTTTAAGTAACCCTCTCAGAGGGAAGAAGGGAAAGAAAAGAAAAAAATTATAGAATTGAGGAATAAGGAAGGAAATTAAAACTACTAATTAACTAAACTAAAACTAAAGGCAAATATATTTCTAGGGTACAAAAGTAAAGGGAATCTACAAGTATAAGTTATCTACCTAAAATGCTTCATAAATGTACTAAGGGAGCATGCGATTAAACTAAAAATAAATAAAATAGCTCACTAACTAAACAAAATAGAATATTAAATGAAATTAAATCAATGAAAAACAAACAACAGGGGTATCCGTAACTAGGGAGTACAAAATTAGTCCAATCAGGTAATCCAAATCTAAGTTTAAACAGTATTTTTCTCTAAGATTTAACTTCTAGACTCTCCAACCATCCAATTATATTGCTACTACAAGTATATGATAGCCCATGCGTGACAAAGATTATATAGACTAGTTTTGAGCAATAAAATTCAATAGTGAAGCTTATGACTTTGAAAAAGTGTAATTTAGAACCTAGTATTGTTAGTGTATGACAAAAAAATTCAAGTTGATTAAACTTCTCAAATATTAGTAACTTAACACTTCTACAAGGTTTGAATAGGTTTGAACGTGATTCAAAGTAAATTCATCTTAAAAAGAATGCCGAAAGTCAAAAGTAGCACTTTTTCGGCACTTACGTGAATAAATACCAAAATAATGCCAAATTAGCCAATTCATTTAATAAACTAACCAAACTAATTAGAGGATAAAGACCGTTCTCAAATCAGCCACGTTAGGATTTTGGTCCAAAAATCAATGAATTAATGTTTTACGATTCTTAATCAAATGGAATTTTTTAGCTAACTTATGAAAACATGTTTTTAACGCATGCAAAGATAATAAAATACTTATTCATTAAGTAGGTGATTTATAACCAATGAAAAAATCATATTCAAACCTAAATTGGATAACATTTAAGGGTTAATTACTCATCTTTCACTACGGAACCCTAACAAAGGATTTAGCTAACCATAATCAAATTAAACATGCAAATAAACTTAGTGTTGACCTAGAAGGTCTTAATCTTATTTTGATAATGAAAAAAAGTTAATCATGTGTATTTTACATGTATTTTAAATGTATTTAGTTTAAACCGATTTAATAAGCAGCATTGTTTTTCCCGAAGTATCCTGAGAACTAAAATCGAAACCTTATCAAGTGTATCACCACCCCACGAGATTTTTTCTACTCTCACATGAATTCATGCAATTCATGAAGATCAAAGATCAAAGGAATAGATGAAAAATTTTTAAGGCAAATAATGCAAGTGAAGATCATATTGAAGAAACAAATCAAAGCATTCGAAAACACGTTAATTCGATAATTGAGTGAGTGCTTAGGGTTTATGTTAAGTTTCTTGATTGATCAATCTTTATGGCTCAAACATATTCATGCATTTTTTAAAGATTGATTCAAACAAGCTTGAAATTGAATTTCTTTGAAAAACATCATTTTACAAAGACCGAGTTTCAAAATAAATTCATATTAATTTTAAATGATCATATTTTAAGCCCTCATAAAAATAGGTATCTTAGAAACATATCTTTAAGGCTCAAAAATCATTAGAATTGTATTGGGAACTAAATTGCTAAATTGCAAAAATATTTTTATTTTTCATTTTAGATTCGCTCAGTTTTGGCACAGTTTTGATCTAATGGTATGATGGAGGCTTTCCCGGATTCTTATCATTTTGAAATTTTTACAATAGTTAGAAAATATCTCGTAACACTTCTGACCAAAATTTGAGCATGATCCAATAGTTATATTAGGAGATATGATCAAAACAAATTTGAATTTCTAGTCAACAAAACTAGTTGTTGGAAAGTTTGAAAATGTATACCTTTGACCCAAAACCTTTCTTAATCACCCCCAAAGGCCATATACTTTTGCAAGCTATATATATGAGGTCATAGACATGTTTTTACACATTTCAATCCATTCTAATACTCTATATTCATCATATACTAAGATTGAAGAGATTCAAATCATTCATTGATCATATTTATCATTTTGAGCTATATTGTCTTGATCAATCTTGATAACTGTAGACAACCAGATCCGTGACCCCCGCAAGAACCCTAACGACCTTCGAGAACTGCTGTTTTTGGAGTCCGGAACCCACCCGAGCACCCGAAACTACCCCGAGGGGGTTTGTTGCGCGACAAACCTATTTTCATGAAGGATTGTCGCACGACAATCCTGCTGTGTCGCGCGACAATCCTGCTGTGTCGCGCGACAATCCCTCTTTGCACCCGACCAACCACTTTTTGACACATCACAGTGTCAGAACCCATCACTTCAGCCATTTGTCGCGCGACAAAGGGAAATGTCGCGCGACACTTGCCCTTTCAGGGGGAATGTCGCGCGACAATCTCTCCCGAGCACTATAAATAGGCCAACACCCCCAAGGGTTCTAGACGGCAACTTCTCGCCACGGTTTCTACACCAAAATGCCTTATTCTCTCTCATATTTTCTAATCTTTAAGCCTTCTCCGGAAGCATATGTGATAACATTTATTTCCGCAAGAGTCTCGGATCTAATCTTGGCACCCGGAGTGCCACCTTCTAGAGTTAGACCGCCGGAAATATCTCTAAGAGGAAAGCTGATATCCGTCAGAGGTCTTCTCTGCTGTATTATATTTTCTCTCTTATTCTTATTATTATCGCCGGGAAGGTAACTAAAGTCTCTTCTAGTAATTAAATAAGATATTTGGTAGATTCCTGACCGGGCAGGTCGATCCCCGTCCTAGTAAGCGAAGTGGCGACCAGGTTATGGTAGATTCCTAACGCGCTCGAAAATCAGGTTTTTATTAGTTATTTCTAGAAAGCAGTAGAATATCAGTAAAAGCATCCAAGTTTTCCAACATAAAATAAACATATAAGACCACTAGAGACCGAAAGGGCGGAATGGGTGCTTAACACCTTCCCAAACCGTAATATAGTTCCCGAACCCTATAGAATCCTAGTTTCGTAGACAAACGTGTAAAGAAAGGCTTATCTGTAGCCTTTCCTCTTACACAACTATTTTGTCCATTTTCTCGTAAAACGTACTGGCGACTCTGAACGAACCCTCTTGCATCTAGAAATAGGATAGAGGGACACCCGATATGAATTATCAACACATAGAAGCAAATGGAACAACGGAATCCTTTTCGATGTTTCAGACTCCCAGAACCAGGGGCTGAGACCCGAGGGTCGCATTTGCGGATTCTCACAATAACTCTAGTGTGAGCTTTAATTATATCTTATAAACACTTCAGAGTTATTATTTATTGGTGTGAATCATCAAACAATCTTTATTCATCAGTTGTGAGAGGTTTATCTCATAAAAAAGCAAGAAGGTTAATTCTTGTATTGAGTGTGGTGAGTAGAATCACACTTGTAGAGTATTGTGAGAAGAACAACACTTGTTGAGTGTAGTGAGAAAGATTACACTTGTAAAGGTTTGATTTTCACTAGGAAGAAAATCGGTTTTAGTAGAACTTCTCGGGGGCACTATTTGGGCGCGAACGTATGGTCTAAATAACCGTACCGCGAGAACAAAACATCATAGTGTCATTCGGTTCAATTTCTCTAACTCAAGCTCTTTATTTACTTGCATTTATATTTATTGCTTGTTCTTAAGATTGATTACTTTGCATATTTCCTTGATATTCATTGAGTTAAAGCTTTATTCTTAAAATTTTTCTTGAAACTTTTTAATTTTGCATTAAGTTTCGAAAACCCTATTCACCCTCCTCTAGGGTTATTTTCCGACCAACACTTAGAAATATTAAAAAATAGTATATGCATACCTAATAACGTAGAAAATCAGATTTGAAAACTTTTGGCTTTGGAATTTCTTAATTCCGATTTAAAACGAAGATTTTACAACAAAAATAGTAAACAAATTCAAAACCGACAAAAACTGAAGAAAATCGACTTAAATCCAAAAATTCTGAAAATCATATTTTTAATGATGAATAATGAATCACACATGAATAGCATGGAAAAGCCATAAACTATTTGAATGTAAAACAAAAATCAAGCATTAATCGATGAAAAACCGAAAAATTGACAAACTAGACCTATAAACCCTAGAACTAGCCCCTAAAACGAGGGTTTAAGGTTGATTCTAGAATATATATGAGATATAAATTAACCAATCTATGAATAGAAAGGTAAACGAACAATCAAAAGCAATTAAATTAAAAGAAAACGAAAAACTAGGGTTTACCCAGTACGCGATTGAGACTTGAATTGAAAACTGAATTGAACAATGAATTAATGTTGAATACACTAATGTTCCAGCCTTAAAATATCATAAATAAACTAACCTAATAATAGTTTTAAAGGTTTAAAGAATAAAACTCTCAAATTAGATCTTCAGATGCAGCACAAAAGCTCCCGAAAAAGTCACGGTGCTCTGTGCCTATCTGTTAATCGATTCTAAATTGTTGCTGTCTTTTGATGCCAAATTCATCATGGGAGGCTATTCCTTCGATCCCTCTCTATGAGAACCCGCGTTCTCGACGCCTAAGTCCTCGTGGGCGGTGATTCCGTGTTGCTTTGAAAATCAGTTTTAAAAAAAAATAAGAGTCGCTAATTTGTTTTACTAAACAAACAAAAAGTTTGTGTAAAAGAGACGTATTTATGGACTAAATATCCCCTTATACACAATGTATGTAAAATGAGTTGATTTGAAGGTTCGGGGATTAAATTACAAATTGTGAAGATGTTAGGCACCCAATTCGCCATTTCGGTATCTTAAGTAGACTATGCGCGTGTTATAATTCGGTTCTTGTGTGCTATTGCCATTACTTTATAACTTTTTGTGCTTGCTTTAAAAAATGGGATTTTGGGGATGGGATGAAAACGACGTGTTTCCAGTTTGCCCATAATTTTGGAAATAAATGTGTGTATGATTTGAAAAAGAGAGTTTGATAATAGTAGATGCAATGAAACAAGTGATTTTGTAAAGCTTTCGACTTTTTGGAAACTGATTCGATGTGGAATCTTATATTCGATATAGTATGAGGCAAGTTGACCGATCATGTACCATAGTTTATTAATTAAACTTTTATATATGGCACTAGTGCTCTCATAATCAAGTATTTATCACAAATACACCGCAATCTATCAGTTAGATTAGATACATAGTGATTATCGATTCCTTCGTATAACAATACCGCTATTCCGGGTTTTTGGAAAAGTAAGAAAGTAATAATACTATTTTGGAATTGGATTAGGGTTTGTTATACGCCTTTAGTTTTGAAAAATAATTTAAAAAAGGGTTTTAAAAAGCTATCAAGCGATAGTAATTATGCAAACAATACTCTAAATTATAAGACTGACAAATAAATAAAAGAGGAGAGATAAAATTACACCTGAGCCCTCTCAGAGGGAGAGAATATGGGACTTTTGGTGTATACCACCAAATTCCCTTGATTGTTGATGAAAAATATGAATGGTGGGGGGGGGGGGGGGTTTATATAGCTGTAGATTACTTAGAGAATAAGAAAATATATTGCAACCAGGACTCTAGGGGCTTATCGCGAGGCCTTCCCACCGTTGGATGATGATAATTTTTGGATATGTATTGGAAATAGAAGTCTTTTACACGCTGTCAAAATTTAAAGCAATCAGAGTTCGGTAAGGACTCCGTTTTCTTGAATTTTTATGAAGAGTTTTTCCCGCATAGGAAAAGTACTTGCGTACAACAAGTTCACTTGTTCTATGATAAGTTAAGTTATAGCTGTTGGATGATAATGATTTTTGGATATGTATTGGCAATAGAAGTCTGCTAGACCCTGTCAAAATTTGAAGCCAATCGAAGTTTGGGAAGGACTCTATTTGCTCGGATTGGTACGAAGAGGTTTTCCCGCATATGAAATGTACTTGCTTACAACAAGCTCACTTGTCGTACAACAAGTAAAGTTGTAGCTGTTGGATTTTGCTGAAATTTGAATATGTTTTGCCTCCATATGTATTCTAGCTTGTGTCCAAATTTGACATCTATCAGAGTTTGGGAAGGTCTCCATTTGATTACTCTAAGTGAACTCCCAATTTTCTGAATTCCTAGAGATCCGGCAGTCGGATCGAGCTTATTTTTGAGTATGGTACTCCTTATGGTTCAATTTAACAACCTTCAAGGTTTGAGGATGATCAAAAATAGGGAACTATGTATTACATGTATATAGTATGTATGCATCTATGAATGCTCTTGCGTGCATGAATGCGTGCTCATTTTTTTAGGGGTCGGGATTCTTGCGAGGGTCGTAAAATGAGGTGTTCACACTCTCGGTAACATGGTAAAAACTACCCGCCTCTCCCACTCACCACGTTGAAACATATCTCCAAGCCTTACAGGACTATGGTGTTAGGTTTATATTATTAGTTGGCTTGATTCCGATTCCAAAAATACTTTTCATTGTAATTGTTTAAGTCTAATTGAAGATTTAAAGACACGACATTTAACGGAAACTCGCCGAACTTTACTAAATTCATCGTACATAATTCAGGACCTAAGGTAAGTTGGTTATATGGTTTGATTCAAAATATAGGTGGTGGTTGAGCTTAAAATTCGATTTAAAAGCTTTTTAGTCAAATCTATTTTTAAGTATTTTTACTGAGTTTTGTTATAATTCGAAAAAGCCCAGTTGACACAAATTATTAAGAAAACTTATTTTTTTCATGTCTAACATGTTCCATAAAGTTGCCTTTGAAATTTGAGTCGAATTGGTGACCAAACGGATTTAATACCGACAAAATAAAGTAAAAGTAAAAATAAAATTAAAAAGGTTTAATTTTGTTTTTAAATAAAAAAAAAGAAAAGGAAATAAGTTTTGAAAAGTCAAAGTTGCCATGTCCTTTTTAATTAACCCTCGTTGCCTTCCTTTGTTTTCTTTTAATGGGCCAAAGCCAAATTTCAAAGTATGCCTCGTGAAGTTTTAAAGCTAAAGGAGGTAGTCTGAATTTAAAGGGTGGACCGATACACTTATTGCTAATATGTACCGGTCCGGTGGAAAATTGGGCAAGGAATTGAAATCCATGATTTTGGATCGGTCCATTTTTACTTGAGGTGTAGCAATCCGGCTATATTTTACGAAGCATGATTTTTTATTGTAAAAATTATTTTTCTTAATATTTTTAACATATTCCAAAAAAGACTTTGACTCTATATTTTTCCTATAAATATAACAATTGATTTGGGTTAAAAATATATGATTCTAGAGAGTTTTTTTAGGCAAAAAATATACAAACACTATAATCAATTTTTGAGAGTTTTGAGATACCACCTAGATTTTGTTTACATGCCATAGGAGATCCTATTGTTGTTTAAATTTAAGAACTAGGGTTCCAAACGTTCACGGTCTTGCGGGAGTGTCTTCGGTTGCGATTGGAGACAGGGTGAGCGAAGTGGCTAACGCGCGATAAGGGAGATCGCAGGCGGGGGTGAAGGATAGTGATCAAGTGCGTAGAAGGAGGCGAGGGTAAGCCAGAAAAGCAGGAAGCGTTACTCCAAGCCAGCTGCGGTTGGATTTTACGTTCAAGGAATTGACAAGACTATTGCGTAAATTGTGAGGAAGCAATTTTTGTAAGTCATCGAGTCTTTAATTTTATTTTGATCATAATGAAGCACTGTCGGTTTGTCCCGAGGATTAGTACTACACAAGTAGGGATACTTCATAAATTCCTGGTGTTGTGAATTGCTTTTTAAGTGATTGCTTGATATCATTATTAGATAACACAGCATAGGTTTCGATAGTAAAAATGATTAGACCCAGGATTTTAATTCCGCTTATCAAATTTTAAATTATTTTTGACGAAAACCCTAAAATCAACCTAGGCATTACGATCCCTAAGTTTTCATCATGTGGCTTATTAGGACTAATTAGAGAGTAAACTTAACCATACACCAATTGGTTCCATCGTAATTTAGCCAACATCAATAAATAACACCAATTAATGAGGCCAAATAAATACATCGAATTCAATCAACGTAATAAATTCAAGAAGAATACAACGAGTAAGATAATGAATGAACACTTTAGAGATTCAAATACATGTTGGATACAACCTCTTACCTCAAAAATAATACCATAATTATAAAATTTCCACTGCCTTCACCAAAATTTTCCACTGAACCTTTATGGCTTCATCACTAATAAATTTAATGTTATATTTATGTACCTATTGCCTTCTAAATATCAAAGCTTCTCTAAATAAGAAAACAACATTACTAGGTGGGATTCATAAAGATTACTCACCGAAATAAAAGGCCATGTGTATTTCTTATATTCTAGCACACATCCCCAAATATTAAAATAAAGCTAACTTAATGAGTAAGCTTTCTCCATGCATTTATATTAAATCCTCCATGTGTACACATCCGATATTTAACATATATCAAATATATATATATATATGTGTATGTGTTTGTATAAGTTAAAAAATAAGGGATGTCAAATTGCCCCTCAATAATATTCATAATTTGAGTTACCCTCACTTTACTAGTCGTTTAAGTTACCCCCTCCCCAGATCATTTGACATATAACTCAAAGGATTAGTAATATTAGGTCTATTTTTAGTTGGCATTATTCTCTCACTAAAAACACAATTTGTATTTTGTAAAATGTATTGTGTAGTTCGTGTTCACACTCGACGAAAAACTCAAAACTCTAAAAGTGATTGCCATCTCGCAAATATTTGTTTATAGGCAATATTTTCAACATCTTTTTCTAAAATATATTTTGCTGAATTGCAATCAATCTTGATTAGAAAATTTTTGTTTAGTAAATCAATTTGGAATTTGTTAATACATAATATTAATGATAAAATTTCTTTTATAATAATAGAATAATTTATTTGAGTATTATCCCATGGGCCAAAATGAAATCGAACAATTTATTTTGGAAAAGTAGGAGTTAAGTTTTACTAGAGAATTCCTTCGAACCCATTGTCAGAGGCATCTATTTCAATAATCTTGAAAGCAGATGGATTAGAGATACTAAGGCAGGGCAACGTTTTAACATGCTTTTCAATATCTTGGACAATGGAAGTATGAACTGATGTCCAAGGGGAAGGATTATTTTGTAATCATTCAAATAACGGTTCACTAATATAATTAAAGGATTCTAAGAATCTTTGGAGTTGGTTTTATCTAGGATCTCATTGGGGAATTTATCAGCAAACTAAATTGCTTTATCTATTGGTTGGATTTGACTATACTGATTATTGTGGCCTAAAATCCTAATTTTGATTTGGAATAATAGAACTAATACATTAACTTTGATTGTTTTAAAGAACGAATTCAGATGTTTCCAATGTTCCTCAATTGACTTGGAAAAGATGAGTACATCATCTATGTAAATTATGGTAAAGTGACTAAAAGGGTTCAAAATATCATTCATAATATTTTGGAATTCACCAGGGGCATTCTTAAGACTGAATGGCATTATATTCCATTCATAATGACCAAAAGGAGTGGTAAAGGCTGCCTTATACCTATCTTCCTCATGGCATAATATTTTGGAATTCACCAGGGGCATTCTTAAGACTGAATGGCATTATATTCCATTCATAATGACCAAAAGGAGTGGTAAAGGCTGCCTTATACCTATCTTCCTCATGTATTTGGATTTGCCAAAATCTACTTTTTAAATCGAATTTACTAAAATTTACTGGTTGATTTAATATCTTAATTAAATCTTTTTATTTGGTAATGGATATCTTATCCATTCAAGAACTTTATTTAATGGTTTATAATTAATAACTAACCTTCATGTTCCTCTTTCTATTTCAACATTTTTATTGATATAAAAGGCTGAGCAAGACCAAGGGGACTAACTTTTTCTTATAATAATTTTATTAATTAAATCATTAATTTCTTGTTTACAATCTTCCATTTGTTCATGACTCATTTGTATAAGCCTTGCCTTAGTAGGAAGTAAATATTCTTCAAATTCCTTACCATAAGGTAACTTGACTTTATGTCTTTTTCTATGCCAAAAGGCCTGAGGTCAATCGGAACAAACCTCTTTAATTATCATGTTTGTAAATTCTTTAATTTTATTTTGGAGTTTACTATCAGTTAACTGCTCTTCAATCTTTTTGTATTTTATTTCGTCTTTTAAGAATTTTAAATGATTACTTTTACTATTACGTAAATTTAAGTATTTAGAAATTGATTGTTCTTTGATAATTCTTAAATCTCTTTCTTTAGGTTCAGTAACAAAACTAAATGTGACTTTCTGGCCTAAATGTTGACTTATTAATCCTTTAGTTGTGGTAGTAAATGGATATAATAAGTATATAAATGGAAGTCCTAAAATAATCTTATATGTCATGTTACGTATTAAGACATCTTAAAACAAACACCATCTTGGCATATACGAATTTTAGGCAATTTATACTTAATATTCATTTGACTACCATTTGCTGAACTTAATTTTTCACTAGTTTTTTTTTCATAATAGGTAGTAGGAACAAGTTTTTCTTAGATGCAATTTAAGTTTGCTCCACTACCTATTAATGCAGGTAGTTCAATAACAAATGTTTTGTTTATGACTAAAGTAACATTCACATACCATTTTTGGATTGTTCCTTTAATACTTTTAATGAACTTCCTTACTCATTAATCATATTTTCTAACTCAGTATCACTATCTGGACAATTAATTTTAGATGTTTCACAATCTTCATCAGAAGAATTATGAATCATAAGTTTTGGTTTATTATTAAGCTTAGCAATTTTAGTTAACATTTGTTTTAACTAAGGAATTTCTTGTTTAAGTTTTGAAATTTCCGTTTTTAGTTTATTAACTTCTTGGTTTAATTCTAGTAGTGTAATTTCTTTAACTAGATTTTTAAACCTTTCTAAAGTCTTATTTAAACTAAAAATTGGGTTCTCTTTATTTTTAATTATTTTATTTCCTTCTATTTTTTTAATTAACAAATCTTTTAATTCTTTCATATATTGTGTTTTTAATTGTGGATCTGTTATTTTACTTATTAAATCAACTAATAAAGTTTTTTCTTCATCATTTTTTGTTAATATATTTAACATTTTATAACAGCAAGCATCTGTGCAATTGTTTGTATATCTTAAACTAACTTTGGGAGATTAAGTATCTTCACTATCAAATTGGTTACTATAATTACTTGAAGATTGGGAAGGAATATAAGATCCAGATATTCGTTATCATTAGAGTTATTCTCATTAATTCTAAAATTTGTTCTATGTCTTCTTAAGATATTTTTAATTGACTAAGTTTTTCGTTAACTTTGCATTCATTTTTGTAATGTCCTTTATTTCCATAGTTGTGGCAAATTACATTACTTTTTTTTTTTACTTTTAAATTTGTTTTTCTTTTTATTAGGTGACTGGTTTTTGTAATAATCATCTTGGGTATTACTTTTTCTCTCATGTTTATATGGTTTATATTTTTTATGGTATTTTTCTTTTCTACCATGTTTATTTTTTCACCTTGAAGGAGCTATCGGAGGCAATCCATATTGCTCGCAGAAAGTTCTTAATTTATATTTGGCTTTATTTTTATCTTTATTTGCTTGTTTACTAATTTTAAAATCTATACACATTTTAAGATCTGTTTTCTGAATTTGACTTATTATATCTCCATATGTTAGGTTATCACAATCTATGAAACTTAAATCTTTACTTAATTCTTCTCGAATCTTATGAGCAAATAGACTAGGTAAATCATTTACGAATTTTTCTTTTTAAAATGGTTTATTACTATCATCTTGCATCATTACTCTAGAGGTGAATACATCTTTATACCACCTAAAATCACTAAATGTGGGGCAAGTAAGGTTACTTAATTGATCATGAATTCTTTCAGTAATATTACTAGGTGTTCCTATGAAATGTTTTACGATAGTGAATATTAGTGTGTTTACACCATCAGGGGGGCCAAAACCGGCTTCTTCATCAAAGATGGTAAACTAATAATAATAGTTGTCACAACCCGATTTTCGGATGCGAATGATAAATTTTTATAAAAATAAAGGAATTTGAGATAAAAATTAAAACATCATGGAATCTGTGGGGGCATGATTTTAGCATTCTCCTATGGGCCGAATTGGCCTTAGCTTTCCTTATGGGCCGAATGGGAAGGACGAGGTCCAACCATCATAAAAGATAAAAAAGATCACGAATGAAGCCTGATAACGTAAGAGGCAATATAGAATATTTGCCGAGTAAAAAGCGATAGGGCGACAAATAAAAAACAATCGGCTTAAGAAAGGTTCCCGACATATAAACAGAGGATATGCCAATATAAGCCTCCTAACCAATAAGAAAATGACACCTGTTATGATATAGCATGATAAATGCTTACTGCAAGAACGAATGACAGGATGACACGGGTAAAGTGCAGAGAAGTTAGTTATAACAAACTTGTTCTCCTTACATAGAAGAGGGAGCTGAATATCATAAGGACCACAAGGTATACCATGAATGGTCATTTTACTTGTAACCTAATTTACCTTGGGGAGCACGAAAAAAAAGATATAAATAGAAGAGGGGAGTCTCTAGAAGAGAGTAGTGAGAACAGAGGAGAGAAATTAATAGAAACTTCATCTTAAAAAGCTAAATCCAGTTACCATCTCTACCAGTCTGAGCCGGACCTGCTCTGGTACACAAATCCACCACACACAATTGGCGCCGTCTATGGGAAACTGCAACGAAAAGATGTTTCTCATTTTTCGATAATTGGATCTTTGCTTTTTATTATCTCTCCGTGTTCTTTAAGCTCTGTTATTCATTTTTCGCTGTTTTCCTTCCGATTGTCTTATTTGATTTAAAATCTGGTAGAAAGTCCTTAGTGATAACTGTTTAAAAATGGTTCAAACTAGAAGCCATCAGATCGGTAAGAATTCAAACGGAGTCCCTGTTGTAGATCTAAATCCCAACCCAAATCTGAACCTGAATACCAGTAGACCCATAGTCACAGTACCCAGGCAACCTAATCTAGATCATTCCCATGCTCATTCATCTAATAACCTTTACGATCCCAACTACCCTGAAAGAGATACTTCTGTTTTAAATGAATCTGCTGCAATGGCTAAATTACGGCGAGAAAATGAGATACTGTCACAACTCTTAAGGAACAAATGCTTAGAAAGGTGGTACATGAACCATTCAAATTGGCTGAATTGACGAAGGCTGAGACTATTGTCTCTTCCTCAAAGGATGAGAATGATGAGGTTAATTCGAAAATAAAGTTTAATGAAGGTGTTGTTGATGAAAAGGAACGCCAAGCTAATCAAAACCAGTCAGGACATCATAGTGTTTTCGAATGTTTAGGAACAAGTGGAGTTTGTAAGCCTAATAGGGTGACCAAGTCAGTACAGGTAGTTGAAGGGAAGGAAAACCCGTTGAACAATTGGGTAGAGAAAGATTTGCGAAAGTTAATCCATTCAGCCATAGCCAATAAAACAGAGGATTAGAAGTCGGCTGCAGACTTAGCAAAGAGAGCTTTGGGAGAAGATCATGGATCCCCGTTTACTGAACGCATTTAGAACGCGCCGCCTCCGAAGAAATTTGGACAGCCGAAGTTCAATATCTATGACGGCCGATCTGACCCGGCCGACCATGTCCATCACTACAAGTAAGTTATGGATTACTGGAGAGGTGAAGAAGCTCTCATGTGCAGAATGTTCCCAGCCATTTTAGGGGACATTGCGCTCAGGTGGTTTGATAAGCTACCTCCTGCAAAGATTAATAGTTTCAGAGAGCTGGCCGAGCAATTCATCGCTCGATTCATTACCAATAGTAAAATGATTAAAGGTCCCGAAGCTTTGACCCAACTCAGGAAGAAACAAGGTGAAACCCTGCGTGAAGAAACGAGATTCGCTCTCAGCACTTTCAAGTTTGGTTTGCCATACGATGGCAATGGTATTTACAATGATCTAACGTGCCAACCTCCCAAAACCTTCAACGATTTACTCGCTCGGGTTGACGAGTTCTCAAGGGTGGAAGACAACGATAAGGCCATGAACAAGAAACAGGGGTTCAAAAGGGACAGAAATGGGAATGGCGATCGAATGGATGATAATCAGGATAAGAAGAATAAAAGGGGCAGTGATCGAAAAGACAATAGTGATGATGATAAGAAATTGAATGCTTTCAAAGGCGTAAATACAGTGTTTAATAAGCCCATCCAAAAAATCATGCAAGGAGATTAAAAATGAAGAGTTCTTCAGATGGACGAGGCCTATGTTCGGCGACCCAAAACATGGAATTCCACACTCAAATGTTCCTATCATAAGGACCACAGACACATGACAGAAACCTGCAGGACTTTGAAACAATTTTTGGAAGACTTGGTCGAACAAGGCCGATTATCTAAGTATGTGAAGCGTAATGAGGTAAAATCGAATGAGCAACCAAGAATTGCCGAGGATAAGCGTACTTTAGCTCAAGCGGCCAAACCTGTTGTTGGGATAATTGAAGCCATACACGGTGTTGTCAATAGGTCAGAAGCGACAAGGAACCATCTGCTAGCGTGGTTGGCTCGAGCAAAATTATGGGCAGAGGCTCATCTGATTAAAGAGGTCATGTCAATGTTGGCTTCTTTAAAATATGATAGGGAGAATAATGTGGTCTATCAGTTGTCTTTTTCAGAGGAAGACTTGGAGGGGGTAGATGTTCCCCATAATGATGATTTGGTTATAATGGCCAATATCTGCAACTTCGATGTCAAACGAGTTTTAATTGACCCAGGCAGCTCTTCTGAGGTGATGTACCTGAAAGCCTACAACGAGTTGAAACCGTTCATTTCAAGAAAGTATATTCGATAAGTAGATTCCACAATTTACAACTTCAGTGGTGACGCAGTCTGGCCAATTTGTATTGTTAGTGTTCCGGTTCAAATTGGAGAAATGGTGGTAGTAACAGATTTTTTCGTAATGAATATTGAGTCTCCATACAATGCTTTGCTTGGATGAAATTGGCTTGGAGAAATGAGAGCGGTTGCCTCACTGTTTCATCAAAAACTGAAGTTTTCTACTCCTAAGGGGGTGTGTGTAGTTCGAGGTAAACAAGAGGATGCTAGAAACTGTTTCAATTTGGCAGTCAGAGGATCGTTATTCGGAAATAAAAGAAACAACCCACGTTGAACAGATTAAATCTGTTGAGCAAAATAACGAAGAGACAGGAAAGGAAAGTGATACGCCCAAACCCTCGAATCAAAAAAATGGCAAGGAATATAAGCAATAGCAATCAAAGAGCGGTCCCCCTGTGGACGGTGGGGTCAGGGGACGACCAGAATAAAGGATTTTCGAAGACCTAGTTAAAGTCCCCGCATTGGAAGGATCAAATGATGGAGAGAAATATTTTTTGATTGGCAGCAGTTTGACAGCAGAACAAAAGCAAGATATCACCGAATTCTTAAGGAAGAATGTTGATGTGTTCGCCAGGCAACCCTTTGATATGCCCGGAATATCGGTAGACGTAATGTGCCACAAGTTACATCTAAACCCTGCTTTCAAGCCGATTAAACAAAAACCATGCCGGGCGTCACCCGAAAAGGCTATGGCTGTGGAAGAAGAAGTTCAAAAATTGCTTAAGGCTGGAACTATACGAGAAGCTAATTTTCCAGAATGGATTTCTAACCCGGTGGTAGTTAAAAAGAAGAACGGGAAATGGAGGATATGTATTGACTTCACCGACTTGAATAAGGCTTGCCCAAAAGATAGCTTCCCAATGCCCATAATCGATCAGCTAGTAGATTCGGTAGCTGGTCATCAAAGGTTCAGCTTCCTTGATGCATATTCGGGGTACCATCAGATTCTATTGTTCGGACCGGACCAAGAGTTTACTGCTTTTATTACCACGATGGGATTGTATTGCTACAAAGTCATGCCTTTCGACCTTAAGAATGCAGGAGCCACTTACCAACGATTGGTTACAAAAATATTTCATGACGAAATCGGCAAATCTATGGAAGTCTATGTGGATGACATGTTGGTGAAAAGTAAGCAGGAAGCCGATCATATTAAAGACTTAGGCAAAACTTTCGAGATTCTAAGACATTACAAGATGAAGCTGAACGCTGCGAAATGTACATTCGAGGTTGGTTCGGGCAAGTTCTTGGGTTTTCTGGTTAATTGCCGAGGAATTGAAGCCAAAATAGAAAAGGTGCAAGCAATCGTCAACATTCAGAAGCCGACAAACCTAAAAGAGCTGCAAAAACTCACGGGTATGATCGCTGCTCTGAATCGATTCATTTCAAAATGTTCTGATAAATGCAGACCTTTAATTAAATCTTTGAAAAGGGCGAAAAAGTTTTTATGGACCTCGGAATGTGATCAAGCTCTTGACGAGCTGAAACAATACCTGGACAGCCCACCATTGATATCTATCTCGGATCCCCATGAGCAACTTTATATGTATTTAGCTTCTTTTGATCGGGCAGTAAATTCGGCCCTAATCATATAACATGACAATGTGCAAAAGCCCGTATATTTTACAAGTAAATGCTTGATAGGACCAGAATTGAATTATTTGCCTCTAGAAAAACTTGTATTAGCTTTAATCACAGCATCCAGGAAATTGAGGCATTATTTCGACGACCATCCAATCAAAATGCTCACCAACAGCCCAATCAAGGCAGCTCTCAGAAAAGCCAATTTATCTGGCCGAATGGAAAAATGGTCCGTTGAGTTGGAAAGATTTCATATCGAGTATATACCAAGGATGGCTATTAAAGGGTAGGTACTTGCTGATTTTATTGCCGAGTTCGCGGATATTGACGGATCATCAACGATTGGTGGTTCTAGTGGGGGCATCGTATTCAAAACTCCGAAAAGAGGGATCATTGAACAGGCAATTCAGTTAGGTTTCAAAGCAAGCAACAACGAGGCCGAGTATGAGGCCTTGATACTCAGTATGAAAAGGGCCATGCAACTGGGAATTCAGGATTTGATAATTAATTGTGACTCTCAATTGGTGGCGAATCAGTTGACCGGGGAATATGCGGCGAAGAACGAGCGAATGGCAGCATATATGAACTTGGCTCGAAAAATGATGAAAAATTTTAATTCGGTGTATATCGAAAGGTTCCCTAGAACAAATAGTTCACATGCAGATGCCTTGGCAAGTCTGACTTCAGCAATAGATTCAGAAGTAAAGCGAACAGTGGAAGTAGAATTTGTGCAAAAGCCGAGCATAGAGATTCACGGACAACCGATAGTGTGCAACATTGAAGCCAACTTGGGCGTTAGTTGGATGGATCCATTCATTGATTATTTAAGAGACGAGTTACTGCCGAATGACAGTGCCGAGGCTTATCGGCTTAAGGCGCAAGCTAGTATATACTGGTTGTCTGCTGAGCAAAAATTATATAAGAGATCCTTCTCGGGACCTTATCTCAGGTGTATTCACCCGAAACTGGTACATAATGTTCTTTTTGAGTTGTATAAAGGAAGTTGCGGTAGTCATACAGGAGGCTGATCTCTGGCTCACAGGGCTAGATCCCAAGGATATTGGTGGCCCTACATGCAGAAAGACGCCGTAGAATATGTGAAGAAATGCGACAAATGTCAGAAACACTTCCCCGTTGATTCATCAACATGCTGCCGCTCTTCATCCCATTGTCAGCCCCTGGCCTTTTGCTGTGTGGGGATTGAATATTATGGGTCCTTTTCCTTGGGTGCCAGGCAATAAAAAGTTCCTTTTGGTCGACACGGACTATTTTTCGAAATGGATAGAGGCAGTTCCTCTGGTGAACATTGTCGAATATAATGTTAGAAGCTTTTTTTGGAAAAACATCGTCACCAGATTCGGCATTCCAAGGGTATTAGTTTCTGACAATGGGACTCAATTCAAGAACCAAAAGGTTGAAGAATTTTGCAATGCTTATGGGATTAAACAACACTTTTCTAATGTAGCTTATCCCCAGGGCAACGGTTTGGCTGAAGCATCAAATAAAACCATCTTGGATGGTTTGAAGAAAAGATTGGAAGAGAAGAAAGGAAAGTGGGCACAAGAATTGCATTCAGTACTCTGGGCCTTTCGAAAAACACCGCGCCGATCAACAGGAGATACTCCTTATTCCCTAACCTACGGAACGGAGGCAATCATTCCTTTGTAAATCGGCTTAGCTACTTTAAGAATAGCTCAGTTTGAAAATAAAAATAATGATCAAGTGATAGAGGAAGCATTAGATTTGGCTGAATCTAGAAGGGAAGTGGCTGTAGTTCACTTGGTGAATTATCAAGATACCTTAGTTAGACAATACAAAGCTAATGCGAAACCACGAGAATTCAAGGTTGGAGAATTGGTTTTAAGGAAAGTACTCGACACGGCAGTCAAGCCCAGCCATGGGAAGCTCCAGCAAAATTGGGAGGGTCCTTATATGATCACTTCGGCTATTGAAACCGGATCTTACCATTTGCAGGATATGGAGGGTCAACCAATTCCGAATCCTTGGAACATAGCCAACTTGAGAATATATTATCACTAGTTGTAATTCCAAAAAATGGATTCTTCTGTATGAGCCGACTTCAAAGTAATGAAATGAAAGTTTTGAGTAATCTGAGTTTAAAATTATCTTGTCAAAAAGACCTTATTTACGAAAGGCAAACGCATAAGACTTTGCTCAGTCAAGGCAGCAAAATGCAAGTGTATAAGACCTTGTTCAGTCAAGGCAACAAACATGAAAAAGTGTAAGACCTTGCTCGGCCAAGGCAACAAACATGAAAAAGTGTAAGACCTTGCTCAGTTAAGGCAACAAACATGAAAAAGTGTAAGACCTTGCTCGGCCAAGGCAACAAACATGAAAAAGTGTAAGACCTCGCTCAGCCGAGGCAACAAACGTGAAAAAGTATAAGACCTTGATTCAGTCAAGGCAACAAAAATAGTAATGTGTAAGACCATGATTAATCGAGGCAGTCAAAATTAAAAGGAAGAAATGCAATATTTACTCGGCTTAAAGAAGTAACATCCGAATTTGTGATGCCTTACTCGGCCAAAGCAATAAAAGTTCAAAATACTTTCATCAAATGAAAAATCAAACAAGGTAGACTTGTTTACATTCAACTATGTTCCAGATTAGTTAAATCATTTATTGACTAATTAAAATTATTTGTGCGAAATTCTTTTGTTACAATCAATCAAAATAGCAGTATAACAATGAATATCCACGAAATCCTTATTCATTAATTCAAAACACGGGTACATATTGTGGGGCTTTGCGGCCCGGAAAAAGAAGAAGAAGAGGAAGAAGACGAAAGCTTTCTTCAAAAACTCCTTCAACATCACAAGAGCCTTAATGTAGTGGTTCAGATTCGGTGACTTTCATGACCTTCTCGAGTTGTTTATTAATCTTGTCGAAGCTTTCTTCAAGAATGCCTCCTGCGCTTGGCAGATGCAAAACGACCTGCAAGATGGTCATAGCTCCTCTTCAGATGACGGTGTTTTCGTTTAAGGCGAAGAAAAGCCTTTAACATGTTAGCCACTTCTGTTGCATCCACTCCTTCAACATAAGGAGAAGCAGCATCAGAAATGGATTTGTTGTTAATATTAGCCATTGAAATGGAACTAGAAGGTTAATATTTCTTTTTTCTTAGTTAGAGATAATTGAAAAATAACAATGAAGAGTACGGTTTATATAGGATAAGAGTTATACAGGGGGTCACAAAACCCTGTGCGATGAATATCCTAGAAATATGAAATGTCTTCATTCGAAGAAACACTTTGGAAATATAATGAAACTACTCATTTAGTTTCCCAGTGGCCATTGCCTAAAAGCCACGTGGTCAACTGGGGGGCATACTTACAACAAATTAAAGTATAATATACATAAAGAAAATTATACTCGGCAAAATGGATTTCAGTAGAACATTTCATTAAATCATGACAAAAAAGAGTACATCAATAAAAAAAAGATAATAATTAGCTCTCATCTCCATCATCATCGGTAGCATTATCGCCTTCTTGCTCCTTTCCAGAAACTGGGAAAGGTTGAGCGAACAAATTGGGAGGACAAAGTACCAGTTTATCGAAAAGTGCATCGCCCTCGACAACTCCTACAGCAGATAAACCAGATTCATAACCGGCTTTGTAAATTATATCTTTGATCTTTATGATCTGGGTTGCTGCTTCATCTGAGGCCTCGTTGTAGCCTGTTGTCTCGGCGTTGGTCAATTCTTCAAAATGAAGAGACTTGAGCTCCTCAATTGTCGCTTCGGCTGCCCTTTTTTCCTCTTCTCTGGCCTTAACTACAAATTGAGCTTTACTATTCTGGGTCAGTTTAAGAGAAGTTTGAAGTTTGGCAATCTGAGCCTGGAGAGTCTGAACTTAATCCTCCAAATTAGCCTTACTTTCCTCAGTCAATTTTGTTGCATCGTCGTATTCGGCTTGAAGAGAGGAAAGACGATTTCTCACGTCAACAACTGTGACTTTGGCCTCGTTAGTTTTTTTTTGGCTTCCGAAATCTCTTTTCTAAGCCTAGCCACCATCGCTTTGTGGTCTTTCTTGGCTTGTTTGTATCGAGAAGTCAATTCGAAAAAGTATTGGTTCGACTGTAAGAAATAAAAAAACAGTTAAGAAACGACTGTTGAAAACAAAATAAATTTCAATAAAAAAGAGAGATAGTATCTTACGCCAACTTGGCACTAGAAACCTCTATATTCTAGTTCAGAGAGAGGAACGGACTTCAATTTTTTGTCGTCCTCTGGCAAATCATAGCTGTTGCCAAGGTATGAGCAACTTTGCTGCTTGACAGAGTAGAATCCTTTACATTAATAGGCCTCTTATCATGAGAAATTTAAGGCCTGATTATAATTTCTTCGGGAAGAGGTTCCTCCAAAGGAGTCTCTTCTGGTATCTCAATCACCTCATGTTCAGCTTGTGAGTTGACCGTATGTTCGGCACCTTCACAGCCTTGTTCCCTTGTTTCGACTGGGGGAGAAGGATTCTCTGAAACCCCAGCTTCCCTAACATCTCCACTATAGGTGACTTCAGGACGGGTCTCTTTTACAATTAGATCTTTAACTTTAGTAGGAGTCTTTTCTAGTGCAATTTTCCTCCTCTTAGTAGGAGGACTTGCCGAACTCCCAGAAGCTCTATCCTTATAGAGCTGAGCGTTCAAAGAGTCGAAAACACTTCGCCGACCAGCCATAACTATATCGGAAGACTCAGGAACAAGCACCTCACTTCTAGGTCTTCTTCTTAATGGAGATTCCTCAACCTCCTCCAAATCTTCCTCGGCGGGGGAGTTTGCTTCGACTTCCTCGATAGAAGCAGATACAGCTTCACCATGCCTCCTTAAAATTGGAATGGCGGTGTTCGGTTCGGCAATAGAAACCCCTTCAGTGTTCTCAGTTTACAACACAGGGCAACCGACTAGGGGGTCACAGACTATTTCAACCGTCGGCCTTTTATTTTTCTTCTTCCCTTTACCTCTTTTTTTTCTGGCAACCAAAAGTTTAGGAAATTCTAAGTTTGGAGATTCTCCATCTAGAATACGCCGCTGAATACCTTCACTTTTTTTAAACACCCAAGGGTTGACTATATTATGGTCTCTGAAGAAATTGTATTTATCCTTATCCAAAAAGGGAGGGCCAACCCACTTAACAATATTAGTGCGCCTAGAAAAGGAGACATACGGAGGGATATAATTCAGAAGAACATGAGCTGATCTTGGATGACGAGAAGGCCCTACATTGTCAGGTCCATCATAATTAATGGCTGTGTTCAAATGATCAAGATTGAGCTTATCCAAAAGTGGCTTGCTAAAGCACCTCTTTGCTCCACCAACTACAAAGAAGAAAAATCAATTAAGGTAAAACATCAAGCAGTTGATAGATAAGAAAAAGATCCATGATAAATAAAAATGCGAACTAGGTGCGCCGAAATGCCTAGGAATGCTTTTGTTAACTGGGTCAGGCTCAAAGTTCCCAGTGAGAAGAACTACGTCGTTAAACGCTCATTCATGAGATGATGCTAGTCCCTCAACAATGGAAGGAAAACAAGGTCTAGCTCTCAAATTTCATTTATCTTCGGACTCATACAGAAGATAGCAATATTTACTTTCTTTTAGCCCCAAGTTGAGATTAAGACGTCTATTCAGTTCAGATGTGCCTAAAATAATTCTAAGTACGTTCGGAGTTATTTGGCATAAATGAAAACGAGTATCCCTAAAAAAATCTACTAGCAAGGGGTCAAGAGGAATCCTCAACCCAGCAACCTTAAAGAAGGATATATAAATGGGATATTCATTGTGAGATAGGGGGTAAAACTAATTCTATATCTTTGAAAATATCCTCACAAGGACCAGGTTCTCTCCAAGAAATTCCGGCAGGGATATAGGCCCTTTCAAATTCCGATTTATCTATATTGGTATTCAAAGCCTATTTTCCTCCTATGGTGATCAGTGATTAACAACAATGAGAAGAAGTGAAATTAGGGTTTTGTGGGAAAATGAATCAAAAATAAGAAATTAGAAATTAGGGACTTATAGAGAAAGAAGAACTACTAATGAACAGGATGAGCAACAAATTTGGTGAAACGAACTGGAAAACAATAGAAAAAGTTCGACTGTTAGAAAAGAAAGGGGTTCTGCTAAGAAATATAGGAGATGAAGAGATAGAAATTAAGGGTGAAGAAAAATACCTTTTTGAAAATTTCCTTCCTTTATTTCCCTCCAAGATACGCTTTACTTTATTGAGAGATGTGTAAGAATTGACCCTCATTAAATGAGATTTAACAGCCATCTCATTACACTCAATGGAAATCAGCAACTGATGATTCGATACGTGGAGATAACTCAAGAATATAAAATTCCCTAAAAAGTTGGCTAAGTATGAGAGATTGTTCTGAAGGAAATCAAGCCTCCGAATTCATGGAATTAACACAACTCGAAGGCTTGGGGGGCAATTGTGGGGACATGATTTTAGCATTCTCCTATAGGCCGAATTGGCCTTAGCTTTCTTTATGGGCCGAATGGGAAGGACGAGGTCCAACCATCATAAAAGATAAAAAGGATCACGAATGAAGCCTAATAACGTAAGAGGCAATATAGAATATTTGCCGAGTATAAAGCGATAGTGCTGCGAATAAAAGACAATCGGCTTAAGAAACGTTCTCGACATACAGACAGAGGATATGCTAATATAAGCCTCCTAACCAATAAGAAAATGACGCATGTGATGATATAGCATGATAAATGCTTACTGCGAGAACGAATGACAGGATGACACGTGTAAAGTGCAAAGAAGTTAGTTATAACAGACGTGCTCTCCTCACATGGAAGAGGAAGGTGAATATCACAAGGACCACAAGGTATACCCTGAATGTTCATTTTACTTGTAACCTAATATAGCCTGGGGAGCACGAAAAAATAGATAAATAGAAGAAGGGACTCTCTAGAAGAGAGTAGTGAGAACAGAGGAGAGAAATCAATAAAAACTTCATCTTAAAAGCTAAATCTAGTTACCATCTCTACCAGCCTGAGCCGGACCTGCTCTGGTACACAAATCCACCACACACAATTGGCGCCGTCTGTGGGAAACTGCAACGAAAAACTGTTTATCATTTTTTGATAATTAGATCTTTGCTTTTTATTACCTCTCCGTGTTCTTCAAGCTCTGTTATTCATTTTTCGTTGTTTTCCTTCCGATTGTCTTATTTGATTCAAAATATGGTAGAAAGTCCTTAGTGATAACTGTTTAAAAATGTTTCAAACTAGAAGCCATCAGATCGGTGAGAATTCAAATGTAGTCCCTGTTGTAGATCCAAATCCCAACCCAAATCTGAACCTGAATACTAGTAGACTCATAGTCACAGTACCCAGGCAACCTAATCTAGATCATTTCCATACTCATTCATCCAATAACCTTTACGATCCCAACTAACCTGAAAGAGATGCTCCTGTTTTAAATGAATCTGCTGCAATGGCTAAATTACAGCGAGAAAATGAGATACTGTCACAACTCCTTAAGGAATAAGTGCTTATAAAGGTGGTACATGAACCGTTCAAATTGGCTGAATTGAGGAAGGCTGAGACTATTGTCTCTTCCTCAAAGGATGAGTATGATGAGGTTAATTCGAAAAGAAAGTTTAATGAATGTATTGTTGATGAAAAGGAACGCCAAGCCAGTCAAAACCGGTCAGGACATCATAGTCTTTTCGAACATTTAGGAACAAGTGGAGTTTGTAAGCCTAATAGGGTGACCAAGTCAGTACAGGTAGTTGAAGGGAAGGAAAACCCGTTGAATAATTGGGTAGAGAAAGATTTGCGAAAGTTAATCCATTCAGCCATAGCCGATAAAACAGAGGATGAGAAGTCGGTTGCAGAATTAGCAAGGAGAGCTTTGGGAGAAGATCATGGTTCCCCATTTACTAAACGCATTCAGAACGCGCCGCCTACGAAGAAATTTGGACAGCCGAAGTTCAATATTTATGATGGCCGATCTGACCCGGCTGACCATGTCCGTCACTACAAGCAAGTTATGGCTTACTGGAGAGGCGAAGAAGCTCTCATGTGCAGGATGTTCCCAGCCAGTTTAGGGGACACTGCGCTCAGGTGGTTTGATAAGCTACCTCCTGCAAAGATTGATAGTTTCAGAGAGTTGGCCGAGCAATTCACCGCTCGATTCATTACCAATAGTAGAATGATTAAAGATCCCGAAGCTTTAACCCAACTCAGGAAGAAACAAGGTGAAACCCTGCGTGAGTATTCTCAACGGTATTTTGAATTGTATCAAAAAGATGAAGACTGTGATCCGAGATTCTCTTTTAGCACTTTCAAGTTTGGTAATTTGGTATAACAGACATTTTAAAAAATACTTAACAAAACATAGAGGCTCATGTTCATATACTTTTAATAATTAATGTGGGTGACTAAAAATATGAGTATCCCCACGATGTAAGTTTTTAAGCAAAGTAAATGGAATAGTAAATGAAAGAGACGAAAGGTATAAGGTTTTTTTAGTGACGGTATGTTCCTTCGCTAGCATTTATGCTATTCTAACAGTACGTCCTCTATTTGTGCTTATGGGTTTCAATTACTCAAAGGCAATTGATAAAGATACAAGCTATCTGACTATGCCCAAAAAGAGCAAGGTGTTACACCCTTGCACAAGCGGTCAAGTTATAATATACTTGGGAAGATCCAAGGTCGAACTATAGGAAAGATAAGGAATTTATTTCTTTAACTATCTTTCTTCGAGGGAAGAAGGGAAAAGATATGACAGGATGATAAACTCGGGGAATCAAAATAAAAATTGAAACTAAATTAAAAGTACTAATTAATTAAACTAAAACTAAAGAAAAATATAATCCTATGGTGCAAAAGTAAAGGTAAACCACAAGCGCAAGTTTTCTATCGAAAAGGCTTCCTCAATACACTAGAGGAATATGCAAATAAACTAAAAATAAATAAAACAAATAAAAAAACGCACTACTTAATAAAACATAATATTAAATGGAATTAAATCGATGAGAAATAAGAGTTAGGGATATTCATAGCTAAGGAATACAAAACTAGTCCAATCGGGTAATCCAAATTTAAGTTTAAATAATATTTTTCTCTAAAATTCAGCTCATAGACTCTCATACCATCCAATTATATTACTACTAAAAGTATATGTGTTGTGAATATTTTATATACTCGCAAGTGCACGAATCAGATACTAGTATAACTTAGGCAAGAGCGAGGTCGAACCCTAGGGACTTGACGGATGGAACGTACGTATTTATAAGTCAAATTAATTCCTAATTTAGCTAAAGAATTGAAATTAAATGAGATGAATTATCAACAAAAAATACGAATAAGATAATCAATATAAAAAAAATACTAATAAAATACAAGGGTGGCAGAGTCATATATTTGATATCATGTTTTTAAAATTCATACCCAATAAACTTTACTCTTTGTCTCGTACTTAATTTGGTCTCTTGACTCTATTAGATGCAAAAAATAAAATCACTAAAGTCTAATTAATTAATAAAATTCAATTGTAATTCTTCCATGGCCAAACTTATGAATAAGATTAAAACACTTATTATATTTGTCAAAACACACCATATATCCGCTCTCAACAAATCATAAGGTGAATCGAATAAAATATAATAAGAATCTAAATTTATTTTTTGTTAATTAAAATAGGCATCTAATAGGAAGAATTGTATTTAACATTAAAGTACTAAATTGGTAGAGTCAATTGGCATGAATACGTGTAAGGGAATCAATTAATTATACTCATCCTCAACCCTAAAAAATAGTATAGCCTAACATGCTTGTAATTAAAACACAAAACATAATTAAATAATGCATAAATAAATAAATTAAATACTTACTTGAGTACGCGCAAATAAATTAAAAAGATAATAAATTCAGAATATAATCTTGATCCGTTCTAAAGTGATGAAAAATTCTCCTTACTTGTGCTGCTTCTCTCAGTAATTGAATATGAAAAAAAATAACTAACAAATAATTTTCTACCACTAATGTGCACAGACGAATAAAACAAAAAGAAGAAGAATCCGAAAATACAAAGTATCTCGATAATTGTGTGCGAAAAGAAAACAGAAAGAAATAAATAAAGAAAGAAAAAATCTAAAGTTGTGGCTGTTGACTCGAAAACCGTGCACACAATAAGAGGAAAAGAGAAATTGAGGCTGTGTGTATGATCCCCCTATGCACGGCTGCTATCTCCCTTTTTTATAATTGAGATGAGGCATAGGGATTTAGTCTTTGTGAATGGGCTTGGGCTTGGAGAACGAATGATTTGGATTACATTCAAAGATTAATTACGCATTATTCACTATGGACCCCTAATAAAGGATTTAGCTAGTCATAATCGAAACAAATATGAAAATAATCTTAGAAATCATGGAAAAAGTAAACACATGCCTAGTAATGTAAAAAATTAGATTTGAAAATTCCTGTCTTTAGAATTTCACAATTACAATTTAAAACGAAGATTTGACGGCAAAAACGGTATATAAACTCAAAACCGACAAAAACCTAATGAACTCGACCCAAACCCTAAGAATTTTGGAAAATCATATTCTTAATGATCAAGGTTGAATCACACATTAATAGCATGGAAAAACTATAAACTATTTGAATATAAAACGAGAATTAAGCATAAATCAACAAAAAACTGACAAACCGACAAAACATATATTGGGCTTAAGGTTGATCCCAGAATATATATGATCTTAACTAATTAATCTATGAATATAAAAGCAAACAAGCAACTAAAATAAATCAAATTAGAAGAAAATAGAAAACTTTGGTTTACTCGGTATGCGATTGATACTTAAATTGGAAACTGTATTGAATGATGATTACAACAAAGTTCTACCTTCCAAAGATAAAAAACAAATTTATCTAACAATTGTTTTAAGGAATTGAATAATAAAACTCTCAAGTTCGATTGTTAGACGCAGAACAAAAGCTCCCAAAAGTTACGGTACTTTCAACCTCTCTATAAATCGACTTTGGATTGTATCGTACCCTAAAATATGAGATATCAGACCTTTTATATGGTACACAAGTGTCTTAAGTTGTGGTTGAATAATTCTTGAAGAAACGGGCCGAAACAGAGCTTAAAATTGAATTTGGGCCAAAATTGTGCCCCTTTTTTTTATGGCTTCTCTTTTGCTCATAACTTTCTGTTCCGAACTCCGATTGATGCACCATTTTTGCCTACATGTAGGTAATTCAAATATCTACAACTTTTATTTATAGGAATTTATTCAAATTCTCAATGGACAAAAAATTTGATTAGTTACAACTTTGGGCTTCTTACGGCAATTCTCGGTTTTTTTAGAAACTTCTAGAATCAATTCAGTTAAGCTTCTTTTCCTTTGGAATCACTCTTGGGCACTTGAATTCACTTCATTCATGCTTGGAGACTTGCTTATTCTCTTCTTGCTAGTGCTTTGGGTGTAGTTTACGGAGTTTTCCTCACTTTGGGCCTCGGAATGGATGTTGACTTCTTCGGGCTTTCTTCTTGCACTTTTCTGCATTCAACCTTCTTTCTTGCATCCAACCACAGTTGCGTAACCATTTTAAGCCTGCAAAATGGTTTAGTAACATAGGAATACAATGTAATGCCTTCTTTTCATACTTAAACTAAATTTACATGAAATTTTCGGTTTTAAACAGTAACTATAAGCTAATTGAGCCTTATTTAAGAGATTAAAAATCCAATTTATTGGCTCAATCACTACCAACTCTCTCTATTACCAGTTACCTTGAATTTAGGACTTATCCCTTTTAAATTTATATGTATAGAATTATGTTTATAATACTCTATTAGGATGAATAGTAAAATGACTATATTGTGTAAATTAACTTGGTCAGCAATCCATTGCCATATAAGTGGCTTAATTCTTATTCATAACTAACTAACTAACCCTTGCAAGTTACAAGTGTACCCTTTCGATTAGTTAACGCGACTATCTCGACCATACATCATACTTTCTTCGTGTTACACATACGTCATATTCCCATTGGTGAGAGCACCCATCTTGGTTGAACTATTATATGATCTAGACATTGAATGATGTCATCATGACCTTTTTATCATGGATCCTTTTTAAAGGATTTAACCTAAATCCTCATTAGCTTAAAGTCTTCAGGCCCGCTCTATGGTGGGCCGATTAGTAGATCAGTGGGCCTAAAATAAATGCATAATTTTTGTGCTAACTCAATTACCATTACTATGTCAAAAAAAATTCAAAAGAAAACATTTGCGTTCCAAGTTCAAGTTTTACCAGTTGCTTGTGCAACAATTTTCCCCAGCCTGTTAACTTAATACTATTGACTTTTTTAATTACAGGTGCAAGAGTTTTCTCCAGCCTGTTAACATAATAGTATTAATTTTATTTTTATTATTAGGAAAAATACTGTCGGTCGGAAAACAACCCTAGAGGGGGGAGAATAGGGTTTTAAAAACTTAATGCGAAATTAAATACTTTCCTAAAAAGGTTTTAAGCAAAACAAATTTACTAAACAAATATATCAAGGAATGCAAGCAATTAATCAAACAAGCAATCAATCCCAAGGTAGGCAAATAAGCAATCTCCAAATACAAGCAATGATATAGAAATAAATAGAGAGCTTCAGTTTAGAACGATTGAACCAATTTGAAGTCCAAGACTTTTTGTCCACACGGTTCGGTTTGTTAGACCCTACTTTCGCGCTTGGATAGTTCTCTGAGAATTTTCACTAATTTCAATCTCCTTCCGGATGAAAATCAAACCTCTACAAGTGTTGTTATCTCACACACTCTTACAAATATTTCTTTACCACAATATTCACACAAGATAAACCTCTTGCTAACTTGTGAGATTTACCTCTCACAATCACTAAACAAGAATTTACCTTCTTGTTATCCTATGAGATTTACCTCTCACAATAAATACAAATTGTTTGGTGAATCACACCAATGAAAAACAACTCTCAAGTGTTTGATAAATAAAATTTGAAAGTTTGTATAAGTGTTCAAGCATGTAAAAATGTGTTTTAGATAGTGTATATATAGTCCCAAAAGTGATATCGCCGTTTGTGAGGTTTGGTAGAAGTTTGGTACCAAAAATAGTAAAAAATCAAAAATCCAACGGCTATATTCTGGGCCATCAATAGACTGAGTGGGCCTTAGTCGACTGAGAACATGCCATCAGTCGACTGATGGACCCTGCTGTCCATCAGGCCAAAAGGCCAAAAATCTCAATTATTGCATATAAGCTCCAAAATCAATCCTAATACTTTGGGAACCTTAAAAATAAGTTCCTAAGACACTTATTTTCGGGAAAACTCAAAATATGATCATTTGAATTTAATATGAATTTATTATAAACCCAGTTTTTGTAAGAATGATGTTTTCAAAGAAAATTCAATTCAAGCTTGTATCAATTGATCTAATAATGATGCATGTTCATGTTTGATCTATATAAACAATCAATTAAGAAACTTTACATTAATCCTAAGCACTCACTCAATTATCGAATTAACGAGTCCTTGAATGCTTCGATTTGTTTTTTCAATTTGATCCTCACTTGAAGCTTTTGCATGTGATCCTTGATCTTTGTGCTCCATGGATTTGCATTGTGATGAGATTGATCTTCTTGACTTGTCCAATGCGTGTAGAGGAATGATCTCCAATTGGATGGATTGGTTTTGGTCCACGAATGATGATCATTGAAGTGTGGCTATAATAACTTCAACACACATGTTAAAATACACATGATTGATTTATTATTATTATCAAAATAAGATTAAGACCTTTTAGGTCAACAATCTCCCCCTTTTTGATGATGACAATAAATGAATGTGTGTTTTCAATAACAAGCATAAATATTATATGAATAAATGATAAATGCTCCCCCTCAATTTATACATAAGATAAAATAAATGATTATTAAAAGCATTTCAAATATTTGAGATAAATTTAAAACCAATAAAGTATTTTTGATCTTAAATAAAGTTTTCAAAAGAAAAACACTTATCAATGTTAAAGACATAAAGCAATTAATAGTCTTACCAACATTGATTACCACTAACACACATTTTCTCCTCCTGTGGCAACATCAAAAAGGGATCAAGGCCATGGAGAGAAAATGGTAGCTCCAAATAAGCTTCATCTATGAGGCCAAGATATGTATGCCTCTCCATCTTTTGCCATAAGGCAAAGGTGTGCCATATCTTCATCACTAAACTCGATATCGGATTAGTCTTCTTTCGATTCGCTTGAATGCCCTTTGATAGCATCTTTCAACCTCTTGTACAATTCTTCCTTCTTTGCTCTTTTCTCATTTTTTCTAACCGGACAATTTGACTTGTAGTCTCCCAGTTAATGACAATGGAAGCACTTCCTTTCCTCATTATCAACTTTTGGATGACTTGATCTATCTTTGAGGATGAGGGATTGTTATTAATCTTCCCTTGTGAGTACTTTTTCTTTGCTAGGAATTTCTTAAATTTCCTAGAGATGAGAGCCATATCTCCATCTCCTTTTCCACCATTTCCTTTATTTGGCTTTAAAGTAAAGATTGTCATTGGATTTGCTTTCTCTCCCCATTCTTCTCTTTGCAACTCCTTCTCATGGGTTTTGAGAGAACCCAAGAGCTCATCTATGCTAAGAGTTTTTGAGGTTCTTAGCTTCTTGAATTACCGTCACCTTAGGCCTCCACATATTTGGAAGAATCCTAAGCACCCTTCTAATCTTCTCTTCATTTGAATAAACCATGCCAAGAAGGTCCAAAGCATTAATGAGAATAGAAAATCGACTATACATGGAAGCAAGTGATTCGTTAGGCTCCATCTTAAACAATTCATAATCATGGACAAGTATATTTATATTGTCTTCCTTGACTTGAGGAGGTCTCTCATGGGCAACCTCAAGCTTGTCCCAAATCTCTTTTGCGGTTTTGCAACTAGAGATTTTATTGTGTTCATTTATAGACAAAGCACAATGTAATAAATTTAAAGCTTTAGCATTGAATTGACTTTTTCTAATATCATGCTCATTGTATTTGGATATAGACTTGGGAATAATATTTTCCCTTTCGTCGGTTTTTGTAATCTCGTAAGGTCCAATACGTGTAAACTTCCATTGTTCAAAATCATTGCCTTGTAAAAAAGTGCACATACGATTTTTTCAATAACTATAGTTTTTACCATTAAACAATGGTGGCCTATAAATAGAAGCACCTTCGGAAAAGATGGTTCCTTGATAATAAGACATGATCGAGGACTCTAAGATTATGAAATCAAAACAAGAGTATAACTTCTGATACCAATTGTCGATCGAAAAATAACCCTAGAGGGGAGGTGAATAGGGTTTTAAAAACTTAATGCGGAATTAAATACTTTTCTAAAAAGGTTTTAAGCAAAACAAATTTACTAAACAAATATATCAAGGAATGCAAGCAATTAATCAAATAACTAGTTAATCCCAAGGTAGGAAAATAAGCAATCTCAAAATACAAGCAATGATATAGCAATAAACAGAGACCTTCAGTTTAGAACGATTCAACCAATTTGAAGTCCAAGACTTTTTGTCCACACGGTTCGGTTTGTTAGACCCTACTTTCGCGCTCGGATAGTTCTCCTAGAATTTTCACTAATTTTAATATCTTTTTGGGTGAAGATCAAACCTCTACAAGTGTTGTTGTCTCACACACTCTTACAAATATTTCTTTACCACAATATTCACACAAGATAAACCTCTTGCTAACTTGTGAAATTTAGCTCTCACAATCACTAAACAAGAATTTACCTTCTTGTTATCCTATGAAATTTACCTCTCATAATGAATACAAATTGTTTAGTGAATCACACCGATGAAAAATAACTCTCAAGTGTTTGATAAATACAATTTGAAGCTCAAATTAGAGTTTTCTTGATTGATCAAATGGATAGCTCAATGATGAATAATAATGATCAATTATAAAAGCTTGACTTTGAATAGAAGAAAGATGAGTTTGTATAAGTGTTCAAGCATGCCAAAATGTGTTTTAGATAGTGTATATATAGTCCCAAAAGTGATATAGCCATTTGTGAGGTTTGGTACAAAAAATGGTAAAAAAATTAGAAATCCAACAGCTATATTTTGGGCCATCAGTCAACTGAGTGGGCCTTAGTCGACCGAGCACAAGCCATCAGTCAACTGATGGACCCTGCTGTCCATCAGGCCAAAAGGCTAAAATTTCCAATTTTTGCACTTTTGCATATAAGCTCCAAAATCAATTCTAATGCTTTAGGGAACTTAAAAATAAGTTCCTAAGACACTTATTTTCAGAAAAATTCAAAATATGATCATTTGAATTTAATATGAAGTTATTAGAAACCCGATTTTTGTAAGAATGATGTTTTCAAAGAAATTCAATTCAAGCTTGTATCAATTGATCTAATAATGATGCATGTTCATGTTTGGCTATATAAACAATCAATTAAGAAACTTTACATTAATCCTAAGCACTCACTCAATTATTGAATTAACGAGTCCTTGAATGCTTCGATTTGTTTCTTCAATTTGATCCTCACTTGAAGCTTTTGTATGTGATCCTTGATCTTTGTGCTCCATGGATTTGTATTTTGATGAGATTTATCTTCTTGACTTGTCCAACTCTTTTAGAGGAATGATCTCCAATTGGATGTGTTGACCTTAAAGTCACTAATCTTGTTTTGATAATAACAATAATGTTAATCATGTGTAATTTAACTAAGTTGATATTTTAAGTTATAGCCAGCAATAAATTGATCACACGTGGACTAAACTGAAAAGCCGGAATAAAGATTATTCACCTACAAATTTTTGCGCTATCAATGTCTCACACCTCACATAACTACTATGATCAATGCATGATCAATGGCACTTCTATGAAGAACAATGACCCAAGGAAGAAAAGAAACGAAGACACAAACAAAGCCCTTGAAGACTCGTTATTTTATATTTGTGTGAGTGCTTATGTCCCCTTTGTAAAGATTCATATTTGATTCACAATATAGCTCATACACTTTGTTTTTACACAAGTAGATTGATCAAAACAAAGTCTCTTCAAAGATCCTTTCCTAAACCCCTTTTGGCAAAAACCGATCTTTGATTTAATTCATATTTAATTGTAAATTATCTTATTTGGAGCTCTTAAAAAATAGGTATCTTATGAACCTATATTTTACCTTCCCTAAGCATTAAAATTGATTTTAGAGCTTAATTGCAAAAGTGTAAAAATTGCATTTTTGACCTGCCAGATAGTGCTCATCAGTCGACTGATGAGCAGTGCTCAGTCGACTGATGGCTACTCAGTCGACTGATGAGCCTTGCTCAGTCGACTGATGGTCCAAAAACTAGCCGTTGGATTCCTGATTTTTTACCATTTTTGGCACCAAATTTCTACCAACTCCATCCAAACGGCCATATGTTGTCCTAGACTATATATACACTATCTAAGACATATTTAAATACACTTTAATCATTCTTACACTATTCTCTTCATCTACATTCAATATTCAAAGATTCAAGAACATTGCTTTTGATCAATCATCATTATTTTGAGCTAAATATTGTTGATCAAATTTGATATCTCTTAGTGTGAGCTTAAATTGTAATCTTCATACATATAAGAGCTATTGTACATTGGTGTTAGCCACCAAAACTTATTTAAATCATATTTGTGAGAGGTGTATCTCATAGATTAGCAATAGTGAATTCTTGTGTGAGTATTGAGAGCGTTTCAATACTTGTAAGAGTGTGTGAGAATAATACACTTGTAGAGGTTTGATCTTTACCTGGAAGAAGATTGGTATTAGTGAAAATTCTTGGGGAACTAACTAAGGGCGGAAGTAGGGGCTAACAAGCCGAACCGTGTGGACAAAACGTCTTCGACTTCTATCAGTTTTATCTTTCTATCTCTTCCTCTATTATATATTGCTATATCTTCTTTGTGATTGGAATTACCATTGTATCTTGCTTACTTGATTGATATAGACATTAAATATTTTTAAAAACGATTCTAAAAATCTAATTAAGTTTTAAAAACCCTATTCACCCCCCCCCCTTTAGGGTATTTTTCGACCTACAGGATGGACCGGTTTTGGTCCACGAATGACGATCATTGAAATGTGGTTATAATAACTTCAACACACATGTTAAAATACACATGATTGATTTATTGTTATTATCAAAATAAGATTAAGACCTTTTAGGTCAACAAATTCAAATCTCATTGAATTTATGATATGATATGATATTTTATTTTTTATTTCATAAAATGGATGGATAATCATAAAATACATTCATATAATAAAATGTTAACTGATAATAAATGATTTATTTCATTAAATCAATTATAGATAAATATTTCACTATTTATTTATGGAACATTTGAACAAACTTTTACAGTATTAACCTTTTACAAATTAAGAAGTATATCCACCAATTATAATTAATTGATAATTATATTCTTAAGTTTTAATTTAGATTCCTAACTAAAATCTACTTCCATATAAATTTATTTCCTATTTTCAATGCACTACTTATTTTTCCATCAATCTTAACCTTAACTATTGAGGATGGTGAAGATTCAACTAGTCTCATTTTCAACAAAATCATATGCATAAAAATTCAAGGGTTAATTATAAAAATATATAATGTACTATTCTCCATTTTACACTTTGCTTATTATAATTTTGTTTTGGACAAAACTAATAATATATGTTATGATTGTTTTTGTTTTAGTCATTTTGTCTTCACTTGCTCTAGCTGCCTTCATAAAAACCCTCTGAAAGCCAATCAATTGCTACAGAGGCACACCATATATACTTGCTGGGAGAACATCATAAATCATAACAACTTCGCTCCCGTCTCTATCGCTAGTATTGTTGACTTTGACCACAAACTCGAACTATAATTGATTATCGACATGGTATCTCAAGTCATCGATCAAAATTGCAGGGCACATGGGCTTGTAAGCCCCAGCGGAGTAGTTGATACCGTGACAGTGTTGCAATTTGTTGAGTGTAATGTCGAATGACTTATTTAAAGTCGAGACGATAGTGGAGGTAAAATTTGTGTAACTTAAGCCGAATCTGAATTGGTAAATTTTGGATCCATTGTAAAATTTGTATGTTCTTCCAGGGTAGCTTAAATTGTCAATAGGTCTCATTAGCATTGAAGTCATGGGTAGCTTGTCAATATAGCTATTTTCAAACTATGTAAGAGGTAATCTTCCACTTAACAAGGTCAAAAGAAAAAAAATTCAAAATAAAGTTTATTAATGTAAACAAAATATATAATTGGTATCAACTAGGGTTCTTAAAAAAATATATGATCAATGAAATTAATTAAGCCATCAAATATGCCAAATAATTCAAATTAAATTTAAATACCTGGATTATAATTTCCAAAAACAACATCAGCAATAGCTTTACCACCACCTTCACCAGGCTACCCATCCCACAATATAGCCTTAACATTAAGATCCTTTTTTGCTTAAAAAATATTGATAACCACCAGCAGACAAGACAACCAGGATCATCGGGCTTTCCACACTTTAACAACTTATTTGATTAATTGATTTTGAAAACCTAGAAGCAGTAGGTCAACACGATCCAAGCTCTCAGCCTCGACCAATAGATTTAACCATATTACAACCACGGTGGTATCTGTATTTTTTGCAGCCACTATAAGAAATTATACTGGAAATGAGCTATAAGTTCTTGCGTGATAATATTTTTCGCAAAAAAAAAACCAACGAATAATAATTTTTAGAAATAAGGGCCTACATATTATTACCATTATGAAATAAGTGCTTGTTTATCAATTGTGTTTTAAAATAAGGGCTTTGACCGAGTACAAACTTAACTTTGCATAAAATTGTGTTGAGTGTATTGCAATCAAAAAAATTTAATGCAATTTTTTTTTGCGTGATGTGTTTATATTTTTTAACAAGTATATTCTTATGTTTCATTCATAAAATTTTAAAACAACATCAAATAAACACAAATACAAAGTAATGTTTTAGAAAATAAGTGTGACAAATATAATTGGATGGGCTGATGTGTGGTTTTTCCACCATTGAAAAAAATTGTGGGAATAAAGTAACGGGGAGGAGCCAAGTCTCAGTTTTGGCACATTCCATGGTCTCGTGAGTTTTTAGTTTTTAATATAGTCTAAATTTTGTCCTTTTTCTTTGTATTTGATGTGTGGGTTTGAATTTGTTTTTTATTTTATTGAAGTTGCTTGTTAGGATCTGCGCTTGTTCATTTTTTAGCTCAATCTCGAAAAATACAATCAAAGGTAAAATTCTAAAATCAGCTTGGTACTCATCTTTGCTTATGCCAATTTTAGTTTTTATTATCTTTGTTGGTATATTTGTGTCCATATATTAGCAGGTATGGTTAGTGATGATTTAGATAATTTCTTTACATGCCTAAGTCGTAACTGTGCTAGAGACGAAGAAGAAAATAAGAAGCATATGATTATTATTTTTGGTATGATTACGTCTGTTATTGCATTGGTGGTAGCATGGTATAACGAAAACTATTTATTTAAAGAGCCTCCGCTTGATTGGGATGAAGAAAGAGGATGTTATTTGAACTATTTGTGCAATGGGAAGGATCGGAGGTTGATTGTATTGGGCAATTATGAGTTAACAAGAGGGTGTTTAAGAGCTTATGTACTATTTTACATAAGAAGGGTGGATTGGCTGGAACAAGAAATGTGTCGCCTCGAATTCCGTTAAGAGGATCTCACATCTGGAACTCGGTTAATCACGGTGCCATACATGACGGCGAGTGCAATTTAAAATAATTGATGTATATCGAAATCATTTTTTGTTTGAAAATTCTGTTTAGAATTTTTTTGGCATGAGGATTCTGTAAGTTTAACAAATCCAAACCTGTATATAATAACATAAGCTTCAACCTTTTTAACTAAACTCCACATCCATATATGTATATATATATGTCAAACCATTAAAGATATCAAGTACTTACACAATCAAATTCCTCTAACGAGGTCCCAAGCAAAATTAATAAGTTTTACAACATTTATACATTAAGTTATACATTCATATCAACTACACTAAGTGTTCAAAATATATGAATTGTATAATCATTAAGTCGTCCTTAGACGACTACAAAGTTCTAAGCTATCAGAGGCTCTCTAGACTCGTACACATGCCATCCATTGAAGAATACTTGTAAGACTGTTTGGAAAATAGGAGTGAGCCAAACACGGGCTCAATGAGAACAATAAGGTTTTGTATATAAACATACGTTTTTAAAATAATGCATGTGATGAGCAATAATGAAAATAGTTTCTTTTACATATACTGTGTGAATGCACCATCTCCAAGAATTGTAAACATATATATATAGTATCAACACCATGAAAATCATTTTATAACATGCATGCTACTGCTTTCCCATCCCCAAAATATGATAAGATAGAAATCAATTAAAAACACAGTTGAAGTCGCAAATATAATATGAAATGATCATAAACCTTATATGTACAGTAAAATAAGTATCGTTAAGATACAAATAATCCATAGTAAGGAAATATCCCATCCCCAAAATATGATAAGATAGAAATTAATTGAAAACACAGTTGAAGTTGGAAATATAGTATGAAATGATCATAAACCTCATATGTATAGTAAAATAAATATTGTTAAGATACAAATAATCCATAGTAAGGAAATATGTACTTCCATCTAGTATATATATATAAATAGAATCGTTGGCTAGTTCGTACAACTTGGCACCACAATTGTATCATCTAAAAATATCTCGCTCGCGGCGATCGTCACAATACTCATAACTAGTCAAGCGTACAACCAGATCTGCATTTTGTGGCCTTTCACCCACAAGGTAGCAAGGCCTCCCGTTAGTTTTCGTGCACGGTTTTGGGTCTTACACCCAAGAGACTGTGTCCTAACTTCTGGCCCCAATCTTTAGAGACCAAACCTAGGACCGATCATGGACTATTGCAACCATACTTGTATACATATCGAATTACTCAAGTATTAAAACCACAGACGAATAATTATACCAATTATATGATATAACAGTTCACACCAAACCCATCGACTAATCAACTAGCATATAAACAAGGGAAAATCCTTATTATCTTAAACATATACTCAACACGTCCATATATGTATGAATATTATAATTATAACTAACGAAAATATGAAAAACCAAAAATTCATTTACTTAGATCAAATGTACGTTCAGTATATGTATATATATATATATATATCAGACTCACTTTCCAAATATCATATAATGATACAAGTGTTACACATTAAACTAGGTTAACTCAGTCCGTCAAGTAGCGACTCACTTAAAAATCTAGTTTCCAAGTTCACAAATGGAGAAAATCCTTAATATAATATTAAACCAACCCCAAGCTGAGCATAAACCATAAATTGTAACACTTTAATTTGATATAAATTTTCCCATGTGGTTTTCATGTTGTTTCAAAACCAAAAGAGTATTAAAAACTTGCCTGGCATAGTTGCAGACTGGCTAGTTCCAACAATTTTTCTTAAAAGATAAACAATAACTCATGAATGATAAAAATATCACAAACATAAATAATTATAGTCAAATCTTAGTTTTTATTCCATATATAACTTCATATATATGCATATCATGGTATTGTTGTTCGCTATCATATATGTACATACAGATTTTATACTAATCTTCATTAAAATCCACTTATAATTAAGGGTTTTTGTATAAAAATCATATTGAAGTCATATGCAATTGTGAGAACCCGCGCTTTCGACACCCGACCCCCGTGGCGGCGATTCCCTCAGTTTCTCGGTTTAAATTTTGAAAAACGGTTTGTTTTATTATAGAGAAAAAGGTGACGGTTTGCAAAGGAATCAGAGTCGCCAGTTTATTTTACTAAACAAACAAAAGTCTGTGTAAAAGAGGAATATTTATGGATTAAATGCCCTCTTAAACACAATTAATGTGAAACTAGTTGATTCAAAGGGTTCGGGGATTAAGTTATGAATCGGGAAGGTGTTAGGCACCCCAATTCGCCCTTTCAGTCTTTAAGTAGGATATGCGTGGAATTATAATCGAACATTTGCATGTTAATTGATGTTATTGCGTATCAGTCTATAGTTTTAGGAAAAACGGGATTTCGGGGTGGGAATGAAAACCATGTGCTTCTTATTTTGCCCTTCGATTTTTAGAAATCAGTGTGTGTGGCTGAATTGAAAGATGATTTTGATAATGATAGATAGAAAAACAAGTGTTTTTAGAAAGATTTAGGGCTTTTCGGAAGCTTATTCGATTTGGAATCGGATATCCGAAATCCTCGAAATTTGTTCGTCAATAATGTACCATAATTTAAACCGGCATTGATGAATCTAGTACCCTCATATTGGATATTTAGATAAGCACCGCGATTTATAGATTAAATCGGATACAAATGTGTATTGATTCCTTCGTAAACCGAGACTAATAAAAACATAATTTTATAAAATTAACTGGTAAACATATGTTTAAAAATGGTTTCAGCTCGTTTTACACCTTCAGTTTTGAAAACGGGTTTTAAATGTGAAATTTGGACTGATTTTGAGAGACATAGAAATTTTTACATGCAATTAATCAATTATAACTGATAAAATAAAGACAGATAAAAAATTAAAGCCGAATTAAAATAAAAAATACATCAGAGCCTCAAAAATAGTAGAATACTATTTTATAGCACTATTCCTGAAGTCCCAGAGCTGACTGATGCTTCAAATGGGGTCAGTGCATGTGTATTTATAGTTGTAGAATAATTAATGGGTTGGGCTGGAAGTGTTTGTCAGCGGACAAGGGGGCGTGTCTACAAACAAACCCCTGATTTAAATGTGTGACGATTTTTTTGGCAATTCTGGCCAAAATAAATATCGGATTAATCTGATTTTTTAACATGTTATCACTCATGTTAAGACCTACCTATTGTCCAAATTTCAAAATTTTTAGACATCGGGAAGGCCTCCGTTTGATTTTCCAAGTCAAATTCTTGGTTTTTCTAATTCGCAAAGATCCAACCATCGGATCGAGCTGATTTTTCAATATGTTATTCCCAGTTACATTTCCTAGCTCTCCAAAAAAATTCATAATTTTTGTCCACAGACACAAGCCCCAAAGGCTTGTATCCCCACGACACACACATGTGTGTGGCATGAGGACACACCCTCTAATGAGTGTGTCCTCAAGACACACACCTTTGTGTGTCGTGGAGACACACTCTTGGGGGTGTGTGTCTGTACGCGATTTTTTTAATTTTCGTCAAAAGGCTTATTGGATTGATCTGATTTTTGAATATGTTGTTTCCCATTATATACCCTGACCAAATTTGAGTTCATTTGTACTTCGGGAATGTCGTCTTTTTATTACCCAAAGTAAACTCTCGATTTTCTGAATTCCTGGAGATCCGGCCATCGGATTGAGCTGATTTTTTAGTATGTTTCTCCTTGTGGAAATGTATAATAATCCTAAATGTTTAATGATGATCAGAAATTGGGAACTATCCTTTCATAAGTTTTCAGGAGTTTTGACGGTTTTTTGTTCTAGTGGCTTCCGGTAATTCTCATAATTTCTCATCCGGGTGTCCTTTTGGCTTCCTTCTTTGACCTGTATCATATGTATATGGTATGTATATTTCTAGGAATTCTTGTGCATGCATGTGTGTTCATTTTCTTAGAGTTCGAGATTCTTGCGGGGGTCGCAAAATGAGGTGTTCACAGACTCTCTCAGCCTGGGTTCTTTGTAAAGAAAATAAACCAGGATGACAAAGAAAACACATCATTTTAGGGCACTCGCATGAGTTACAAGTGATATTTTTAAAATAATGCTATGCGAATGATGTTGTGCTATGTTGTTTATCTCTTCTTAGGAAGGATGGGTGATTTTTGGACCATTCGGGATATGCCCCGTGCTGTACTGTGATTTTATTGTGCTATACTCCCACTGGCTGGGGTGGTTTTGTCAATGATTCTGATTGGGGTATTGAGCTGATGTACTCCCATCGGTAGGGACGGTTCTGTCAACAATTTGATTGGGTGATGAGCTGATGTACTCCCATCAGTAGGGACGGTTCTGTCAACGATTCTGATTGGGTGTTGAGCTGATGTACTCCTATCGGTATGAACAGTTCTTTTAACAATTTAATTGGGTGTTGAGCTAATGTACTCCCATCGGTAGGGACGATTATGTCAATAATTTTGACTGGGTGTTGAGCTGATGTACTCTATCGGTAAGAACGGTTCTGTCAATAATTTGATTGGGGTATTGAGCTGATGTACTCCCATTGGTAGGAACGATTATGTCAATAATTTGATTGGGTGTTAAGCTGATGTACTCCTATCGGTAGGGACGGTTCTGTCAATAATTTGATTAGGTGTTGAGCTGATGTACTCCCATCGGTAGGGACAGTTCTATCAATGATTTTGATTGGGTGTTAAGCTGATGTACTCCTATCGGTAGGGACGGTTCTGTCAACGATTTGATTGGGGCGTTGAGATGATGTACTCCCATTCATTGGGACGGTTTTATCAAGTGGTCAATGACTTGATTGGGTCGTTGAGCTGATGTACTCCCATCGGTAGGGACGATTCTATCAATGATTTGATTGGAGCATTGAGCTGGTGTACTCCCATCGGTAGAGACGGTTATGTCAACAATTTGATTGGGGTGTTGAGCTAATGTACTCTCATCGACAGTGACTGTTCTGTCAACGATTTTAATTTGATTATTTTGAAGGGATGATGGCAAATGATCTATTAAGGACATTGCTTTGGGTTTGAGAGGCTAGGGCAAATGGTTTGCTGGGGACGATTGATGATCTACTGGAGACACTACTTTGGTTGGTGATCTATTGATTGATGGTCTGTTGAGGAAATTAGAATTCCTACTAGCTAGGATAAAGGCTGAGGGTTGGAGATATGCTGGGGATATGATGATTAATGGTCTGCTAGGAAAATGAGAATTCTTACTGGTTAGGATAAATGCTAAAGGTTGATGATATGCAAAGGATATGATGATGCGGGGCTGAGATATATTGAGGTGATGAAAGTTGATGATTTGCTGAGGGGGTGAGAGTCTCTGAGCAGACATAGAAAGATAGAGAGAGAAAGTTATTGTGTGATTGCCTTTTTTTTAAAAGAAACAAGAACTTTTGGATGGCTTCTTTTTTTCTTGAGAAAAAATCGAGTTACGTTCTCTCAATTCTCGAACCTTGTGCATGATTTTTAGACTTTGCCTCTTACTTTGCTTCCATGGCATTTTTCTTGTGTCACCAAGGTATGATTTTGCTTATTATTTTTTTGAGTTCGTGAGAGTATAATTTTTTGTGTGCCTGCGTCATTTTCTGTTTTTTGATGTCCTTATTCCTCCTTGATTATTTGAAAGCTTTTTGATGCAGCTTATTTGTTTTTTTTTTGTCAACAGCCTTCCTCATCCAAGACGTAGTCCTTGGCTTTTTGGCCTAGCTGTCACTCTTGGTGTGGCTCTCGCTGTTATCTTTTGCCTTTTTTATTTTTTTAATGTCTTCTTTGGCACTGTGGGATTTATCCTCTTTGCTACTCTTTGAAAGTTCACATTTGACATCGTCGTGCTGTGTTCGTGATTTTCGGTCTGAGAACCTTTAGGAGCGTATCTTGAAAGCTTTTCTTAGAAGATAAGAAATTGTGCCAAAAATCCTTTTGTGGGGCTTGTTCCATGTGTTTTGCGAAATTTTCTCATTATAGTCTTTCTCTCTATCTTTCTCTGATATCCTTTTAGGGGGCTTTTTAGTTTTGGAAAGTGCTTGAGTTTGCTTGTAGAAAAGGCTTTGACTGGTGCCTGTAAAGAGGGCTTGCCATCTCATCCTCTAGAGAGGGCTTCTCTTCTCATCGTGCCTCCGTAAAGGGCTTGTGTTAAAATTCAACTCTATGGGATTTTGATGTGGTTTGACTCTCTGGGGGAATGATGCTGTGATGATCAGCGATGCGTTGGTGGTGTGACTAACCATCGAAGTATATACTGGGATGCGGCGACAAAGCCTGTCTGGCAGGTTGTGGAGCCTAGTGCTTATATGCTCTTGGACTGGTGTACCATGCTTTCCTAAATTTCAAGTATTCCCATACTTCTTAAATCATCGCACCATATTTTGGAAACTTGGTTTTGAAATGGTCGTGAATCTTGAGTTTCATGATTTATGAAGTATGTTACGCTACTTGAAATTATTTAAGTGCAGATGTATGCATGCAAAACCGACCATTTTTTAAGAACATAGAAACACTGAAAAGGCAAATATTGATTTTTGGTTAATTTAGTGAGTGAGTGCAAGGTGATATCGGTAATAAGAAAAATGGTGTGCTTCCGTCTTGGGATTCTGACAATCCAGCATCATGCTTTTGTTTTGGCAAGTTGCTATCTCCTTTTTGATTCTTGAGCTTGTTCGAGTCCGTGTGCATTGGTGCTTTTGCTCATACCTTCAGTTTCAAGAGAATTATCAACGTTCTGCATTTCCATGAGTGGGTGGAGAATATTTGGGGACCTTCAATTGCGAGCCAATTGATTTCATTGACTTGATTCTATGTCCAGAGATAGAGTTTCTGGTTTTGATGGTAGGACAACCATAGGGTCAAGGTGGTGTAGGTTAAAGTACCCTCAGTGCATATATCCTCGGCATCCTCAGTGTATGCAAATGATGATGGAGAGGCTACTATTTGAAGAGCTGCTTGTGTCTTCTTGTCGATACCCTTTGTGCATATACCTTATGCACCCTCAGTGTATGCGAATGATGATAGAAATGCTAGTTTTTGAGGAACTGCTCGAATCTTCTTGTCGATACCCTCAGTACCATTACCCTTGGCACCCTCAATGTATATGAATGATGATGGAAATGCTAGTCTTTGAGGAGCTGCTTAAGTCTTCTTGTCAATACCCTCAGTAAATATGCCCTTGGCACCCTCAGTGTATGCGAATGATGATGGAAATGCTAGTCTTTGAGGAGCTGCTCAAGTCTTCTTGTCAATACCTTCAGTACATATACCTTTGGCACCCTCAGCGTATGCCCCTTGCACCCTCAGTGTATCTATGGTAGCTTCACGCTCTTCAATTTTCTCATATCCTTTTAGGAATATTATTTGTGGATTGAGTTTAAGCAAAGACAGACATGAATTAGGATACTCGAAAGGGAAAAAAATTGATTGATTTTATTAATGAAATGAATTGGTACATTGATAAGAAATTCATCATTCTACCCTTAACCCTTACAATTTTGCTCCCTTTCCCTCTCAATTTCTCCTATCTCTAGGATTGTTGAAGTAAATTAAATTATTGGTGTCTGCCTCTGCTTAAGAGTTCTTTCATCAAAGAAAGGTAATCTTCTTAGCATCGATCAAGTCTTGGATGGCATGCTTCAGGGCGCAACAATTATCAGTGTTATGTCCGAATCCTTGATGGTAAGTGCAGCGTTCATTGACATTCTAGCCAGGGGGAGCTAGGTTGGGGGTGTGCGAGGGGTTAGCGGTTGTAGAATACCTTCAGCTTATAGCGTGGTTAAAGTTTGACTTAGCGAAGTCGATAAGCATGAAAAAGGACGGTGCTTCTTTTTACTGCTCCTCTTTTTTGGCCTTTCTTCTTACGGATAATGGAAACTGGTTTCTTGATAAGGACTCGAGCTTTGGTAAGACCAGACTTGATTGATGACTGGGGTGGTCTTTTCATATGAGAAGAGGCTTCCTTAGCTTTGGTAACTTGGGCAAGTTCTTCCTCAGTTTTATTAGTTACATGCATCAAGGCCTTGTAGCGGTCAAAGTATTAGTGACCCATGCCACTTCGGATCTCATGCTTAAAGTTCTTGACAATTATCCCTAATTGCTTTTCCTCGGGAATTATATCGACCAATTGAGATGCTAACTCCCTCCAGCGAGTGGTGAAGTCACTGACATTCTCGTCTTTCTTTTGTTTTGTCATCTCGAGATTCTTACGGATGACTTTGGGTTTCTTGTTAGACTTATAATGTTCCATGAACTACTTCACTATACTCTTCAATTCGACAACCCTGTGCTTTTCTAAACTCAAAAATCAACTGTGGGCTGGTCCAGTGAGAGTCTAGTGGAAACCTTGGGACAAATGATCTTCTTTCAATCCGTACAATTGCATGGAACAAACATAGGCTTTGAGGTGCAGGTGAGGTGGAGTGTTCCCTGAGAATTTCTCGATGTGAGAAAGTTTGAAACCAATCGATAAACGGGCATCTGGGTATAGAGATAGGTTTTGGAGATCGGCAATATCATCGGCCTTTTCGGCTACCTTCTGGTTTAGAGCTTTTATCTAATCCTTAAGTGTGGTAGTGGCCTCATTCTCTTCAGCTTGATTGATTACGGTTTTGGGGTATCGACCATTGTTTAGATCTTTATTGAGGATGGCTTGAGGATTATGGTTTTGAAGGAGTTGGTTATGTTCAGGGTCCAACCAGGTGGCTTCGGGATCTTGCACTGGTGGTATATCGATGTTGGCAGGGACCACAAGAGGTTGGGGGTTGATGTTGGTATGAACTGGGAGGTGGATGTTACGTGGAACTATCGGGCCTCGGGTTTGGTTGTCTTCAGTTGGGTATGGATTTAGATTAGGTTGATTTGGTTCAGCTCGTGTTCTGGTAGCGATTAGGGTGTCTAGATGAGCTTGGGTGGCAGCTTGGTGATTATTCATGATGGCCATAGACTAGGTCAGATCCTGAATTAGATGGTAGAGGTGTTCAAGAGTTAAGGTGCCACCCTCGGTTTGTAGGAGAACGGGACTAAGCGGCTAATCTGCTGCACGTGAGGCTTCATCATGGTTACCTTAAGTATTGTTGACCCAGGTTAGATCGATCGATAGCTTGGTGTTATGACGAGAAGGCATGATCGGTGGTAAGTCTGATCTTGTGAATTGTCTGGTGCGATAGATAATCTGAGCATGGTGAAGAATGGGGGGAAATAAATCGGAGATTGACCAGAAAATCAATATTTTTCTATGGGTTGCATAATTCTCAGAAAACTATGACTCGACAAGAAAATAAAATCGAAAACCACTTTTTGATGTTTAAGCGAAAACAGACCGATAGCGACAACTTGAGAGCCCCGTGGACAAGTTTGGGGTAGGAATATGAATTCCCAGGATGCCCTTATAACTTTTCGATTTTGAAAATCAATTTTTTTTTGAAAAAATTCCTTTTGAAAAAACATTTTGGAAAACATTTATGAAAATCGGGAAGTTTTCTCCTCTTAGAGTTGCATTTCATGGAAATAGTGACAGGAAAATTCTCACTAACGGGTTTTAGTGAGGGATTTCTATGGACGGGGTTGGACAACCACCAGCCGTACTTGCTAAACCAAGAGCAGGTATGTATGATAAGGCCTTTTGTTCACTAATCTCACGGCTGACGGTCAAGAAAACATGCAGAAATTCAAGTGTACTAGGTTGACGCATCCTATATGCAAACATGGTTTGATGGGTAAGGTTTTGGCTCCCTTCTATTTAGCTAAGTCTTGCTATATACCTAAGGGAGAGTACGTGCAAGGACCTTTTGATATACGTCCCGGGTACGTGAGTGTTCTCGTCACTCGATATATCTCGTTTGGTACTTGGCCAAGGAAAGTGAAAATAAGAGCTTTCGATTTATGTTGAACCAGACGAGTCAACTCCCTACTCACTAAGCAGTATTTTCGGGTTAAATGGGATAATTTCACACTCGCGATAATGCATGATGATAGTGCGTTCGTGCAAAATAACAATTATGGCAGTATATTATGATGAGCGCTTTAAGATTTGTTCGAGTACTTTCAAATTTTAATTATGAAAAGATTTTTCCTTAAACAATAATTAGCAAGTAAAAGGGAATCAGGGTATCCACCTAGATCGCATCTATGTTATCCTAAAACTAAGCCCGAAAAGGAAAGCACACAAACAGGAACGATTATCCACGTATATTCTACTCTTGTTTAAAGTCTAATCCTCTTAAAAAGTCTCCAGTAGAGTCGCCACTGTGAGAACCCGCACTTTCGATGCCCAGCCCCCGTGGCAGCGATTCCCCCGCTTTCCCAATTTAAATTTTGAAAAACAGTTCGTTTTATTATAGAGAAAAAGGTGACGGTTTGTAAAGGAATCAGAGTCGTCAGTTTGTTTTACTAAACAAACAAAAGTCTGTGTAAAAGAAGAACATTTATGGATTAAACGCCTTCTTAAACACACTTAATATGAAACCAGTTGATTCAAAGAGTTTGGGGATTAAGTTACGAATTGGGAAGGTGGTAGGCATCCTAATTCGCCCTTTCGGTCTCTAAGTAGGATATGCATGGAATTATAATCGAACATTTGCATGTTCCTTGATGTTATTGCGTATTGGTCCATAGTTTTAGGAAAAACGGGATTTTTGGGGTGGGGATGAAAACCATGTGCTTCTTATTTTGCTCTTCAATTTTTAGAAATCAGTGTGTGTGTGATTTGAATGATGATTTTGATAACGATAGATAGCAAAACAAGTGTTTTTGGAAAGATTTAGGGCTTTTCGAAAGCTAATTCGATTTGGAATTGAATATCCGGCAATCCTCGAGATTTGTTTGTCAATAGTGTACCACAGTTTAATAATTTAAACCGGCATTAACGAATCTAGTACTCTCATATTAGATATTTATGCAAGCACCGTGATTTATAGATTAAATCGGATACAAACGTGTATTAATTCCTTCGTAAATCGAGACTGATAAAATTAGAATTTTATGAAATTAACTGGTAAACATATGTTTAAAAATGGTTTCAGCTCGTTCTATGCGTTCGGTTTTGAAAACGGGTTTTAAATGTGAAATTTGGACTGATTTTGAGATAAACATCAATTTTTACATGCAAAAATAGTATAATACTATGTTATAGCACTGTTCCCGAAGTCGCAGAGCTAATTGATGCTTCAAATAGGGTCAATGCATGTGTATTTTTAGCTGTAAAATAATTAATGGGCTGGGTTGTAAGTGTTTGTCCACGGACAAGGGGCGTGTTGCGGACAAACCCTTGATTTAAACGTGTGAAAGTTTTTTTTGGCAATTCCGGCCAAAATAAACATCGAATTAATATGATTTTTTAACATGTTATTACCCATGTTAAGACTTACCTACTGTCCAAATTTCAAAATTTTTGGACATCGGGAAGGCCTCCGTTTGATTTTCCAAGCCGAATTTCCAGTTTTTTAAATTTCCAAAGATCTGACTATTGGATCGAGCTGATTTTTCAATATGTTATTTCCAGTAACATTTCCTAGCTCTCCACAAAATTTCATGATTTTTGGAAGTCGGGAAGTATCAAAACGAGAAAAAACGAAAAAACGACTATGAGGGGTTTGTCCGCAGACACAAGCACCAAAGGCTTGTGTCCCCAAAACACACACATGTATGTGGTGTGAGGACACACCCTCTAATGACGATTATGTGTCGTGGGGACACACCCCTAGGGCTGTGTGTCCGTACGCGGTTTTTTTAATTTTCGTCAAACGACTTATTAGATTGATCTAATTTTTTAGTATGTTGTTCCCTATTATATACCCTATATATTGACCAAATTGGAGCTCATTTGGACTTTGGGAAGGTCGTGTTTTGATTACCCGAAGTAAACTCTCGGTTTTGTAAATTCCCAGAGATCCGGCCGTTGGATTGAGCTAATTTTTTAGTAGTTTCTCCTTGTAGAAATTTCTAATAACCTTCAAAGTTTGAGCATGATCAGAAATGGGGAACTCTCCTTTCATAAGTTTTCAGGAGTTTTGACAGTTTTCGGTTCTAGTGACTTCCGGTAATTCTCGTAACTTCTCATCCGGGTGTCCTTTTGGCTTCTTTCTTTAACCTGTATCACATGTATATGGTATGTATGCATCTAAGAATGCTTGTGCATGCATGTGTGTTCATTTTCTTAGAGTTCGGGATTCTTGCGGGGGTCACAAAATGAGGTGTTCACATTAATGCAAATCAACCAAAGAATAAAAAAAAAGTAACCGAAACCCCTATGGACCTGCAATTTTGGGTAAAACCTCAATTTTGATTTGATTTGAAGCATACAATACTTAATGATTTAAAATAAAGTTTGAGTACTGGTGTTCCCACCTTATTGAAGCATTATATTCGAGGATTGAGCGGTAGATTGAGTCGGATTGAGTGAATCCCGAATTCCCCTCAAATACCTTCAAGCTCTAACAGTGGAGGATGAGGAAGATGATGAATATTGTGTGTTAAGGATGATTTGGTGTTGATTTGGAGGGGATTTTGTGTATGGATGATGGATGGTTAAAGATCCATCAATCTCTCTCTAAGAATAGCTCTATTTCTCTCTCTAGATGGTTCGAAGGTGTGTGGGTTGAAATATGGGAAAAAGAGGGGCTAAATACCGGTTTATAATACTTAAACGGGCCAAAAATTACATGCCGGAATGGTATGCCAAAACCCCATAGCGGTTTGCACTATAACTTTTTGAGCTTTAGTGTATTGTTCGTATTTTGGTCATAACTTTTTTCTTGGAACTCCGATTTAGGTGATATTTATGTCTACGGAAGCTAATTCAAAGATTTACAACTTTATAAAAGGAAGTTTCTCCAAATTTTGGATAGATTAATACCAGAAATTTGTAGAAGACTGTCTACCATCGAGTTACGATACGATCAGATTTTAGTGATTGGCCAACTTTGCACGTTGTTTTGACCAACAAAAAGCATGAATTGGCTTTTAGTCAAAACAAGAAAGTTTTATAATTGATCAAAACTTAGATGTTGGTCGGAAAACAACCTTAGAGGGGGGTAAATAGGGTTTTAAAAATTTAATGCGGAATTAAAATATTTTTAAAATATTTAAGCAAAGCAACTTAGCTAAGCAACAATATTAAGAAAATAATAAACTTCAAGTAATTAATCCCAAGATAAGCAAATAAGCAATCTCAAAATATAAGTAATAATATAGCAATAAAAAGAGAGGTTGAGTTTAGAAAGATTAAACCAATTTGAAGCTCGAGACTTTTTGTCCTCGCGGTTTGGTTTCCTAAATCATACGTCCGTGCTCAGTTAGTTCTCCGAGAATTTCCACTATTCAATCTTCTTCGGGTGAAGATCAAACCTCAATACAAATGTTGTTATGCACATAACACTCACAATGTAGCTATACTCACTACACTTCTCACAAGATATGCTCTCTTACTCTATAAAGAGACAAACTCTCTTTTGAAATGAAGAATGAATTATTTATGGTGATACACACGAATACAATAACTCTCAAGTGTATTTGAAGATTACAAATGAAGCTCACACTAGAGTTATCAAGATTGATTAAAAATATATAGCTCAAAAGATGAAAGATTGATCAAAATGTATTCTTGAATCTTTGTATATTTGAATATATGAATAATAGAGTATTAGAATGATTCAAGGTGTGTTAAAACATGTCTAGGAACTCATATATATAGCTTGCAAAACCATATGGCCGTTGGGGATGATTAAGAAAGGTTTTGGGTCAAAGGTATACATTTTCAAACTTTCCAACAACTAGTTTTGACAAAAAATTCAAATTTGTTTTGATAATTTCTCCCAATTTGACCGTTGGATCATGCTCAAATTTTAGTAAAAAGTGATAGGAGATGTTGTCTCATTACTGTAAAAAGTTCAAAATGATCAGAGTTCGGGAAGGTCTCCATCTTACCGTTGGATCAAAACTGTGCGAAAATTAAGCGAATTTTAAATGTAAAATAAAAATATTTTTTCAATTTAACAATTTAGTTCCAAATACAATTCTAATGAGTTGTGAACCTCAAAGATATGTTGCTAAGATACCTATTTTTATCAGAGCTTAAAATATGATCATTTAAAATTAATATGAATTTATTTTGAAACTTGGTCTTTGTAAAATGATGTTTTTCAAATAAATTCAATTTCAAGCTTGTTTGAATTAATCTTTAAAATATGCATGAATACATTTGAGCTATAGGGATTTGATCAATAAAGTAACTTTACATAAATCTTAAGAACTCACTAAATTATTGAATTAACGAGTCTTCGAATGCTTTGATTTGTTTCTTCGGATTGATCTTCATTTGAAGCTTTTTCCTTGAAGCTTTTTCCTTGAAGCTTTTTATATAGTCTTTTGATCCTTTGTACTTCATGATTTGCATTGAGAGATTTGATCTTCCTTGTTTTGTCCAATGATCGAAAAGTGAAAGAGTGATCCTTGTAATGTTTTTCTTCAATTTTCCAAGTAAATGAACTGTATACTTATATCAAGAAACACGTTAAATTACACATGATTAATTTATTGTTATTATCAAAATAAGATTAATACCTTAGTTCAACACTAGAGATAGGCACAGGGACTTAATCAAATAAGAAACAAAAAAGTTACGATATCTCAAAGTTAGCTAAAATTAAGCAATCGCGTAAAGTAAAAACACGCTATTAATACCTCGATTTCAATTCAGACCACCCAAATTACAAAACGATTGTTTGCAAAAAACTTGATATACCTAATTTGACTTGTTAGAAGTGTTGGATCAGCTAAGAAGGGCCCGAAACCAAAACCTCATGCCCTAATGGAGATTAAGCCTTAATCGGGCTTAAGAAAAGGATTAGCTTGAAAATGGAACACGAGGTATTACAAGAAATGTACTTGTTGAAGAATCTATGGAAATTTTTTAAGATATTAGCTCACAATGTGAAGTATGGTGTCATTGGTTACGAATTTTATCATTCCAAAGAGATAATCCGTCGACAATTTAATAATGTGCTGCATGCAATTATGCGAATAACTCCGAAATATTTGAAACTACAATCATGTGCTATTGGTGGTTTAGAAAAAGAAAAATGGAAGTGGTTTCAGGTAAATTATATATATTACAGTTTTAAGTATTTTTTGTATATCTACAATTTTATAATTTATCTCATATATGTGTATGTTTGTTTTATTTTTTTATTTTATTATAATTGTATTGGAGCACTTGACGGAACCCATATTCTCGTAACAGTGTCTGCAAAGGAAAGACCAAGTGTAGACACCCCAATCCATGACCCTCGCAAGAACCCTAACGACCATCGAGAAGTACAAGTTCTTGAAGCCCGGGACCCACCCGAGCACCTGAAACTGCCCCGAAAGGGTTTGTTGGCCAACAAACCTGTTTTTCAAGAGAGATTATCGTGCTACAAATCTAAATGTCGTGCGACAATCTCCCTTGTGTCGAACGACAAACCCCTCTGACCCAGACCATCCATTCTCTGACACATCAGTCTGTCAGAAACATCACTTCAGCCGATTGTCGCGCGACATTGCTCAACATGTCGCGTGACACTTGCCCTTTCCGAGGAAATATTGCCCGACAATCATGTCTTAACACTATAAATAGGTAAACACCCCTAAGGGTTCAAGGACAGCAATTTGCGATTCAAAAATTATTAGTTTGATAGCTAATTTTCTAGTCTCTTTATCAAGTATTTTATACGATTATCTTATTTCTGAAGAATCATCAAATCTATTCTTGACACTCGACGTGTCCCGCCTCTGGAGTCGAATTCTCGAAAATATTTAGAGAAGAAAAAGATCATTATCGCTGGAGATCTCTCTGCTGTATTATATTTTCTTTTTTATTATTATTCTCCCCGGGAAGGTAAAGAAAGTCTCTTCTAGTATTTAAAATTAGATATTTGTGTACTCGTTTTACTCTTGTTGTTCTGTCCACGTTTTATTTGAATAAACTTATTGGCATGTTATAAAATAGTCTACTGTTTTTCAAAAAACAAAAGACCCTGATAAAATCATTTACAAAACCGAAAAAGTAAATACATTATCTTTCGGATAAAATTCTGTTTTCAAGACCCGGACTGATAAAACTTATTTAGGAATTAAAAGTCTGGCATATCATGTCCTTTTCATAGACTGTGGCGTGCCGAATAAAACTCCTCTCAAGAGTTCTAAATTCCACATTAAATTAGTCCCGATACAAGATCCAAAATTTTTCCAAAGTAAGCAAAACACGAGAAAATCATCATTGTCTGAAGAAATAATACGGGAATTTCCCTCTTAAATAAAAAGGCTTTTGTCACTAGTATTTACATCTTTCCAAAACAAAACATCGGATCTCGGAACATCCTTTTTTCCCGTTTTCCCCAAAATTAGGGTTTTTCATCCGGAAAGTAGTAAACTGTCAGTAAAAGTATCCAAATTTTTCAACATAAAATAAGAATATAAAAGACCACTAGAGACCGAAAGGTCAGAACGGGTGCTTAACACCTTCCCAATTCGTAGCATAGTTTTCGAACCCTATAAAATCCTGGTTTCGCAGACAAACGTGTAAAGAAAGGCTTGTCTATAGCCTTTCCTCTTACACGACCCTTTTTGTATATTTTCTCGTAAAACGTACTAGCGACTCTGAACGGACCCTCCTGTACCTAGAAATAGGATAGAGGGACACACGATATGAATTATCAAAACCAATAGAAGCAAATGGAACAACGGAATCCCTTCCGATGTTTTAGACGCCCAAGCACGGGAAAGAGACCCCGGGGGTCGCATTTGCGGATTCTCATAGTGGCGACTCTGCTGGGAAGACTAGAAAACTAGACTCTTATATGTGGACTTTGGTTTATTTGTTGAATATTTGCTTTTACTGCTTTCCCTACTTCCTTTTTATGATAATTGATTAAGAAGAAACCTTTTTCTAAAAATGGAAGTTTTCCAAAAATACGTAATAAAGATAATGATATTTGTAAAACCCAACCTTTCGAACTTTGCACACACTTTCACAAAATCATGCATTGGTTCTACGAGTGTGAATTTACCCCAAACCCTCGGAAGTATTATAAGTGAGTAGGGAGTTGGCTTGCTTTGGCCAACATAAACCGAAAGCATTTACTTCCACTCTCCTTCGCCAAGTACGCCCCCGAGGTATATCGAGTGACGAGAACACTCACGTACCCAGGAAGTATATCAAAAGATTCTTGCACGTACCCGCCCTTGGGGTATATCGCAAGGTCTTGCCAAATAGGAGGGAGCCTGAAACCTTAATCGTTTGTACACCTGCGCCGCATATAAGATCGAGTTAGCTAAAACACTTGTCAAGCAGCCGTAGGGGATGTACCACCTTATGGCTTCCTTTACACCACTCATTTAAAACCCGAGCCCTTTCTCGGTGATATTATTTTTAGTGGTTCTTTTGGCAAAAATCGAGTCGCACCATAGTCTTCTTTCATCTTTGCCATGTGGTTTCATCTACAGCCGTAAACGAAGACAGTCTGGAAGGTTGGGCAGGTCGAGTTCATACCGGGAGATTAGTAAGACCGAGCATATCCACGATGGCCGACGGACGTGAGAATCAAGAAATGGATCAGAGCCTAGCCGAGGCGTCAGCAGTTCAGCCAACCCTAGCCGAGATGCATCGTTTACTTATGACCGTCAGCAAGAATCTAGCAAACCTCACAACCGAGCAACAGAGTACCGAATTCGAATAGAAGAGTTGTCAGCCGAACGAGCTGCACCACTAGGGTTTGAACGACTACCACCAAATCGAGATCTGAATCAGGGGCAGTCATCACAAGTACTTCCCCCAGTCCAAGGAACCAACCCACCGCAAATAGGTCCCATCACAGCCGGTCCTGTCCAAACCGACCCCAACAATCAAAATCAATAGGCCCAGATTCAGGCCCTACTTATCAAAAAACAAGAGCCACCCATCGTTTGGCCACAACCCCAAGTCTAACAGGGCTTTGATCCTCAGTACTAACCATGGCCACAAGTTCCCGCAAGACATATTCCACCACTAGCCCTGGTAGCCCCTCCCAATGAATACCCAGATATCAACCGACTCCGGATAGTATATGCAGAATCGGTTATAGCTCGGGAACAGCCCGACGAGGTGTCAAGAGAGATTGAAAAAATAAAAAAACTAAAGGAACATATGAGGGTCCTGCAGAAGGGAGTTTCTCTAATAAAAAGAGCAGACGAGATTATTGATATGAATGTCTTCTCCTTCTACCCAGAAGCAAGATTGCCCTAGGGATTCAAGCTCCCTTCTATCACCAAGTTTACTGGAACCACACCCCCAAAAACTCACCTCTAATCCTACATCGTCAAGGAGTTTATGACTAAGTACAGGTCCAACGAGAATTTAGAAATTACCTGTAAACACCTGGAAATGGCCAAGCAAGGCGAGAAGGAAAGTTTCAGCGACTTTGTCACACGCTGGAGAGAAATGGCCTCCCAAATGTCCAAACGACCCGATGAAGAGGAGCAGTTGGAGATCATACAGAAGAATTTCACTCCAGCTGTGTTGAGTTGCATAGGAAAACACGTCTTCTCGCACTTCAAGGCTCTGTTGAGCATGGGGTTGCAAGTAGAAGAAGAACTGGCCAAAAAATCAGAGATCGACACCAAGAAAGTCTCGTACACCGGGAGAAAGAAAGCCACTCCAGCCGTAAACCAACTAAGCTCATACCCATATCAACAAAACCCATTCCAGCAGCCACAACAAACACCTCTAATGAGTTGGCCCATACAAGGAGACTCTTCGAACACCGAGGTCAATAAGAGAAGGAATTTCTGCACCCTTCCCATTACCTTGGTCAAAAGTCTGGAATTACTCCGAAAGGCCGGACTAATCACTCCACTCAACCCACGCCCCCACCAAACCCTATTCCCAGCACCTGGAAAATGAATGAGAATTGCGCATACCATCAAGCCACGGGCCATGACACGGAACGCTGTATGGTTCTTCGCCACCTTATCCAAGACCTAATCGAGGTTGGAACCATCCCCTCACCCGGCGGGCCCAATGTTACCAACAACCCTCTTCTCAACCATGCTCCACCTGCGGGAATTAACGCCTTGACCACTGATGAAGAAGGTTTTGATCCCATAGGACTCATCCAAGATGACCCAGCTTACAAGTCACCCGCTGTGCCACTTGAAAGAACCCAAGTTGCCCCAGTCCTCAATCCAATAATTGATCAATGGATGGCTAAAATAAACTTTCTACCCGGGCAGGGTTTAAGAAAGGCAAATCAGGGAATCTCTCACCCATTTACAATCAAGACCAATCTCAAAAAATCTAGGATAAGATGGACCTAAGACAAGAAGAAACAACCATGGAGGCCCCGAGGCCCTCCCAAAGAGACAATCTGTATGACAAAAACCTCCCCCAAGACTTTCAGTTGGTTAGCAGAACTCGAGTCACCAAAAACCTCAGAGGGATCAGACGCAGCATCCCTTTGGATACAGCAAATTACCCGTTCAGGGAGGGTATATCAGCCACCACCAATGGATACCGAGAAATCACCTCCTTCTAAGGAAAATGAGATGACCGAGTACTGGAACAGTTGAAGAAAATCCAGGCACACATTACCATTTGGGGCCTCTTGGTTGCCTCCAAACCTCACAGGACCGCCTTCATCAAACTCCTAGATGAGGCCGTCATATCACCAGATTCTACTCCAGAACAACTGCCAAGCATGGTTGGGTCGCTTACAGTTCAAAGAAGTCTGTCATTCTCAGATGAAAACTTTTCTCCACTGGGAAAGAAATACAGTCTGGCACTCCATATTACAGTCAGGACCCGAGAAAAAATCCTACCACAGGTTCTCATCGATAACGGGTCAACCATAAATGTTTGCCCTCTGAAAACTGCCAGATGTCTGGGTATTTCAGATACAGAGCTTTCTCCGTCAGCTGTAACCATTAGAGCCTATGATAACACTAGAAGGGCCGTGCTGGGCTCTCTGAAGCTTGATCTCCTAGTCGATCCCGAAAACTTCCCGGCCGACTTTCAAATCATAGACATTCGCTCCAGTTTTAACCTCATGTTGGGAAGAGCATGGCTACACGACATAGGAGCACTCCCCTCCTCCTTACACCAGAAGATCAATATACCGTTCGAAGGGAAAATAATCACCATCCAAGGAGATCCTGAGAGGACCTTGGTAGATTTGGAATTACCTGTCTTGGGCATAGGGAGCCAAAGCATACAGTTGGGAGGCTTTTCTTACGAGCCTTAAGTGCAAGCCCTCACCACCCAGAAAATCGAGTATCTTTTCCCTGATAATATCCCCGGTCTCAGTGCCAAGATCACAAATATGCTGAGAATGATGAAATACTTATCTGGAGCTAGTTTGGAGTGGGGCAGCAAGGATTACTTTAGGCCTTAGAACCAGTAACGAGATACGAAAGAGAAGGTTTGGGTACTGACACACCAACGACAATAGTCAAGAGGAAAAGGTTCGAGGACATCAGTATCCAAGTTTCAGCTCACTAAATGGGTTTTTTGTCAAGGAAGGAGAGGACTTCCCCTTTTGCGGCTTTTAGGAGCCTTGGAGAAACAATGAGGGAGATAATTTGCTAGGATGGGAAATCTTCTATGAAGAAGACCTTTACCTTAAAAGGAATGTCATACACACCTTCTCCACCAAATTGACGATCGGCCCGAGAGAGGAAAGTGAAGACGAGGAAGATGAAGAGGAAGAGATGATCGAAGATCTCTTTGACGTTATGGCCCTAGAGAACGATGAATCAAAAAATGATCCGGTACATTTAATTCGCACTGATCCAAATTACCAGGAAAAAGGGAGAAATATTGAAATTGTAAGGGTGAGAGATGAGAAGAAAAGTAAGGGTAGGGCTAGGGAGGAGTCATTCCTAGATTTACTTTTTAAACTTGTACCTGTAAACACTATTATCAATGAAATAGATTCCACTTTGCAATATCCTGATAGTTTTAATTATGTAATTGCCTCTATAGATTTGGAGAAACTAAACGAACACCCCGAGCGGGAGGATCAGCGGATGCAGAATGAGGAGGGAGACACTCTTATGATTAATCTCGGGACGGAAGAAGAAAGGAAAGAGGTCCGTATTGGGGCGAATCTAAATGAGACTGAAAAAGAGGAATTCACACAAACTCTGAATGAGTATGTGGATGTCTTTGCCTGGTCCTATGCCAATATGCTCGGTTTGAACAGCCAGATAGTCATGCACGAAATACACACCAAGCCGGAGTCTAGGCCCGTCAAACAGAAATTAAGAAAACTTACGCTGGAATGGTCTCTGAAAATGAAAGAGGAAGTGATGAAGCAACTAAGTGTGGGGTTCTTGCGAGTAATCGAGTACCCTTCGTGGTTAGTCAACATTGTGCCCATTCCAAAAGTAAATGGGAATGTCTGCATGTGTGTAGACTATCGAGATCTCAACAAAGCTTGCCCGAAAGACGATTTTTCATTACCCAACATTGATTTGATAGTGGATAATACTGCCTTGGACGGTTTCGCCGGGTATTATCAGATCAAGATGCACCCAGATCACCAAGAGAAAACAACATTCATCACGCCATGCGGAACATATTGCTACACCGTCATGCCATTCGGGCTGAAGAATGCTGGGGCAATGTATCAGAGAGCGGCTACAACCATCTTTCATGACATGATCCACAAAGAAGTAGAAGTATATGTGGACGATATGATCATCAAGTCAAAAGAGAGGGAAGGCCATGCCCCAGCTTTACGGGCCTTTTTTGACCGACTCCGCCAGTATCAGATGAGACTCAATCTGCAGAAGTGTGTGTTCGGAGTAACCAAAGGAAAACTCCTGAGCTATGTCGTCAGCAAGAAAGGAATCTAAGTAGACCCCGCCAAAGTTCAAGCTATTCGAGATATGCCTGAAAGTCGTACCGAGAAAAAAGTCCGGGAATTTTTGGGTAATTTGCAATATATCAGCATATTCATCTCTCAACTCACTCAGACATGCGAACCTATCTTCAAGCTCTTAAGGAAGTCTTCACTAGGAGAATGGGACGATTAGTGCCAGCAGGCTTTTGATAAAATCAAAGACTACCTCTCCAACCCCCAGTATTAGCCCCACCACAGACCAGGCAGCCATTAATCCTATACCTAACAGTCATCGGTACGGTTAGAGGAGCCATGTTAGCCCAACATTTGACCAATACACGAAAGGAGCAGGCCATTTATTACGTTAGCAAGAAACTATCCCCATTTGAGATAAACTACACGCCATTGGAGAAATCATGCACCGCTCTTGTCTGGGTAACACAGAAATTACGGCATTACATGCTGGTTTTCCTGGTCATCCTGGCATCACGAATTGATCCTCTGAAATACCTCTTTGAGAAATTGGATCTCTCAAACCGTATGGCAAAATGGTTATTCTTACTCTCCGAGTTCGACATCATCTACATGACCCAGAAGGCGGTAAAAGGAAAGATCATAGATGACTATCTAGCCCACAATCCAATATTGGGGGACATGTTGGAAGAAGCTGAGTTTCCAGATGAAACTATCATGAATGTCGAGATCAACGAAGACTGAAAATTGTACTTTGATGGGGCCGCCAACCGAAATGGGAATGGGATAGGCATCCTGTTAGTCTCCCCGGATCAAACTCACTCTCTAATTTTCTATCGTCTAGACTTCTTCTGCGCCAACAACATGGCCGAGTATGAAGCTTGTATAGTCGGATTAGAGATTGCACTCTAAAGGGGTATAAAGAGAATACAAGTGTATGGAGATTCGGCATTAGTGGTCCACCAAGTTCTAAAGGAATGAAAGATCAGAGATGAAAAGTTAGTACCATACCTCGCCCGGCTGGAGGATATCGTAGGAAGATTTGAGCACTCAAAATTTTACTATGTCCCCAGGTCAAAAACAGTTTTGCGATGCACTAGCAACTCTGGCATCCATGATCGATATCCCGGAGAGGATGGAAGAAATCACTCTTACAGTACAAAGAAAATCAGGACCAGCTCACTGCATGGCCCTTGAGGTAGAAAATGAAGAGAACAGAGACTCGTCCACTTGGTTTTATGACATCTGGAACTTATTAACGAACCATCAGTATCCCGAGCAAACAGACAAGAGAACACGAGTTATGCTCAGAAGATTAGCGTTAAGATTCATACTTTGCGCAGGAAGGTTATATAAGAGGAATTGCGACGGGACTCATTTCCAATGTCTCACTGAAGAAGAGTCTGTCAAAATGATGAATCAGATACATGGGGGGATTGTGGACCCCATATGAGCGGTTATACACTGGCCCACAAAATCATGAAACAAGGTTATTACTGGTCTACCCTGCAAAACGACTGCGTTAACCACGTATGCCGTTGTCACAAATGCCAAATCTATGCCAAGTCTCAGAAGCTTCCTCCGAAAGAGTTGTACAACATGATTGCCCCCTGGCTTTTCACAACCTGGGGAATCGACATCATTGGAAAGATTTTTCCCAAAGCCAGTAACGGCCACGAATTCATACTAGTAGCCATCGACTACTTCACCAAGTGGGGGAGGCTGAGTCTTTTTCAGACCATTGATGCTAGGAAAGTTGCCCGATTCATTAAACGGAATATCATCTGCCGGTATGGGGTCCCACATGAAATCATCTCGGACAATAGCACCCACTTCGAAGGAGAGGCTAACACAGTCATGGAAGAATACAGCATCACCAGGCACAGATCTTCGCCATATAGACCACAAACCAATAAGGCAGTGGAGGCCGCTAACAAGAACCTGAAAAATATCCTAATCAAGATGACCAACACCTGCCAGGACTGGCCAGAAAAATTACCCTATGCATTATGGGGGTACCGCACCACCGAGAGAGTTTCTACTGGGGCAACCCCGTTTTCCCTTACATCTGGGATGGAAGCAGTCCTCCCTGTTGAGTTGGAAGTCCATTCCCTCAAAGTAATGCTCAATAACCAAGTAAATGAGCTGGAGTGGGTCCAGACACGTTATAACGAGCTAGCCCTACTAGATGAGAAGAGATTGAGAGCTGTTTACCACCACCAAGGGTATCAAAAGAGAATAGCTCGAGCCTTTAACCATAAAGTAAAAACTCGAGGCATTAATGAGAACGACATCGTATTGAAAGAAATTCGAGAACCAACCAAAGACCCAAGGGTAAAGTTTGAGCAGAAGTGGACGGGGCCATATATCGTCAAAAAGATTGATATAGGGGGTGCCGCCATACTCACTGACTTGGACGGATAATTACTGCATTTACCGATCAACATGGATCGTTTGAAGAAGTATTACCAATAGATGTAACATGTATAGATAAGAACTACGTAAACCTGAGCCCCAACTCAACTTTTATTTTTTAAAAATCAAACGAGGAACGTAGACAACCTGAGAAGTGACTTCAGGCCCGGTCTAAACATTTTAAAAAAAATTATGTCCCACAAACAGTCCCTCGTATATTATTAAGGTGGTTCAGAACATCGGAGAATACAAGAAAGATTATTAAGCATACAGGAAAACCTAATCCCTAGGGGTTGGCCAAACAGGGTCCTCAATGGCCAAATCAATCCGAGCCTTATCCAGGATCTGGTACGCAAAGACAATGTTATCCTCAGTAGCCCCCGTATCCATGAATCGGAACCACTCCATTTAGAAGAGATCATCGATCAGCTCCCTTTCCAGAGACTGCCAGCAAGAATGGATGATGTTAGCTCGGAGGTGACGGGTAATACCAAAACGAGCATAGTTGAACTGTCGAGTTAGTCGGGCACACCACATTCTCTCCACTGATAGAGAAACATGCGGGGTTACAAATTTGGACTCGGAAGAGAAGTTGTTCAGATCAAGGAGAATGTTCTGAGGCACGTTGAATTTTCGGAGAAGACATCTTAGGAGATAAAAGGAGGTAAACCAGAGTCTTCGGAGCTGAACGTAATTCTAACCCCCTGTACTGAGCACTATCTCCCTCAGCTTCCACCAGGGAATGTTCCACCGAATAGCGCGAAAATTCTCCGAGAACCACACTGTCCAGTCAGAAGAAGACATGGTCAAGGTACTGAAGATGGGACGATGGAAAAAGTGTGTCGGATCAACACTATAGAATCCTGGTTTCGCAGACAAACGTGTAAAGAAAGGCTTGTCTATAGCCTTTCCTCTTACACGACCCTTTTTGTCCGTTTTCTCGTAGAACGTACTGGCGACTCTGAACGGACCCTCCTGTACCTAGAAATAGGATAGAGGGACACACGATATGAATTACCAAAACCAATAGAAGCAAATGGAACAACGGAATCCCTTTTGATGTTTCAGACGCCCAAGCACAGGAACGAGACCCGGGGAGTCGCATTTGCGGATTCTCACACCAAGATATCGAAATAGGAAGGGCGATATTACCACCAATATTTTAGGAATTTATTCTCTAGATATGAACTTTACATATGTATTACCTAAATATGAGGGTTCTGCTTTTGATGCTCGTGTGTTTGCGAGATGTTTTGCAAAAGGATAATCCATTTCAAGTTCCTGTTGGTAAGTTATATTACTAGTTATTATACAACTACAAACTCAATAATTAATAACTAATATTCTTTTAAACTTCTTTTTCTTTTTTTGTAAATAACTACTATTTTGTGGATGCGGGATATGCTAATGCACCTGGATTTTTAGCACCTTATTGAGGAATTAGATATCACCTAAGTGAATGGGCTGGAACTAATAGGCCTAAAAATCACAAAGAGCTATTTAACTTACGTCATTCAATTACACAAAATGTAATTGAAAGGTCATTTGGGTTATTAAAAAAGAGATGGAGTATATTACGTACACCTTCATTTTTCAAGATCAAAACCCAAATTAGGATTATAAATGCATGCTTTGTGTTGCACAATTTTATTAGAATTGAGCAACTAAATATTCATGTTTTAGAAGGTCAAGATTTGGAGTTCTTAGCTTCTATAGATGAGGAAATAATGCGTCGTTCGACGTTAGACCACAATGCAAATAATTTTCTTGATAAGATTACATGAGTTCAAGTTACTGAACAATGGTTTGCGTTTCGTGACACGTTGTCTTTGCAATTGTTTCATGATTATCAAGCACGACGCAATGCTAATTCATGATTTTTGAAGCATTTATATTTTATTTTTTTCTTGTTGAACTAGAATAAGTGTTTTACTTTGTGTTGAATTTCTAAAGTTTTAATGATACTATTATTATGGGTTTTAATAAGTTCTACTATTTTATATTATGTTTTTGTTTCTCGGCCATAACGCGCACTTTGTATATTTTTATCATGTTATTGATAGTTTTTTATTCTATCTTATTATTATTTAAAAATAATATAATGACAGAGATGAAAGCAAACAAAATTAGGCCAAGGAAAAGAAAAGAGATGCAAGTTAATGAAAATGAAGGAGAAGACACAAGTTATTTATGATGGAATCTACAAATGGAGCAATCTTTAGCAGACGTTCTTAGAGAAGAGCGCCACCCAGGCCATAAAGGAGATGGTGGTTAGAAAGCGGTAGCTTTTACCACCTCTGCCGCCATATTTTCTGCACACAATTCATTCTTGATATAACTGCTAATAACATACGAAATCGTGTTAAGACATGGAAAAAAGTTTTATGGTGTAGTTAATGACATATTAAGTCAGAATGGATTTAGTTGGGACGCAACAAAAAAGATGATCACAGTAAATGAAGATAATGTTTGGGAAAATTATGTGAGGTAATTATCATACATAAAAGGGTGCTAGTAAAAGCACCCTTAAAAACTAGTTTGAACACCCATTTTAAAAGAAAAAAAGTTATTTGTTATTATCTTTAAGTTCTTAAAGGCACCCTTATTTAAAGTATGAGTTTCTTTCGATATTTCCCACTTGTACTTCTTTTCAATAAGAGAATACGGCCCTTTCTTTTTTTGGTATTTTTTTTAACTAAAGACATTGATGAGCTTTTAGAAGAAAAAAATAACCGCTCCTTTTCTTTTTCTTGAGCAAACTTATATTGCTAAATTCGGGAATGGAGAGATCTTTTTACTCCCGAGATAATCCACTTGTTTCAAAAAAGCCACTTTGGTTGCAAGATTAACAACTTTATTTGTTTTGATGATACAATCATGTACATGTTTTATATATACACACACACACACATGTATTTGATTTTTCTTCTTATAGATTTACTAGAGTATTGAAATAGAATAACCCTCCGTCAAAATATGAGTTTCATTTTTATTAGAGTTGTTTTGAGTTAACACTTTTGTTTTTTCTTTTCAAATATTATAAATACATAATATCTCATAATAATAAAATAAATAATTACAAGTAGGTGGTTGTTGATGTACTTAACAAGTATAAATTACCGAATAAAACTTTTAATTTACAAGAGAGCAAATAGTTATAATTCTTACATTAGTGTCTTGAAAATATTTGTTTGGTGGACATTTGTTGTTCGGTTGTTCTTTTCTGATTAAATGTTGATTCAAAATTTACACTTTGTCACATTACTTTTTGCAATGTTTGCTCTTAATCACATATTGTGTTTAAGTTTATAATTTTAAAAGAGATAATCTAGACTTTGAAGTATTGGTCTTGTGGTTGAGTTTTAACTTCTTCTTTTGTCTTTTATTTTTTTTTTCTATCAGGGTGATCATATTGTAATGGTTGCTTTCAGTGCTCATATTGTAATGGTTGCTTTCATAAAATTAAAAGTTTAATTTGGGTGCTTTAAAAAAAGGGGCTAAAATTGAAAAATAAGGGTGCCGGTACATAAAATTCTATCTTTTGTATGATTGAAATTTGTGTTTTCTTCTATTTATTTGAAGTATTATTTAACTTCGAACTATGTGTTTGATAGTCTCATAAAGAGGCTAAACCTTTTCGACGGAAAATCACTGCAAACTGGGAGGATATTGTGGATTTGTGTGGTAAAGATAGAGCTACTGGAGGGGGTGCAGAAACATATGGAGAAGCTGCTCAATTTATGTCTCTTGACGATGAAATTAATGGTGTTATTGGCTTGGAAGCTGATACTCAAGGTCTGGATAATCTTTGCTCTAATGATAATGCTCCAAACTTGGATTCTTGCAAGAAAAAGAATGAATCAACTTCCTATATTCATCTAGCAAAGAAAAGAGGTATAACTAAAAATATTATATTCATCCAGCAAGGAAAAGAGGTATAACTAAAAATATTCTTGCTGATTCAGTATCAAGAATGGCTTCATTTTTTTTAACTTTTTATCAAACTACTACAAAAAGGTTGATCCAATGGAAGTATATAATGAAGTAAATGGAATTTGAGATCTTAGTCAAAAGGAATAACTCAAAGCGTATACTTGGTTGACAGAAAATGACAAACAATTTCTAATGTTAAAGACACTTCGAATGGAGAGGAAAGAGGGCTTAGTGTTGATGTTAATTTCGAGAGAAGCATAGAATAAGCTTTTGATTATGCTAAACTAAAGTTTTTTTTCTTAGAATAAATCTTTGATTAAGGTGGAGCTTTTTGATGTTAGAATAAGTATTTGATTATGTTGAAGTGATATTCTATTATCATGCTGGAATAAATATTTGATTGTGATCATGTGAGTTTTTGATTATGCTAGAATAAGTTTATTATTTATTTATTTAATTTTATTATTATTATTATTATTATTATTATTATTATTATTATTATTATTATTATTATTATTATGTGCTTCAAATTAAATTCCATTACTATCCAAACAAGTAATTTTGTAATTCATGTCATTTTAAAAATTCTATATACCGGACAACCAAATATGAGAAATTGCAATTGAAAGAATTTTAAATGATAAAATTTTAATTTTTATCATTTGCAATTTTTATAATTTTTTTTTGACACAAATCGATTAAAGTCAAATAAAAACCAACGAAGCCACTACACGGGCACGCCATCACAAGAAATGGCGTCTTCAATGAACCTCGGTGCAATATTGAACCAAACAGTGGAAGAGCCAAGAACATGAGACCGGCGAGCCAATAAATGAGCGACATAATTCCCTTCTCTCGTGACCCAAGAGAACTTCACATCAAGCAATTCAACAACAATTGAGCGCGCTTCCAACATGATATTTCCAATTGTATAAAGTTCAGACCCACCTTGTTCGAACCCGTAAATAATATTTCTTGAATCACATTCAAAGATTACTCGGCTATACCCCAACTGACGAGCCAAGCGCAATGCCTCTAGAGCTGCCATTGCTTCTGAAGCTTCAGCATCCAAATTTGCACCAATCATTAAGGACTGGCCCACCATAAAACTCCCGTCGCTGTTCCTAGCTATTGCACCCAGCCCCACTACACCTTCCTCCTTAAAGCATGCCTCATCGAAATTCATTTTGATCCACGACGCCTGAGGTGATCTCCACTTTCTAGAGCTTACTAGTAGAGAAAGCAAACCATTGTCTAACATTTGGCGAGAGATAGCATCGACAAAGTTTTGAACATATCGCTTCAAAAACTCTACTATATTTGTGGGGGACCTAGTCACATTACTATGCATATGGTTATTTATATTATTCCACAGCGCCCAACACATTACTACGAACAAAGATAAATTACCTTCTTTAAGCGTCAATCTATAGTCCTCCATCCACTTAAAAATATCCACCGTTGAATCTGAGTAACTACACTAAAACCTGTGACTGCCCAAACCTGCCTAGCAAAATGACAAAGGGACAATGTATGTAGCACGGATTCGCCGGTCCCACCATAGACATAACACACATTAGATACTTCCAATGTTGAAGACACTTCCAATGGAGAGAAAAAAGAGCTTGGTGTTGATGTTTATTTCAAGAGAAGCATAGAATAAGCTTTTGATTATGCTAAACTGATTTTTTTTTAGAATAAATCTTTGATTAAGTTGGAACTTTTTGATGTTAGAATAAATATTTGATTATGTTGAAGTGATATTCTATTATCATGCTGGAATAAATATTTGATTGTGATCATGTGAATTTTTAATTATGCTAGAATAAGTTATTTATTATTATTATTATTATTATTATTATTATTAAATTCTATAACCATCCAAACAAGTAATTTTGTAATTTATGTCATTTTTAAAATTTTATATACTGAACGTCCAAATATGAGAAATTATAATTAACAAAATTTTAAATAATAAAATTTTAATTTCTATCATTTGTAATTTTTATAAATTTTAAAATTATTTCATCCAAAACACAGTGTAATAGTGTGACAGCCGACTTGAGCGAATTAATTAAATTTAAAAAATTAATTTAAACCAACCTGGTTAAATCGATCAGTGCAGATTTACCCCAATTTTGTTCTCTGTCTCTCTCTTGTTCGATCTCAATTCTGCCCTAATCATTCGATCAAATCATAAGCACCAGTTAAAATAATTCTATCTGTGCGAATTGAAGGTGAAGGAGAACTCAATCGATCTGCAATTCTGCCCTAATCGATGAATGAGGCTCTAATTGGCAGATGAGTTTGTATGTATGTTTACATTTGTGTTTATTTCTCCATATAAACGTGTACATCTTAGGTTTTTGCCCCATTTATACCATATTTGGCGATGGAATTCTTTAGTAGTTTCTGCCAAGAACTGTTCATTGTTGCCAAGGTCTGGCAGAAAAATTCTTAGTAACTAGGTCACGACGCAGTAGTTTGCAATTTGTGCTTACTATGTAATAATAATAGTAATAATAATATCGCATCTTTTCGATGATTAAATTGCAGTAGATTGGGGTAGCCTTAGCTTATAGATAATCTGCTCAAGTTATACGCATACAACGTGTTTGTGAAAATGTATAGTTTGGTTTAATTATCCAAATTACATCTTTTTGTGTGATTGTTGGGCTTTCCTGGTAATATATGAAATTGTTTCACTAAAGTTATCAGCAGATCCCAATAATCACACACAAAAAGATGTAATTGGGATTATTGAACCTGACTAGACATTCTCACAAACACATGGTAACCTCTTCTCAGTTATAGAGCAAAAAGGATGATAACTAGGCCTTCAGTATATCCAAAAAGTGAGATGCCAACTAATAATAACTAATAATAAGGGTTTCATAACCAGCCCCTAAATTGTTAACTGTTTAATGCTATTTCTAGTATGCCCATTCTCCAGCTTTAGTTGCAATAAGATCTTTAAGTTATAAATGTCTGGTCATAAATACTCTCTATGAATCTATTTCATACACATTTATACTTTCTTGGAACCCATTTTGAGCTAGTGGACTTGAAAAAGAGAAAGAAAGTAATATTAAAAATGCATTTCATACACGCGTTTTTAATGTTGAGCACGTCGTTTTGGAAGGACACAAAGTCTTTGGAAGAGAAGAAGTTTAAGATGAAGGGACATGGGAAAATGGACCGAAATGCTAGCCAAAGACACTTACACATGCAAGCTTTTATATCAGGAGTAGCAAGTACATATAATGTGATCCCTTATAGTTTGTGAGTTGCTTCTTCATTTTCAAGCTTGTACCGTTTAAAGCAATTAACTTTATTATTGTATCGCTTAATAACTTTTAGTGTTATACTATGTATACGTCAAGAATTCAAAGAAAACATGATTATCAGTTATCGAGGTACAAATTGCTGGCATGTTTCTCAAACTCAATGAAGCATGGACTTGAACAAGGATAAGACACGACTTGACACTAATACACCAAAACTAAAAATCTTGAAAAAGTAGGCTGCTTAATCTAATTGTGCATGCTCTCATGCTTGATTTGCTGAGCACTTCAACATTGAACCAAGTAATGACCCCTATTAAGTACAAATTTGGGAAAAACTCTCAAGTTGACTCTAGGAGGACTTGGAGAAGGCAAACAAGAGAAAGATAATAGGGTGACATAAAGACCTTATAAAGTTGAAATATCTTGTCTAAAAGTGAAAAATTTATTGACTCATTGCTAGTATTAGGCTCTACACTAGTATTAATTAGTTTATGTGGGAATCAATTTTTTGGGCACAACGATGCAGTGTTAATATCATTCCTGTCACCTGTAAATTTCACGCTGGGTATGCTCTAGTTTAAAGAGGGGGTGAAGAGAGGGGAGGGAGTCCTGCTAGTACAACGGCCCTCGCAACAGGTTATGAGTTAATCATTTTCCTTTTCTAAACTCTCATGCGCATATTAATTACAATTTTTAGCCTTGTGCAATGTAAAATTATTTTCCTTCTTTAATGTAGAACCTGTACACTGCAACGACCGAGCCTTCAGGATGGAGCCCGTAGAGGCAGCCCGGGATGGGATGATGTGTAAAATGGGGACACTGTAGTGGCGCCGAGCCAGAAGCTTGGCGGGGTGGATGTCCCAGTTGCATGCTACGCAGAAACTAATTAAGTAAAATGGACCTACAAATGTCAGCCTTACTCCAAAAACTTTGTTGAGAAGTAGTAGTATTGCAAGTAACTCTGCACTGCTCTTAGCCTGCTAGCCTTAACCATGATAAAGTGGCGCCATAAAAATCCCCTTCCACAATAATCTACTATCCAAAAGTGCATCGCTTATTGGCAATATTTCTCCTGGCATAACTTAGCTAAATCCATTTATTGATCTATTTAATATTATTATCATCATTATAATTAATATAAAACAATCCAACACTCTATGCATAAAAACATTATACTTCCTCTACTCCAAGTTAAGAATCACGTTATTTATTATGTTGCACTTTGAATTCATTGTATTAGGGTCTTGGCACTTGGCCTCACATTATCAAGGTAGTGCTAACCTTAATAGTTAGACTAGCTAGGCTCGACAATTTTATCATCTTTATAGCAGTATTGAGCCCCGAGCTCTTCCACAGAGGAGGAGGAGTTCTTATCTCAAAAGGGCTGACCGCCTCTCTAAAATTCCTTTGTGATTTGGTTTGAAGTTCTTTTCGCCACATGTCATTCTCTTTTGCCACATCACCACATAGATAACAAAAATATTTGATTGTGTGGTTAAATAGGTCTTGTACAAAATTTTACACCACTAGAAGTCATTTTGTGTATCGATACAATTGTCCATTAACAAATATCTCTCTGTAAAATATACGAATAAATCATGATTTTAGTTGAGAGATGGACATATTTCATCTTAAAGACTTATTGAGTACGGATTTTATTCTTCACTATTAAACCAGAGTGCGCAGTTACAAACATGGCGCTGACATAAATGAGAGTAACCTCCCTTGGGGAATTGCATTTACTGATATTTGATCAAATGGTAACAACATATACTTTACGTGAGTGGGCTAATCTGCATGGTAAAAGCGTCCACTTAAATTTGAGATCTAAGTTCAAGTATTTATTGATGTAGTAAAAGGAAGTTATTGAGCTAATGGTTATCTTAGTGATAAAAACATCCACCCTATTATAGGAGATCTTTATTTAGAGTCTCACTTTAAACATGAAAGAGTTTTTAATTATTTTTAGTAAATAGAAGAGATTTAAACGTCACTTTCTTAAAAAGTAAAATTACTTATATTTTGATTTTTTAGAAAAAAGAAAACTATCTAGAGATGGAACCATTGATATTGGTACGATTATTTTATTCTCAGGGGATAATAATTTTATACCTTAAAGATATATACCTCTTTACCATACATATCATATTCCATCACCGCCCCCCCCCCCCCCCCCCCCCCCCCCCCCCCCCACACACACACACACACACACCCAAAAAAAGGAAGAAAAAGAAAAAAAAGAAAACCACCACCACAAAACAACACACACAAACACAACATACATAAACAGGTCATGGACACTCTTTACTCATATCACAAAAGATAAATGGATGTTAATCAACTCTAAAGAATAAAAATCCATGCACCTCTTTACTCATTTATTCCCTTACACACACTACTTGTTATAAATTAAATAAAAACCACAAAAAAGTGGATACCCCTCGCTTTCTTTCTCTTCGCACGAGCAAAAGATTTATTTTATTCATTGGTTGCACCATTGACCATTTTGTTGACAGAGAGGTGGACACCAGGACTATGGTGAGTTAAAGAACTGTAGCAGAGAATGGAATTGTTCACACCCTGCACATTACTGTTGATCACAAATCCAACTCCAGGATTTTGATGTGAATTCTCTTCGTCGTCACTTATTTCTACGGAATTTCCATTCTTCCTAGAAGAGCTCAACTTTGTTGTGGCTCTGTCGTTATCACCTGCAAGTGTTATAACCTTCATCCCAGAGTCTTTAGAATCTGAATAATGTTTCTTGATGATTTCGAATGGTGGAGACGGAGGCTGAGAAATTGGGCTTGTTTTAGGAGATTGTGAAGGGGTATTATTTAGGTGAGATTTGTTGATTTTGGGAGGGGAATTTGGAGTTATAGGAGGAGCAGTAGTGATGGTGGTAGGGGCAGTCATAGATACAGCATGTGATGCTTGAAATGGTGATGGAGGTGGTGATGGTGTAGGGGGAGGTGACACTGGCTTTGGGGCATGAGAATTTGGCAATGGAGAGTTAGTGGCTGAGAATACTCTTGGTTGAGGAGACTGAAGTACTGAAGAAGAATAAGAAGAATGGGTAACCGGAACAATTGCAGCTCGCTGTGCCGCTGTAGGTGGTGCAGCTGTGGCAGGAAGAGGAGGTGGTGTCACAGCAGCCGGTGGTAGAGGTTGAGTAGTTACAGGAAGCCTAAAGCTTTGGCCAAATGTAGTAGGTCGAATCATAAAAGATGGTCTTGGCTGCAGAACTTGGTTAGAGGTTCGGGGTCGGGCTGGGGCTGGGTCTGGCAATGAAGCTAATAGGAGCCGTGGACGGGCTGGAGCTTGCTGGCTTGCCATTAACTTGTAGGTTAGAGTACTGAAAGAGCGCTCAAGTAACCGTTTAGCTAGCAACTATTCTAGACAAGAAAACAACTCAATGAATGAGCACGAAGTGTAAGTTTAGATGTGTGCTCTTATATATAGTGTAGCAAAGTCATAACTATTTAATTAAACATGCGACAAACGCAAAAAAAATAAGGGTATCAGATTCAGCAAGCACCAATATACATCTAATAAGATCATTTTTCAACGGTAATTGGCGCATGCATGTCAACTCTCAGCACAGGAATGCGGGGAAGGGACATTCATATAGAAATGCTGTAAAATGGGTTTTGCCTCTTCGGGGCCAATGTACCCATTTACCTTGCTGCAAAATCATTAGGCCCCCCAGCTAATTAAGTGCAAACTACAGCTGCAAATTATTGGACAACTACAACGACTCATATGGGTTGTCATAGTATTCTTTATGGCTTCATGTTTATTCTAAAAGTATAGATTCATATATTCACCACAAGCATAAAATTTGACGTACTTAATTTAGAATCGACACAAACGCTTCATTGAGATTCTAAATTTAGAATTCCCAAAAAAGGTTTGTTGGCGGACTTTTAGGTATTGCTTTTTTAGATACTTTTGCTTTTTAAGATGTGATGTTGTCTGCTCAATCTCCTTGTTCCCCTTAGCACTTAGCAGTGCTTCAACTCAAGTTTCATCCAGACGAATTAATGCAGCAATTAAATTATTTCCATTCATGGTTCAAAGTATCGGCCGAAACTGATCCGAGATGGCCGATACCGAGTTAGAATAGGGGGTGTCGAACCGCTATTATGACCCGATACGATTAAAATCGCGGTATTTCAAAATATTATCGATATTTTATCGAAATCACGCCGAGTTGTCGATATTTCACTGATATTGAATAATTGAATAAAGTGACTAAAGTTTGAAAAAAAAAAAAGCTTACTCCATGTTTGAAAAAAAAATGCTGATATTGTTCCAAAATAATTTGTTAATCTTTATTTAATTAAATTGATAACTATTAAAAAAATGTTAATTTGTTCAATTGTTTCAAAGTAATTTATTAATTTTTATTTAATTAAATAGGCTTAATGACCTTAATCCTAAAAAAGAAAAGATGATAAGAAGGAAGAAAAGAAACAAGAAAAATAAACGGAAAAGAAAAAAAATAAAACAAAAGAAGAAAGAAAAGAAAAAAAGCAAAAGATTCCTAAGTCAAACATAATATCTTTTTAAATTATCTAAATTATCTTTTTAAATTAAACATAATATTATTAGCATATGCAATGTGATAATAGTAATACTAATATATATTTTTTTACTTATACTTATTTTTATGTAGCTGAGTGGTGGTATAACTATGGTGAATCGGCTCCTAACCTCAGGCGCATTGCCATAAGAATCTTAAGTCAAACATGTTCATCTTCTGGTTGTGAAAGAAATTGGAGCACGTGGTCAATAATCCATGCAAAACTTCGTAATCGATTAGCAATGACAAAGTTGTATAAACTAGTGTATGTGCACTATAATATGCGCCTTAAAGTTAAAAATTTGATGTACATGAGTGATGTAGACGATTATTATAACCAAGTCGACCTAAAAAATACATTTGATGATGGTGATATATTAGATGAGTGGGTAAGGGAGAATGAGTTAGGGGTTTTAGAATCTGATGCTTTAGCATGGTTGGATGAGGGTATTGAAAAGAGCGAAGAAAAGATGGAGGGTGGTCTCCGTCGTAAGCAGCCTAAAAAACATACCGTTTTCTCAAGTGATGACGATGATGACGACGGAGGGGATGATGATGATGATGATGATGATGATGATGATGATGATGATGATGATGATGATGATGATGCTAATAATGATGGTGGAGGTGGGCTAGGTAGTGGTGCTATACGAGGTACTAATAGTGGTAGTAGAGGTGGTGCTTACAATCCTGATACTGATAACCAACATGATGGTGGTATGTCATGGCGTGGAGATGATAATTTAATGCCACACAAGACACAGATCACGGATATCGACCTGGAATAAGTGAGCAGCGGAGGTATCTAGCAGATTTAACTAGGTTCCCTAGTTATGATGAGTATTATAGTGGCTATGATCCTCATTCACAAAGTTATCGTCGCATCGATGATCAACTAGAGAGCTTGAACTTAGGCCAACACTATTACGGTGGACATGGATACGACTATGATTATGATAGTCGTAGACATGGCATATCTGGAGGTGGAATATCTAGTTATGGTTTTGGCATTGCTTATGGAGGTTCTGCACAAGATTATGCTAGTAGTGGGGGATCAAATAATACTATTGCTACTCGTGGTGGTTATTATAGAAGTGGTCGTGGAACGTATTATGATGGATCTTCAAGTAGCAACGATTATCGGCAATTTGGGTACTATTATCATGATGGTCAACCAAATTTTCCTGATTATGGATCATCTAGCCATTCATCTCATCCCTATGAGTCATCTAGCCATTCATCTCATCCTTACCCCACAAGTGCTAATTCCCAACCATCTTTATATCCTCATTCCTCATCACTAGAGTTCTTGAGTAATGATGATAATTATAATTTATATCATTATTCTAGGCCTAATTGAACTTATATTTAAGATATTTGTACTTTATAAGATTGTTTTGTTATATATTTATTGAATTATGATGTAATATTATATTATCAAGTGCGACAGATGATGGTATTTTGATGTAAGATATGTAATTTGTATTAGATAATGTTATTATGCTTATCTAATTGATCCATCTTATTAATCTTATACTTTAATTTTTTTTTGTATTTTTTTGGGCTTTTTAAATAATAAATCAGTCCATATCGCTGAAACCGAAACCGATACCGATATCCGAGTTGAAAATTGAGTGTCCGAGTTGCGCACCGAAACCGCGACTTTGAACCATATTTCCATTCATTCAATTTGGCGGACCCAATGAACTGATCAAAAACTTTCACTTTTATATCATGGTTATAACAGTTATATATTCTGTTATTCCTTAATTTTTTTTTTAACTTTTGCAATCCAGTTGCCATAATAGTATACTTATATTTAAAAGCATCCGTGGTGGGTATGGTAATTAAATTGACAATTAAACGTACTCACTACTACGGCGGACAAAACTTAAAATATAAACTTAGTGTTGTATGATAATGCGTGCAAACTTACTATATGCTTATTACTCGTACAATTGTGCCTTACTTGTATAAATCGTATGCGTGTCCTTTATTCGTACAAAAAATATAAAAAAATTAATGTTTCATAAAGTTGAACTACAATCATATAGGGCTTTTTTAATATTTTTACTCGTACGGCTGAGCTACAACCATATAAGAATTATCTTCTTCTTTTGTTTTTTGCTTTTTTTTTTTATGCTAAAAAATCCTTGAGAAATATTTATAAAAAATAAATAGAAAATCTCATACAATTGATCCACAACTATATGGTTGGTTTCCCTCACTCCGATGAGGCTTTTCTATTTTTTTATTTTTTTTCAAACTAAAAATTCATACGGGTTTGGCACAACCATATGACTAGTTTTTATGTTGTATCCAGTGTAGTCGCTCAAGAAATTTAGTGCGAAATTTGCAAATTTGTAAGTAAATTTTACCTACGCGCTGTGGGTGCACTAATGGGAGATGATTCCTTTCTAAACAGTAGCAAAATAATATATATAAAAGCAATTTGATTCATTGTTTACAAGTCCTCTTTATATTACCCGAATCAAAATTCATAGATAATCCAGTTAAATTTTCTAAATAAAATTTTTTATTATTAATTTTTTTTATAGCCTTAATTTCACATCTCCTTGGTTGACACCAAGGACATCTTCAACTTTCCACTATAACTTGTTCTATAGGAGTTGAATCTTATTTTTATTTCATTTTTGAACCTAGGTAGGTCGAGTCGTTACATTTTAAGTATTAGATGTTAGGTTGCGTTACCTTGTACCCTTTGGGTAAGATTTTTGCATCTAATTTCAAGGACATAAATTTTAAACTGGGGATAGATTGTGACACTACATATTTTTTAAGTGTAAAATCTATTTATATATATATATATAAGTATTTTGGTATAATATATTATATATGTGTGTGTTATGGGGTGCATGGGGTGCATGGGGTTTGGACAAATGTCCATAGTCATGCATTGGAGTGTTAGGTGTCAAGTTTTTAAGGAATTAAAGAATCTAGAGTTATCAACACTTTTGTCCCTTGAAGTTTGCCTCAATTGTCACTTTCGTCCTTAAACTTTAATTTTCGAGTTTCCACACCCCAATGTTTCCATCGCGCTTCACTTTAGTCCTTCGCTCCACTTTCCGTTAAATAAATGGACGGAGCATGTTATGTTGGATAGGTATTTTGGTCCATCTACCATTAATTTTTCCCTCTAAAATTAATATTTTTGCTCCTTAATTTTTCCCTCCAAGCATTCTCATGTACAAAAATAGAGCAAGAGAGAAAGAGAGATCTGGATATGTACCATCATTTTTCCCCCTAATTTATTCGTTTCTTCTTCACCATCATCATCATCTAATTCAAACCCCATCCAACAAATTCCAAATGATCAAATCCCTATATCCAATGTAATGCCGTCAGGTTTATTACTACTCTTCTCTTGCACTCTAATTTTCAATTGCCCTCTGTTTGTTTAGTCAGAAAGCTTTGATTTTTGATCCTTATATCATTCATTACTCGATTAGCGTAAAAGTAATCAAGGTTTTCGTGTTAATTTTATAAAAAAATCCCTAGACTTGATGTGTAATTTATTGGGTTTATTTAGAATAGCCATTTCACAAACCCTAGGTCTATCTGATGCTGTACTTTTTATATTTGATGTTGTATCTTCACTGGGATAGGTCAGAAAATGATATTATCAATGTTGTGGAGCAAAGAATATGGCACTCAATGGAGGAAGGTCAGTTTGAGAACTTACCTAGAAAGGGTAAACCTTTGGACCTTGGTACAAATCCTCATGCTGACCCGGCTGAAGACACCTGGATGGGGTTCTCTCATGCTTTGAAACTGCAGTTGCGCAATATTAATGATAAGGTGAGATGTGAACAGTAATGTGCTTTTTTGGTGGGTTGGTTTTTTTGAATGTTTATACAGCTGGGATGTGCAATGTATTGATTATAACAAGCCCAAGGGTGAATTGATTTTTTTATTTTTAACTACAGGTTTTTCGGTACAACCTCATTGCTCCCTTTGGTCGGCAGATGTGTGGAAGTGGGAGAAAGAACTTGCTCGCTTGAATGATGAAGTACTGGAGCATCACTAAAGGAATGATCTCTCTCTCTCTCTCTCTCTCTCAAACACACATAATAGAAATTCTTAGTTAGACGCCTATGGTTGTATTAGAGATGTGTTATGTTATAATGGAGTTGGATTTAGGCAAATAGCCAACTATTTTTATAGGTGATTCAAGTTTTTGTAGGAACTATTGTAGCTTAATTAATGATTGTTTCAGTGGTTATTGCTATTGTTGATGGTGGACTTGTATTTTATTCAATTCAATATTCTCATTTTGTTTTCCGAACGTTCCAAAATATAAGGAACCATTTTTTGATACAAGAAGAAAAATATAGCTCACAGAAGTTATTGGACTAATGACTAATGGGTTAGAATAGCTATTGAATATAATGTATTGCCATATTGTACTCAAAACTAGGTCTTTTCTAAGTGCCCAAAATAATAAAATTACCTAATGGGCAGAGCCACGGGTGTGGAGTTCATACGGGTTTGGGTCAAATGGGTAAAAAACCAAAATTTTTATGACATGTATATTAATTAGTATGTCATATAATTATCAGTTGATCTTTTGTGAAAATAAAAGAAAGTAGTAATTTCATCAAAATTTCTGAAACTCCTACAGAGTTATTTTATTAAAATAAAAAATGGAAACATTGGGGTGTGGAAATTCGGAAATTGAAGTTTAGGGACAAACGTGACAATTGGAACAAAATTCAAGGGGCTAAAGTGTCGAAAACTCAAGAATCTAGTAAGCATACATCAAACGTGGCCAAATATGGGGCCCATCACTTTTACCTTCTGATTTATTAGTGAAAGTCTTTGAGACTTTGATAGATATATAAGTAAAAATGAGAAGAATGTGCACGAGGTAGTTCCTTGCCTTTTATTCTCATTCTCCTCCTTAAATCAGCTTCAGTGTTTGCGTCAACTTCTAAAGCCTCTCCTCTTACTCAGCAGTTAATTCTTTTTCTGTCTTCTAGAGTCCTCCAAGGATTAAAGATGTTCCTCGAAGAGCCTATATTATTTTATTGTTAGAGATTTTCTCTACTACCAAAAGAACAATGTTTATCCTTTCGAAAAATGACATATACGGTAGAGGGTAGCCGAGTAAAACGTAGGCAAATCTTGGATGATTCAAGGGTGTGCAATGTCCCAACTCTTCATGGTTAACTATGGCATTCATATGCCATTTGTTTATATCCTTTAAGGATGGCTGGGCAAAACCCTCTTTAGCACCACCAATTGCCAGAAGAAAGGTAAAATATAAACAAAGTTAAAAAAAAATTTAATTTTTTTTTTTGTAAATATGAGAGGTGAATAGGTTAATCAACTGTTACACACTAGGGGTGCCGAATTGCTTGGGGACAGGTTTATTCTGTGGATTATGTTCCACATTGCCGGTTAGGACAATGATATCATTTTGCATTCCTTTATGAGAAAAGGCCAATCCTTCTATAAAGGATGGGGAACTCGACCTAGCCCTTAAGTTCCATTTTCCATCAACTTAGCTAGGAGAATACCAATATTTGATCTCCTATATCCCTAAAGTGAGGTTAAAACATCTATTTAACTCAGCGGTGTCGGGCACAATCCTAACTGTATTGTGAGTTAAATGGCCTAAAAGGAAACCTAGTACGTCTGAGCAAATCCACTACCGGTTGATCAAAAGGAAGTCTGAGCCCATCAGTTCTAGCTAGTATGGGGTATTCCCCCTCTGGCAAGAACACAACATCAAAGGGATCTTCATTTGTATTAAATTCTCGCTAGATAGTGTTATCAGGGATATATAAGTCCTCAAACTCTAATCTCCTAGCATAAGTTCTTAGATCACATTTGCACATTATTGGAAACTAAGGTTGCTATTAAGGGAAAAAAATTGTGAAACTATGAAGAACTAAAAAGAAGATGAACATAAACCAAGAAAATATGAAAACAAAGAAAACTTACAGAGATTTATAGAAAATTGGGTATGATGTACTCAAAACGACCCTAAAACGCACGATCAGTAAGATAAAAACCCTAAATGATGAAGGAAATGGAGGAAGTCTAACAGTAGTGAGACGAAGAAAAATTTGTGTTCTTGAAGAGATTTGAGTTCTTAGAAAGAGAAAAAAGATAAAATTAGAAGGTAGAAGAGAAGAATAAAAGAAAATATGAGATTTAGGGTTTTTATACCCTTTATCTCTTATCTCAAATGTCGTCTTTTACCTTGGGAAAAGACGCGTAATGATCACGCCTCATTAATGAGGCTTGACAGTTGCTCCCGCCAATTTTTTTTTAAAAGCAAACAAATATTAAGATGAATGTCTCCACCATAACCCACATTATCGTGACTGCCGGCCAGCCACCATTGTCTCCGATCATCACCCACAGCTGTCACTACTGCAAGTGCTCTTCCTCTTCTTCTTTTTCTCCACCCTTTCTCTTATTTCTTCTTATCCACAAATTGAATATTTACCCTATATATAGACATCATGATTGGGGATTTTCACATATATATACATCAAAAATCTAGGGATTTAATCTTTACCCCAAAATTGAAAATTTTAATTAAAATAAATTTTGTAATCCAACCTATATGTACATATGCAAATTGATTTCTACAAAGATAAATGGCTGCATATGCATATATATATATATATAGAGAGAGAAATAGATGACTTGGGGGTGGGGGTACGTGGCTGGGGGAGGAAAGTGGCTGTGGACGGCGATAGTTGGTCGATGATGGCTAGCGACATTAGTGGCTGGCCGGGGTTAATTGGTGGACGGTGTTGTTGTGGATGATGGGAGGTTTAATGCGAATATGTGAGTATATACTCATTAATTTAGTGGATATTAACAACATGAAATTGTTAATAAAATAATATTTTTAAAATTAAAATTAATAATTTTTTGTAAGTCTAATCGCACTTGTAGATTAATTTAATAAATAATGTCGATTAATTTAAAAATGCATACCAACTGCAAAAAATTGCAGATATAAATAAAATCACCAAAAAAATAAAAATAGAAAAGAAGTATGAGTTAATAAAAAAGTTTGGTACTTATGAAAATTTTATTCTATCCAAACCAATAAATCATTAATTCTTTAACATTTAAGAGTAAAAGCTACTTACTCACTAGTCACTAATTAAACCTATAACCTAAAACCAGGGGTTCCCACATTGTAATTCAAAAAAATAAAGAAACTACCTAAGAACCTAAATTGATAACAAACATACTAGCTAGTACTCAAAGTTAACACGAAGTGGGAATGACACAACATTGTCACCGATTACAATGGTGTGCCCACCAGCCAACAATAGTCAATACGCAGTGAAATCAACGATAAACAAGCTCTTGCAAGCATTCATCACAAATCTAACTTCTTCACTTGCTTCAGCAGAGGCGCACAAGATATAACTGCCGGGGACATCATAAACCATTACATTCATTACTTTTTTTTTTTTATTTCTTTTCTTTATTTATCTGCAATCTTCAACAATATTAAGAAAGACAAAGTAAAAGGTGATTGAGATCGATGATGGAAGCAGACATATAAACGAATAAAATTATAAATAACGTTTTTTTTCCTAAAAGAATTCCCAAGATGAAATTGAATGTATAATGACAACATATAAACCTTCTCCTGGGCTTGTAAAGTAGAATCAAACTTGAGTCTTTGTTTGGCAATTAAAAAAAAAAGTAGGTCGAGTTTAGTGGATAAGCAAAATATCGTGGGGGGAGTTTATTGTTGGGTTATTTGAATTTTGGTGTCTATAGTTTTGGCATTCTTGAGTTAGGGATCCACAATTTTCATTCAAATTCATATTGGGATTTTTCATATTGTTATTTCTATTCCTGCTGTGGCAGGAAGAAGAGGTGGTGCCACAGCAGCCGGTGGTGGAGGTGGAGCAGTTATAGGAAGCCTAAAGCTTTGGCCAAATGTAGTAGGTCGAATCATAAAAGATGGTCTTGGCTGCAGAACTTGGTTAGAGGGTCGGGGTGGGGCTGGGTCTGGCAATGAAGCTAATGGGAGCCGTGGACGGGCTGGAGCTTGCTGGCTTGCCATTAACTTGTAGGTTAGAGTACCGAAAGAGCGCTTAAGTAATTAACCGTTTAGCTAGAAACTACCATAGACAAGAAAACAATTCAATGACGTATGAGCACAAATTGAAAGTTTAGATGTATGCTCTTAATATATAGTGTAGCAAAGTCATAACTATTTAATTAAACATATGACAAACCAAGAAAACATAAGGGTATCCGATTCAGCAATCACCAATGTACATCTCATAAGATCATTTTTCATCGTTAATTGGTGCATCAGTTTTCAACGTTAATTGGTGCATGCACCAATGTACATCTCATAAGATCATTTTTCAACGTTAATTGGTGCATGCATGTCAACTCTCAGCACAGGAAAGCGGGGACGGACATTTATCTAGAAAAGCTGTAAAAAGGGTTTCGCTTTTTCTCGGCCAAGGGTTTCGCTTTTTCTCGAAAATCAACACACACTATATCATATTTAAAGCCAACGTACTCTATTAATAATTTACCTCGATAAATTACAATAACATTCTGATTTTTCATATTTTGGAAGTATTGGTGAATGGTGGTAGTAAAAAAATGGTGTAGATATTTAAAAATAATTAACAAATTGTTCTTTAAGATTTTGTATCTTACAGTTAGGTCCCCTAAAGTTTATTTTTATGCCATCTAAGTTTTTTTTTTAACAAAAAAGCCCCAACCCAAGGAGGGGCAGCCCCCCCCCCTGCCCCTACAAGCTTCGCCCCTGACTACAGCTGCAAATTATTGGACAATTACAAGGACTCATATGAGTCGTAGGCTCATAGCTTATTGCGGCATATAGTATTCTTTATGGCTTCATGTTTATTCTAAAAGTATAGATTCGTCCATCACAAGCATAAAATTTGACTTACTTTTGACAAATTAACACAAACGCATCATTGAGATTCTTAATTTAGAATTAACAAAAAAAGGGTAGTTTAGGGGTCTTACGTATTGCTTTTTTTAGATTCTTTTGGTTTTTTAGAATTCACAAAAAAGATTGTTTAGAATTCTCAATCCCCTTGTTCCCTTTAGTAAGTTTCATCCAGACGAAACTTTACTTGGCCAACCCAATGAACGGATCAAAAACTTTACTTTGATATCATGGTTACAGTAGTAGTTATTCTGTTATTCCTCATTTTATTTTACGTTTTCAATCCAGTTGCCAAAAATAATATATGTACATTTAAGAGCATCCGTAGAGGATATGATAAATTGGCAAATTTAACATACCCATTACTATAGCAGGTAGAACTTAGAGCACAAACTTAGCAATGTATAATAAGCAAACTTACCATATGCCTAAATTTTACTCGTATAAGCAATACAAGTGCCATTTATTCGTACGGAAAATAAAATAAAATTAATGCTTCATATATATGGTTGAGCCACAACCGTATAGGGCTTTTCTATATTTTATTTTTACTCATATGGCTTCGCCACATCCGTATAAGAATTTTTTATTTTTATTTTTAATGCAAAAAAATCCTTGGGAAAGAGTTAAAAAATTAATGAAAAAGCTCATACAATTGAGCCACAACCATATGGTTGGTTTCTAGTGCAGCCTCTCAAGAAAACTTAGTGTGAAATTTGTAAATTTGTGGGTAAGTTTTACCTACATGCTGTAGATGCTCTAATGGGAGATGATTTCTCTCTAAACAGTATGTAGCAAAATAATATAAAAGGAAAGAAGTTCTGATTCATTGTTTACAAGTCCTCTTTGTATTAACAGAGTTTAAATTCATAGATAGCACTTGAATGCATAAAGTATATCAACCAATTAAAATTATTTTATAAGTATATTTTTAAGTTTTAGTTTGGATTCCTAATTAAAATCTATTTCCATATTAATTTGTTTCCTATTTTCATTGCTCCACTTATTTTTCCATCAATCTTACTCTCAGATATTAAAGATGTTGAAGATTCAAGTAGTCTCCTTGTTCACAAAAACATACACATAAAATTTCAAGGGTTAATTATGAAAATATACAATGTACTATTCTCCATTTTACATGTAATGCCCCGAATTTCGTTAAAATGATTTCTCCTTCGAGACCCGGTTCATCACAGGTGCCGCACACTGACGGCGGGCCAACTAGATACAATCCCTATATAAAATTTAGAAATCCACAATCTAAACAATAAAAACATTTTCTATTACAAGAAAATCTGTCCACCACCGAATATTACTACTGTTTGACAGCTAGCCTCCAACGAGGTTCCAAATACAAATGTTCAATTTCCACAACATAGACATCTATGCTCTAGTACAAAAGTGATACATGTACCAAAATGAATTACATTAAAGAACAAAGGTCCTTTCATTGTGAAGGACCGGTAACTAGTTCGAGGCACAGAGGCATTCTACCACGCTGCATCCTCGCTTTCCCTTTTTCCCTATAATAACCTGCAGAATCACTATTTGCAAAAGAGATGGGGTGAGTCAAAAGGACTCAGTGGGAATCATACGTTAAGTTTAGTATGAAAAAGTATTTAGAAAGCCCTTTTTGTAAAGTCATAGAAATTCCTTTTCCACGTAATAAAGTGGAATAATTCATTCAAAGATATAGATATTTATATATATACATAATGGTTTAGAAAGAACCCATTCTCATTTGAAAACATTAGTAACTTTGTGGGAAAATACCTTTCCAACTTTGTATAAAAACCAACCCCATCTCTAAAGGAAACTCACTGCACAATGTATATATTTTCTCTTAAGAACCTCGAGCCGTATGTCACAATCCTCACACTATCCAAGTGTATAATTAGGTTTGCATTTCATGGCCTTTCAACCACGTGGCAATAGGGCCTCCCGTTCTTTTTTGTGCATAGTTTCGGGTCTTACACCCAGGAGAATATGTCCCAAATTCTGGCCCCAATCGTTAGAGACCAAACCCGGGACCTACCATGGATTAGCGCTATCGTACTATCATATCATTCGACTCATATAAGAAATAATTGTGCCATATCAATAATCATTATTTATCAAATATAGCATCATCATGCAACCAAAGGGGAATCCCATATAAGTCATTCTGTCTAGTTTAACAACTCATAAACGAATGTTTTATAGCATAGAAACCAACACTTAAACCTTCAAGAATAGACATTTATGTTCGTAGTAAGAATCACAAACATTTACATGGGTTCAAGTGGGTTTTCGAGTTATTTGAGAAATCAATCGTAATCTCTTGTTAAAGCATGTATTTTAATGTATATGGAGGCTATCCAAACCATCGATTTCGTCGTTGAAGCAAATTACCTTCGAATATTAAAACCCCCTTTTTTGCATGTTAGGTTTCTAAGCAATCAAGTGATAATAATCATAATCGAGTAGTAACAAGATGGAAAATAAGTTTTAGAATTAGATTCCCACCTCTAAGAAGATTAAAGCTTCGAGTTTGGAAGCTTGAATCGAGCTCTAAGTCCTCCGATCGCAACCCCCCCAAGTACTCCCTTTGATACCTAGCCATGGATATGAGAGGGAATGGGGGAGATAATGAATAGTGTTTTTAGGATGTTGATTTGGTGTTGACTTAATGGAGATTTTGGATGGTGAGGATGTGTGGGTGAATCACTTATCAAATCCCTCTAAACCGTCCTCTCCATTTCTCTCTAGAGAGTTCTATTGCTCCTGCTCGAAAAATGAGGTAAAATGGGGTTAAATCCCACTTTAAAGCTTAAGTTAGTGGACCAGTCAAAAGGCCGGACCGGTATGCCCCTTTTTAGATACCGGTCCGCAGAACACAAATCCCCAATTTCTTAAAGGCCAGACCGGTATACCAATTTTCCCATACCGGTCCGCAGGTAAAGTTTGCCTATAGCACTGAACTTTAATGGGCCATAACTTTAAGTTCGAGATTCCGATCGAGGTGATCTTCATGTCCATGGAAAGCTAATTCAAAGATCTACAAGTCTTTAAGAGGAAGCTTCTCCAAATTATTAATAGGTTATCCCACACATATTCCTTCTTCCTCGTAGCAAAACCCTAAACCCTTTATATTGTATTATTCATTTTGAGCTTTTGGGCTAATATACAAATTTGGTCTTCTTTCTATCTTTAATTTGTTCATTGCTTCATTAACATTTTATGGTTGTTAATCACCTCAAACTGGGACGATACTCTTAAAGTTGGGCTTGGTTAACTTTTATCCACCCCCATATATATATATATTATTTATTTTCTTTTATAGTATCTAATCTCTCAAATCCATAATTTATATATCTAAATTCAAATTCTTCAAAAATTTTGATGTCAAATTTCAAAATCTCTTTCATTGATATTAGTTAATTATTCTTTTAATCTCTCCAATTTTCTTATACAATGTAACTCTCAAATTTTCAATTATTACCTTTTTTTATATTCGATAGGTTTTGTCTTTTAAGATTCTCTCTCTTCAATATGTAGAGTTGTAATTCTTTAGATAGTTCATTTGTAACTTTCCTATTCAATTTTTAAACATTTAATTAATGTTTTATACTCAATGCTGTTGGTCAGAAATTAACCCTAGAGGGGGGGGGGTGAATAGGGTTTATGTAACTTAATGCGGAATTTAAAATTTTTTTAAAAATGTTTAGGAAAAACAATTTAACTAAACAAGTGTATCAAGGAAATAGCAATTCAACCAAGTAAACTCAAGAGCAAACAAGACACAAGCAATGATATAGCAATAAAGTAAAAAGCTTAGAGTTAGAAAGATTAAACCAATTGAAGATCAAGACGTTTTGTCCACACGGTTCGGTTTATTAGACCGTACGTCCGCGCTCGGTTAGTCCCTCGAGAATTTTCACTAAATTCAAAATTCTTCCGGGCGAAGATCAAACCTTTACAAGTGTTGATGTCTCACATACTTTTATAAATATTTCTTTACCATAATATTCCCACAAGATATACTCTCTTGTTAATTTATGAGATTTACCTCTCCCAATCACTAAATAATAATTAACCTCCTTGTTATCCTATGAGATTTACCTCTCACAAATGAATACTAATTGTTTGGTGATTCACACCTATTAACAATAACTCTCTTTAGTGTGTAATAGATATACAATTGAAGCTCATACTAGAGTTGTCTTATTTGATCACAATATATAGCTCAAATATGAATGATTGATCAAAACAATTTCTTGAATCTTAGAATGTTTGAAATAGATGAAAAATAGAGTATAAGAATGATTCAAGTTTCTTTGAATAGTGTCTAGAATGAGTATATATAGTATATGACACTATATGGCCGTTTGGAGGGAGTGGGTAAAGGTTTGATGCCAAAAATGGTAAAAATCAGAAATCCAACTGCTAGTTTCTGAAGCCTCATTCGAATGAGTAAAGCTCATCAGTTGATTGATGGGCCTCAGTTGACTGAGTCATAGAGCATCAGTCGACTGAGTCATAGAGCATCAGTCGACTGAGTAGCTCCAGACTGCCAGCCAAAATTCCAAAAAATTTACTTTTGCATTTAAGCTTCGAAATTATTTTTGATGCTTGGAGAAGGTCAAATATAGGTTCCTAAGACACTTATTTTTGGGAGAGCTCAAAATAAGGCCGTTTTGAGTTTAATATGAATTTATTTCAAAACGGTTTTGTAAGAGTGAAGGTTTTAAAATGATTTTGATTCAAATAAGTTTCAAACTTGGTTATGATCAATCTAATAATGTTAAAACAATATGTATGAGCTATAAATATTATCAAACAAGAACCTTTACAAAGAAAACTTAAACAATCACTCAATTTTAAAGTAAACGAGTCTTCGAGCGTTTTAGAGAGTATCTTTGGTTCTTTACTTGCTTTGCGCTTTTAATCCTCATTGATATGCCATTGTGGTTATGCTTTGATCAAGTAGATGTGAGTGATGTAAGACACAAGTAATTGTAAACTTGTAGAAGAATGATCTCGATTTCAGCTCGATGGTTTTGTCCACGAATGATAAAAGTAGTTGTGGCTATTACTTAAAACATCACCTTAGTTAAATTACACATGATTAATGTTATTGCTATTATCAAAACAAGATTAGTGACTTTTGGGTTTACAAATGCCATTAACATTAATGTTCTTAATATATATATATATATAGCATTCCTATTGAGAATAGAACTCATAGGAAAGAAAATATAAATTTGAAGTAGAGTATTATAATAATAGCAGACTTAACGAACAAAGAGCTTTTTTGTTCTTCAATATGAGTTCTACTCTCATTAAGAGTGCTATATATATAGACATATACATATGGATATGCATATATATAATGCATATATATGATTTTTCACCTCGCTTTTCTTCTAATACATGTTTGTAATTATATCTCCTTCTTTTCTCTTTATATATTCTTTATATTTATATTCCCTCACCTTTTTCTTTTTTTTGTTATTGATGAAATAATTCATAGGAAAAAACAATTTTTCTATCGATTAATTCAAAAGAGTTTCTATTTTCGTCCCTATAAATTCTATTCTTGAAAAGAATGATGTATGTATGTATATATGCATGTATAGATTATAGATATGTAATTTTGCACCTTGCTAAACTTCTCATACCTGTTTGTTATTGATATGTTCTTATTTTCTCAATTTTAATATTTTAATATTTTTTTATACTTACATTCCCTTAAATCCTTTTTGTAAGTCTTATTTAATCTTTTTTTATTTTTTCTATTTCTTCTGCTTACCCGATGATCTGAAACTTTATTTGGGGACTTACCAGTTGGTTGACCAAGCTAGTATTTAGTGGAGGAATTTGTCTAGGAGTGCAGATGCTCCTACCTCCTGGGAACAATTCACCCAGTCGTCCCTAGAACGTTATTTCTCACCGGTTCATCACAATATTAAGAAGGATAAGTTTCGTTCCCTGATTTAAGGGAACATGTCTGTGACTGAGTACGAGATAAAGTTTGAAAGTTTTAGTCATTTTGGAAAGAGTCTATACAATGATCCTGGGGAGAAAATACATTTGTTCTTAAAGGGATTTAAACCTTCTATCCGGGAGAAGGTGTACCACTTGAATCACGATAGTGTTACTGAAGCCGTGAGAATGGCGATGAAGGTTGAACACGAAATGATCGATGCTAGTAGGTTTCTTGAGAAAAAGAAGGGTATTGAAGGGAAAAAGTCGGGTAGTTAAAGGAAGAGGTGCAAGAATGATTCTGGGTCATCTAGTGGGATTTACGGTAGAGGTCAATCTTCAGGCTTAGGAAGTGAAAACCAGGGGTCCAAGGAAAAAGTTTGTTATAGGTGCGGTCAAGTGGGGCACTTTAAAAGAGAATGTCCAAATGTGAATCGAAAACAACAGTCATCCCAGCGTTCCGATAGTCAGGCACAGTCTCAAGGATTGAGCCACACAGGCAGTGTAGGCCAATCTTTCTCAATCAGTCAGGGTGGTCAGGGTCATGGGCAGAGTCAGAGTAGGTCCCGTGGAGATGGAAGTGCGTACTCTCGGAGTACTGGCAGAACACAGGGTCGGGTCTACACATTGACACAAACAGAACAACCCGAGGTTAAAGTAATGGAAGGTATTATTTTGTTCTTTAGCTCTTGGGTCAAAGTTTTATTTGATATTGGTGCTTCCCATTTGTTTATTTCGCATGCGTTGGTTGATAGATTAGGATAGGGGAATCGTCGATATAATTTAATCTTGTTGTCTTAGAAACGGGAGATTATAATCTTATCCTGGGTATGGATTGGTCTATGCGATGATTGATTGTTTCAAACGTCAGGTGTCGATTCCGTTATCAAATAGTGAGGTTTTGACTTTTCAATGTGAACCTGAGTCATTTGTCCCGTGTGCATATTTGAGACCCAGAGAACAACGGAGTTACTTCGGGTGGTTAGCTATTATCGTAGCTCAATAAGAGAATAGTACTCGTCCTTTTGATCTTCCCGTGGTTAGGGAATTTCCTGACGTGTTTCTTGATATCTCCTAGGTTGTTCCAGGTACTGCATCGATATCTTTAGCTCCGTATCGGCTCTTGCTGAGCTAAAGGAGCTGAAGATTCAAATTGATGAGTTATTAAAAAAGGGATTCATTAGACCTAGCTAGTGTATGTCCATGGGGCGCACCCGTTCTATTCGCTAAAAAGTAGGATAAGTCTTTGCGATTATGTATAGATTATCATCAGTTGAATCGGGTCACTATTAAGAATAAGTATCTGTTGCCTCAAATTAATGACTTGTTCGATAAGTTACAAGGTATCATTAGGTTTTTCAAGATTGATCTTCGATCGGGCTATCACCAGATGTTAGTCCATGAGGAAGACATCCCGAAAATGGTGTTTCATACTAAATATGGCCATTATGAGTTCTTAGTAATGCCATTCAGGTTGACGAATGCGCCAACTGCTTTTATGGACTTAATGAATTGTCTGTATCATCCATACCTCGATTAGTTTATTGTAGTCTTCATAGACGACATTCTTATATATTCTAACTCTGATGAAGAGCATGAGAATCATCTTCGGGATCATAAATTGTGCAAAACTCAGCAAGTGTGACTTCTAGATGTCGGAAGTCAAATTCTTGGGACATGTAGTCTAAAGAAATGGTATATCTGTAGATCCGAGGAAAGTAGATGCTGTCCTACAGTGGGAGAGACCTTGGAATGTGACTGAGGTTGGGAGTTTCTTGGGTTTGGCAGGGTATTACCGTCGATTTGTCAAGGACTTCCCTCGTATAGCTTTGCCATTAACTCACCTAACTTATAAGGGCGTCCAGTTTGTGTGGGATGAGTTGTGTGAAAAGGCCTTCTTGGAGTTGAAGGATAAGCTTACTTCGACTCCAGTTCTTGTTCTACCGGGATGGGAAAAGGGTTATACAATCTATTGTGATGCTTCTAGGCTTGGGTTGGGTAGTGTTCTAATGCAGGAGGAGCACGTTGTGGCTTATGCTTCTCGACAACTCAAGAAACATGAAAAGAATTACCCCACACACAATTTGGAGTTAACTGCTGTTGTTTTTGCTTTAAGATATGGCGCCATTACTTGTATGGCGAAAGATTTGAAGGTTATTCCAATCATAAAAGTCTAAAATATACTTTCACCAAAAAAGTTTGAATCTTAGGCAACGCCGGTGGATAGAGTATCTAGAAGACTGTGACTTCACTTTACAATATCATCCGAGTAAGTTTAACGTGGTAGCCAATGCCTTAAGCTGAAAGTCTCAAGGGTCTTTAGTTGCGTTACGGTGTCGAGAGTGGAAGAGTTACAACAACACAACCTTATGGTGAACCGTGATGAGAACCGAGTCTACTTGTATAACATGATTACTCAACCGGCAATACAACAACGAGTAATTGAAGCACAATAATAAACGAGGAACTTCGAGTGATATGTGATGATTTAGCCACGGAGGTCGAATACGATAGGTACAAACTCGGGACCGACGGTGGAATTCGGATCCGAGATAGGTTGGTGGTACTAAAAGACTCAAAGCTTAAAAATAAAATTCTAAGTGAAGCACACCATTCTAAATTCTTTATTCATCCTAGTGGTACAAAGATGTACCGGGACTTATGTCGGAACTTTTGGTGGAACGGCGTGAAAAAATATTTCACTGATTATTAGAGTAGATGTATAATGTGTCAGTTGTTGAAGGCCGAACACCAAAGACCTGCAGGGCAACTTCAGCCGTTACCCATTCCCGAGTGGAAGTGGGAACATGTCACTATGGATTTTGTTTCGGGTTTACCAAGGGCGCTGAGTGGTCAAGATATGATCTGGGTAATTGTCAATAGGTTGACGAAATCCATTCATTTCCTACCTATTCAAAACAACCAAAATGTGAAAAGTTTGAAAAAACTCTATATTCGGGAGATAGTTAAATTACATGAGGTCCCGCTCACCACTGTATTAGACCAAGATCCTCATTTCACTTCTCAGTTTTGGGGGAGTTTTCAAAAGGCTTTGGGGACTCAATTGAGATTTAGTAAGGCATTCTATCCGCAGACTGATGGACAATCCGAGCGGGTTATCTAAATACTTGAGGATATGTTGAGGGCATGTGTCCTCGATTTTCAACAAAACTGGATAAAACATCTGCCGTTAGTTGAATTTGCTTACAACAATAGTTTTCAGGCTAGTATAGGCATGGCGCCTTACAAAGCTCTTTACAGTCATCTGTGTAGATCCCCAGTTTACTAGTATGAAGTTGGGAAAAGAACTCTGTTAGCTCTGAAATTGGTGGAGCAAACCACCGAAAAAATCAATAATATCCAACAACATCTCCTTACCGCCAAAAGTCGGTAAAAGAGTTATACCGATAGATGTCACTGTCTATTAGAATTCAAAATGGGTGATCATGTGTTCTTGAAAACCAAGCCTTGTTTCGGTATCACGCGATTTAGTAGTAAAGAAAAGTTGTATCTTTGATACATCGGGCCTTTTGAGATTCTGGAACGTATCGAAAATGTCGCATATCGCCTAGCTTTGCCACCACTGTTATCTAATGTCCACGATGACTTCCATGTATCAATGTTGCGCCGGTATGTTTACGATTCTTCCCACTAGTAGGAGAATCTCAAAGTGTTAGATGACGGGACTTATGAAACCCGCCCAATGCAAATCTTAAATCATCGAGATCAAGTGATTAGAAACAAAGTTATTCCCTTAGTGAATGTTTTGTGGATACATCACGGAGCCGAGGAAGTGACGTGGGAGTTAGTGACTGAAATACGTAGTAAATGTCCTGAGTTGTTTAATTAATATATAATATCTAAATTTCGAGGACGAAATTTTATTTAGTGGGAGAGATTGTAATATCCTGTATTTATCTTAATGTTAATTATGTTGCTTTAAACAGATATTGTGTGGAATTTGTATTTCTAAAATTTTTCTATCCATAATTTGGGAAAACCCTCATTTGGGAAATTGTAAATCTTTAAATTACCTTTATGTGGATATAAAGATTGTCTCAATTGGAGTTCTGAGCGATAAGTTATAGCTAATACAAGAATAGGGCAAAGTTTACCCACGGACCAGTATTTATATTTTGGCATACCGGTCTAGCATATATAAGTTTTGGGAAAAAATTTAGCTGCGGACCAGTATGGGATTTTTGCATATCGGTCCAGTGTTTAAGAATTAGGGGAAATTAAAGCTGCGGACCGGTATTCCATTTTTTGCATATCGGTCCGCCATTCGGAATAGTGCACCGACTTAACTCTATTTAGGTGCCTTTTATCCCATTTTTCCACTCATGTTCAACCAAAAACACCCACATACACCTAGAAGCTTCTATAGAGAGAAATATGTGAGTTCTCAAGGGGTTTCTACACGCTTTTCGACGTCAATTCGAGATTAAAGCTTCAAATCACTCGATTCCTCCTTTGTTTCACTATTTATCGTCTTCAACCTTAGGATTCCTTTGAAAGGAGCTTGGATCATCATCTTTCCTTCTTCTTTGTCGCTAATAAACTCGAGGGAGGGGTTTTCTTACTTTCAAAACTTAATAATATGATTTTATTTCTCAATATTTGTTGTGTTTGACTTGTGTTTGTTTGAAAAATTGAATATAAGCGAGATTATGATATTTTTATGATTTATAAAGCTATGAATGCATGATTTGAGGCAAGATATGCCATCCACACTTGTTATAAAGTGTTATTTGAACTATATAAGATATCTCTTGGTTGTGTGAATGTTACTTGTTGATGAAATGGGTTTATTGACAAACTATGCACACCAATGGATATGAAATAGGATTTGTTTGAGTGTATGTAGCATAAATTGCTTCATATGCATATTTAGTAAGCATGAGTACATCTTTGCATCTCTATTGTGTCAACCGAAAGCGTGGAAATTGCACGAGAAACTTGGGAGAATTACTATGATTCATGTTTCAATTATTTATCTTTCGGAGGAGCATATATCTTTATCTATGATGTGGGATGCTTATATCTCTTGGACGGGAAGTCTTTATGTGTATAGTGCTTGCCGAAATGGGAAAATAAGTAGAGTTCGGTGCCCTTGAGTTAAAAATCCCTAAACCCCTAGGGGGAGCAAGGTTTTGCCGCCTATAAGCCACCGGTGAGGAGCGCCAGAACCTAGGTAGTTGGCAAAGCACTATGGTTTCTATTGACATCACTGTTCGTGTGAATGTTGGGACAATTGGTCCTAGGATCTCATGGTGGGGGCCTTGTATCTTGGGCAGCTATGGATCATATTCACGGTTCGGATTCCCTAGTTTGTGGTAAATGGTTGACATGGTAGGTAACCTGCATTAGCATACTTATGCATTAATTATCTGATGACAATGATTCTGTTTATATCACTAAACAAAACATGATTTGATAGCGTAATGATAAACCTGTTTGAAACACCTTGCCATATGTTCCCCCTACTGAGCAAATAGCTCATCCCAATTTCTTTAAAATATTACAGGTACTTGGGAGTCCAATGAGGATAAAGAGGCGACAGGATCGGGAACGAAGTAGAGGTTCTGATACATCAAATATTTTTGTGTTGTACGTAAGTTTTTATGGGAAGCCACAGCTAGCCCGATAGTTGTATATGTTATGCTCTTATATAGTTAGTTTTGTAGAAATATTATATGCATATATGAAGGTTATATCATCATTGTATACTCCATGCATAAGTTACTTGTAATATGCATGCTGCTTTGATTTTCGTATTTACATTAATACCCATTTTGGTTAATCCAGGATGGATTAGTAACACTTTAGGTCTTAATTACGGGTGTTGTCCTGCTGATTAAGGCGGGGGGTTACAGGTACACATTAACAAAAGGTGTGCTGGTCCACCTTATAAAGTTGTACTCCCTTCTTTTTCTTAATCCACGTGGCATGGCAAAAAGAGACGGGCTTGGCCCATGAAAAAGCTACACATGGTTTTTCTTTTAGGCTGGAGATATTGGCACTCCCAATATCTCTTGAAAACACTCCCACTTTTCATTCGATCTTTGACAACCGAATAAGGTATATGTTACTCAGTTGTGAAGGACCGAGTATAAACTTGATAATGCCTTCCTCGGTTGTCAAGGAGCGAGTATATAGACTTATACTCGGCCCTCAAGAACAAAGTAACAAACACCTTACTCGGTTATGAAGAACCAAATGAAAATTAAAGCGTTACAAAGTGTTTTTGAGGGTGCCAATATCTCCGCCCTTTTTTTAAAAGGTAAGTTTGACTCTTTCAAACTTTTCCTTTTATTTGTTTATTTTTTAAATCAAACGTTATTTTGTTTTTCCAATAATTAAATTAAATCTTTTATTTTAAATTTCTTTTTACTTTTATTTTGCTATATGAAAAAATAAGTTTCCTCATTAATTTGTGTCGACGGGTGTAGATACCCCATTTTACGACTCTTGGAGTATAAAACGGCCAAACTTAGAAAGCATTGGACAAAGGTCGAGCTGCAGTAAAAGAACTCAAAAACCTCAAGGAAAGAAACTCAGACTGTTGAGGAGAGAGAAGATCAATAGGTCTTGTTCAATGACCAATCGAAATAAGGTGTAGACCGATCGGTCTTGAGGGCATTAGAATTGGTTTTTTTGAAGTCCGAATCGGTCTTTATACAATGATTTCAGTTATATGCAAGCATGGATCGGTTTTAGGCCCTCAATGATCGGTCTTAGGCCCATCCTGATGTGTCTTCACTAAAAACAGTCAAAGACCGGTCGGTCATTGTTCTACACTGATCGGTCATACAACCTCACGAATCAGTCATTTGCTTGACCGGATCGGTCTTCAACAAGGCATTTACAATCTCAATTTATATTAGCCAAACATAGCAAACAAAAGAAGGAGGACCTCTGAACGGAGGAAGGGCTTAGACAGAGCTTAAAAGATGGGGGGAGCCCCCAGAAGGAAATAAAGGGCAGAAAGAAAGAAGAGAGACCCGACAAAAGAGCAAAGGCTCGAAATTATATATAGAAAGATAGAAATTAGATCTAAAGATAGAAACACATCGTAAAAGCAATGTATTCGAAATTCTTAGACTAGTTTGTAATACTTCATAATATCAATCAAAACAAATGCCTTTTCTTCGGAAATACGGTATTCGATTAATTCTTTAAATTCGTCTTTAAATATTGATTGCCCCATGTGTATATAAATTGTTTTGCTGGGAATATTATATATAAAACCTACACTGCTTATCTGTTATTTAAATCGAAATTGGACAAATATAACTTGTATGACAAGTAAATCAATGGTAACGAACTGTAAATACATTTATATGCCTCGAATCTGGTCTGAAGTCATCTTTTCATACTTTCTACACTAAATAACTGAGAAACCTGTATGCTGTGTGAGATGACCAATTCGTCTTTGCGTGATGACCGATCGGTCTTTGTAGTTTTTTCCAGTTTCTACCTCGTTATCTGTGCCATTATTCCCGCACGTTAATAAAATAGTTATATACTCATATTCGGGCTAAAAACCGTAGGAAGCAAGATAAAATAATGATAAAACGAGCATGTACATTTAGAAACCGAAAGGGTGACGTGGGTACCTAACCCCTTCCCGCGTCGTAACATAGTTCTTGAACTCAATCTGGTTGCACAGACAGCGTTGTACCCCAAAAGGGTACAAAAACACATTTTTGTCAATTTTCTCAAAAAACGTACTGGCGACTCTACAAGCCTCTCATAAGCGAAGCCGCCGAACGACGTCGGGGTGTTCCAATCAGGATTCTCATAACGGGGGTTTACATATTTTGGCAAGACTCTGTAAAAATATTTTAGAAACAAATTTGACTCAAAAGAGTTTTGATTTCAAATTTAACACTCAATCACCACCTATAATTTGAATTAAACCATATAACTAACTTAGCTTAGGTACTGAATTGAGTATGGTGCATTCTGTAAGTTCGGCGAGTTTCCGTTGATTGTTACATCTTCAAATCTTCAATTTGACTTAATAAATTACAAAAAATAACGTGTTTTTGGCATCATAATCTAGCAAAGATAGCCTTGAAGATCAATATTGACCCTATCAAGCAATTCCACATGTTAGGGGTGGCTTGGATTGGGGCTAAGTCCATGGCACCAACAATTCCCTCACATGGTTGTCTATTAAGAATCTGAGCATGTGCTCGAATGAGGACTCATAAAAGCAAGCCTCCCTAGGTGTGTGATAATAGACCCTCTCCTTTGGACCTAGAGCCTTAAACTTAATGCCTTACCACCACCTTCATCAAGGTACCTAGCCCGCAATATAGCCTTAACATTAGGATCATTTTTCTCTTCAGAAATACCAACTACCCCGAGCAGAAAAGACAACCAGGATCACAGGGCTTTACCACACTTTAGCAACTTGTTTGATCAATTGATTTAAAAAGCCCAGAAGAATTAAGTCGACATGGTCCAAGCTCTACAACCACGGTGGCATCTGCATTTTTTGTTGCGCACACTATAAAAAATTATATCATTTAAGTCACTTATAACTTACAACTTATAACTTGTAACTTGTGTATTATATCACTCATTAATGGTGTGACCTAAATAATCCAATGTAATGTTGCTTAAGTCATTTTTATACAGTACTTAAACTTATCGTGTCACATCCCCAAACAACGACATAAGTGAATGAATTTAGGGAAATTTTGTGTTTACACCCCAAATTTTGAGGGGTATTTTGAGTTTACACCCCATACTGTATTTTATTTGAGTTTGCACCCCCACCGTTAGTTGATTCCGTTAATCATTTACTAAATTGACCAAAATATCCTCCTTTTAGCCTCTTTCTCCTTTCAACAATCCTTGCTATCTTTGTACTATGTTATTTAATTTATTTTCTATATTTTTAACTAATATATATAAATCAAACATGCAATTTGCGTAATAAATATATACTCCGCCATGCATTATATTCATTACTTTTTTTTTATTTCTTTTCTTTATTTATAATTTTATACATTTATATGTTTACTTGCATCATCAATCTCAATAACTTTTACTTTGGGTTTTTTTTTATTATTGTTCGAGAGTAGATTTTTTTTGTCCTAAATTATAATATACTTAATTTTCTCTCCCCGTGGTACGTAGTACTATTACAATACCTCTATATACGTATCACATACTTATATCTGCAATTTTCAACAATATTAAGAAAGACAAACTGACAGGTGATTGAGATCGATGATGGAAGCTGACATATAAATGAATAAAATTATAAATAACGTTTTTTTTCCTAAAAAATCCCAAGATGAAATTGAATGTATAATGGCAACGTATAAACCTTCTCCTGGGCCTGTAAAGTAGAATCAATCTTGAGTCTTTCATTGGCAATTAAAAAAAAGTAGATTGAGTTTAATGGATAAGAAAAATATGGTGGGGTGCATGAGTTTATTGTTAGGTTATTTGGATTTTGGTGTCAATAGTTTTGGCATTCTTGAGTTAGGGATCCAGAATTTTCATTCAATTTCATATTGGGATTTTTCATATTGTTATTTTTTGTACGATTACATGAGAGTAACCTCCCTAGGGAAATTACATTAAATGATATCTGATCAAGCGGTAACAACATATACTTTAAGTGAGTGGGCTAGCCTGCATGGTAAAAGCGTCTACTTAAATTTGAGATCTAAGTTCAAGCATCTCTTGATGATGTAGTTAAAGGAAGTTATTGAGCCAATGGCTATCTTAGACTTGTGGCGGGGAAAGAGGATAATATTCAATTATGGGAAGACAAATGGGTTGGGGATGTTCCTTTAAAAGAGACTTTTCCTAGAATTTTCCGTCTTTCAAAGAACCAAGGAATGTCGATTGGTTCGGTTGTCTCTTGGTCTTCAAATACCACTTATTCTTGGGACCTAGCTTCTCTAGGAACTTCTACGAAAGGCAATTGAGGGAGTGTTTATCACTATTCAGCTTGATCCAATACGTTAGTATTAATCAAAACATGCTTGACAAAAAGGGTTTGGTCCGCGCATCATTCCAGGGAGTTCTCTTGCAAGTTTTTTTTTTATTATCTTTCAAATACACAATCATCAATCACATTCCCCCAAATCAGCTTCATATAGAAGTGTGGGGTCCTTTCTAAAATCAAGGTGTTTGCTTGGCTAGCCTCGTTGGGTAAAGTGAATACGTGTGACTTTATCTAAAGGTGGAGACCGTAGATGTGTTTGTCCCCTTCATGGTGTGTATTATGTAGGGAAAGTGAAGAGGACATTGACCATATTTTAATTCACTATTAGTTTGCTCAAGATCTGTAGATTAAAATGTTTAACCTGTTTGGGTTAGTGGGAGCCCTTCCTAAACGATGGGCAGATGTTATTGTAATTAAGTGGTCATTTAAACAACCCGGTAAACTATCTAAGTGCCAATGGGCTATGGAGGCTTATGGTTTTGGCTATAGCCTGGACAGTGTGGTTGGAAAGAAATAGAAGAATTTTTTATGATAGATGCAGCTGAGTGTGTTGAATCGTAGTATATTTTTAGTTGGGATATGGTCTAGAGCACTAAATGTTTTCAGTTCTGTTGACTGTTTCATGTTTGCACTTCTGTTGACCGTTTCACGTTTGCATTGGACTGCCATAGTTTTTTGTCTTGACGGTTGTTATTTTGTTATGGGTTTGGTAGTGTTTGGTGTATTGGAAGTATAAGGTTTAATTCCACCGGAAATCTCATCATCTAACTTATAACTACTCTGATTGTATAATCTTTTTGAGTTTGAAATAAAAAATTTGTTTCTTATAAAAGGAAAAAAAAATTCACCCTATTCTAGAAGATCTTTAGTTCTAGTGTCACTTAAAACATGAAAGAGTTTTTAATTAGTTTTAGTAAAGAGGTGAGATTTAAACGTCCCTTTCTTAAAAAGTAAAATTACTTATATTTTAATTTTTTTGAAAAAATAAAACAACCTAGAGATGGACCCATTGATATTGGTACGATAATCTAATTTTATTTTCTCGGGGGATAATAATTTTATATCCACACATCTACCTCATTACCATACATATCATAATCTCAACCCCCCCAACAACAACAACAACAAACATAAACAGATCATGGACACTCTTCACTCATCTTACAAAAGATAAATGGATGCTAATTAACTCTGAAGAATAAGAATCCATGCACCCCTTTACTCATTTATTCCCTTACACACGCTACTAGTTATAAACGAAATAAAAAGCACAAAAAAGTGGATAGCCCTTGCTTTCTTTCTCTTCGCCGCGCAAAAGATTTATTTTATTCATTGGTGGCACCATTGGCCTTTCTGTTGACAGAGAGGTGGACGCCGGGACTATGGTTAGTTAAAGAACTGTAGCAGAGAAAGGAATTGTTCACACCCTGCACATTACTGTTGATCACAAACCCAACTCCAGGATTTTGATTTGAATTCCCTTCGTCATCACTTATTTCTATGGAATTTCCTTTCTTCCTAGAAGAGCTCAACTTCACGGTTGCTCCTTCGTTATTACCTGCAAGTGTTATAACTTTCGCCCCAAAGTCTTTAGAATCTGAATGATGTTTCTTGATTTCACATGGTGGAGATGGAGGCTGTGAAATTGGGCTTGTTTTAGGAGATTGTGAAGGGGTATTATTTAGGTGAGATTTGTTGATTTTGGGAGGGGAATTTGGAGCTGTAGGAGGAGCAGTAGTGATGGTGGTAGGGGCAGTGACAGATACAGCAAGTGATGCTTGAAAAGGTGATGAAGGTGGTGATGGCGTAGGGGATGGTGACACTAGATTTGGGGCATGAGAAATTGGCAATGGAGAGTTTGGGGCTGAGAATACTCTTGGCTGAGGAGACTGAGGTACCGAAGAAGGACGGGTAAACGGAACAACTGCAGCTCGCGGTGCTGCTGCAGGTGGTGCAGCTGTGGCAGGAAGAGGAGGTGGTGCCACAGCAGCTGGTGGTGGAGGTGGAGCAGTTATAGGACGCCTAAAGCTTTGGCCAAATGTAGTAGGTCGAATCATAAAAGATGGTCTTGGCTGCAGAACTTGGTTAGAGGGTTGGGGTGGGGCTGGTTCTGGCAATGAAGCTAATAGGAGCCGTGGACGGGCTGGAGCTTGCTGGCTTGCCATTAACTTGTAGGTTAGAGTACCGAAAGAGCGCTTAAGTAATTAACCGTTTAGCTAGAAACTACCCTAGACAAGAAAACAATTCAATGTATGAGCACAAATTGAAAGTTTAGACGTATCCTCTTAATATATATAGCGTAGCACCAATGTACATCTCATAAGGGTATTAGATTCAGCAAGCACCAGTGTTCATCTCATAAGACCATTTTTCAACGTTAATTGGTGCATGCATGTCAACTCTCAGCATAGGAAAGTGGGACGGACATTCATCTAGAAAAGCTGTAAAAAGGGTTTCGCTTTTTCTGGGCCAACGTACTCATTTACCTCGCTGCAAAATTATTAGACCCCCCCAGCTAATTAAGTGAAACTACAGCTGCAAATTATTGGACAATTACAAGGACTCGTATGAGTCGTAGGCTCATAGCTTATTGCGGCATATAGTATTATTTATGGCTTCATGTTTATTCTAAAAGTATAGATTCATCCATCACAAGCATAAAATTTGACATACTTTTGACAAATTGACACAAACGCTACATTGAGATTCTTAATTTAGAATTCACAAAAAAAGGGTAGTTTAGGGGTCTTAATTACGTATTACTTTTTTTAGATACTTTTGCTTTTTTAGAATTCACAAAAAAGATTGTTTAGAATTCTCAATCCCCTTGTTCCCTTTAGCAGTGCTTCAACTCAAGTTTCATTCAGAGGAATTACTGCAGCAATTTATTTCCATTCATTTAATTTGGCCAACCCAATGAACGGATCAAAAACTTTACTTTGATATCGTGGTTACAGTAGTGCGTAGTTATTCTGTTATTCCTCATTTTATTTTACTTTTGCAATCCAGTTGCCAAAATAATATATGTACATTTAAGAGCATCCGTAGAGGATATGATAAATTGGCAAATTTAACATACCCATGCATTACTACAGTAGAGAGAACTTAGAGCACAAACTTAGCAATGTATAATAGTGAGAGAGCAAACTTACCGTATGCCTAAATTTTACTAGTATAAGCCATACAAGTGTCCTTTATTCGTACGGAAAATAAAATAAAATTAATGTTTCATACGATTGAGCCACAATCGTATAGGGCTTTTCTATTTTTTTTTTACTCATATGGCTTCGCTACAACTGTATGAGGATTTTTTTTATTTTTTTAATGCTAAAAAATCCTTGGGAAAGAGTAAAAAAAATAGAAAATTAAAGCTCATACAATTGAGCCACAACCGTATGGTTGGTTTCCCTCACTCGTATGACGCTCTTCTAATTTTTTTTAAGATAAAAATTATATGGGTTCGACACAAGCTTATGACTATTTTTTATGTTGTATCCGGTGCAGCCGCTATGTTGTATCTAGTGCAGCCGCGCAAGAAAAACTTAGTGTGAAATTTGTAAATTTGTGGGTAAATTTTACCTACACGTTGTAAATGCTCTAATGGGAGATGATTTCTCTCTAAACAGTACGTAGCAAAATAATAAAATAAAAGAGTTCTGACATTGTTTACAAGTTCTTTGTATTAACAGAGTCTAAATTCATAAAGCACTTCAATCATGAAGATAAACCATCCTCAAAAGACCCTTCCCAAAAAACAAGGTAAGTGTTGAATAAATTAAAGGGGCAACTCTTAGTATAATATTCTCTTTGCTTTTTTATTCTAAAGGTAATTTTCACACTTGTTAAGATGTGATGTTTCTTCCAGACGAATTAATGCAGAAAATTATTTCCATTTCTTCAATTTGGCAAACCCAATGAACGGATCAAAAGCTTGACTTTGACATCATAGTTCAGTAGGAGTTATTCTGTTATTCCGTATTTTATTTTACTTTTGCAATCTAGTAGCCAATATTATATATGCATATTTAACAGCATCCGTAGTAGGTACGGTAAATTAGCAAATTTAACATACTCATTATTACAATGAACAATGGACAGAACTTAGAGTACAAATTTAGTGCTACATGATAATGTGAGAGCAAATTTATCATATGGTTTAATTTTACTCATACGGTTGTATTTTACTCGTATAAGCCATACAAGTGTCCTTTATTCGTACAAAAAAAAATTGCTTCATTCAATTGAGCCACAACCGTATAGGATTTTTCCATTTTTTTTTAAAACTCATACGGCTTAGCCACAACACTAAAACAATTATCTATTTTTTTACGCTAAAATATCCTTGAAAAAGAGTTAAAATATAAAAAATAATAATTAGAAAAGCTCATACAGTTGAGCCACAACCATATGGTTGGTTTCCCTCGCTCGTATGAGGCTTTTCTAATTTATTTTTATTTTTTTTAAGCTAGAACATCATACAGGTTTTGCGCAACCATATGACTATTTTTTATGTTGTATCCGGTGTAGCCGCTCAAGAAACTTCGTGCGAAATTTGCAAATTTGTGGATAAATTTTACCTGTACGCTGTGGATGTTCTAATCGGAGATAATTCATTTCTAAACAGTAGCAAAATAACAGTAGTATTAGTATCAAACTATAAACAAAGTAACGAACCGGTTGAAGACAAACAGTCCCACTAAAACATGAAAGTGTATGCTTACAAAAGTGTCAAACCCAAACACGGACAGACGTTTAATTTATGTATGATTTGTATTTTTAATCTTGGATTTAGAATTTCGAAACCCCATTTTAATAGGGGTTTTGATTTTCATTGTTTTAGTATTGTACAGGTACTACCATCCTAATACAATTTTTTTTGAAATACTAATCTCAACATAATTAATAGTCTAAAAATACATTACAAATTTTTTATTATAAAATTTAGCTCATCAATTATATGCTAAATAGATAATAGAATTATTAATTTGAGACGTCTCAAAAGAAAATGAGAATATCAATTTTAAATGGATTGACTATTAATTTTTTCAAATCCATATTTTGTGTAAATAAATTTTCAAACGCAACATGAAAAAAAATTTATGTTCTTCTTCGTTTAGGAGAATGTGTAACCGGTAGGGGAAAGATATAGGAAGTTCGAACCAATAAATGAGAGAGGAAATTAAGAGGACAAAAAATGAGGGAGATATAGAATGTAAAATGCTACATTCTCATGGTATTATTATGGATAGAAATGGATTGCATAAGGACACTAAAAAAATTAAGGAAATAGAATGTAAAATGCTATATTCTCATGATATTGTGACACGTGTCACTACATTAGGCGTTAAATTCTCTCCCCTACACTCATTCCCACACATTTTCCTTTTTCCCCATAGCAAAACCCTAAACTCTCTATTGTATTATTCATTTTGAGCTTTCGGGCTAATATACAAATTTGGTCTTCTTTCTATCTTTAATTTGTTCATTGCTTCATTAACATTTTATGGTTGTTAATCACCTCAAAATGGGCCGATACTCTTAAAGATGGGCTTGGTTAACTTTTATCCACCCCCAAATATATATATATATATATATAATTTCATTTCTTTTGTAGTATGTAGTCTCTCAAATCCATAATTTATATATCCAAATTCAAATTCTTACTTCAAAAATTTTGATGCCAAATTTCAAAATCTCTTTCATTGATATTAGTTAATTATTCTTTTAATCTCTCCAATTTTCTTATACAATGTAACTCTCAAATTTTCAATTATTACCTTTTTTTTATATTCGATAGGTTTTGTATTTTAAGATTCTCTCTCTTCAATATGCAGAGTTGTAATTCTTTAGATATTTCATTTGTAACTTTCCTATTCAATTTTTAGACATTTAATTAATGTTTTATACTCAATGCTGTTGGTCGAAAATCAACCCGGGGGGTGAATAGGGTTTATGTAACTTAATGCGGAATTTAAAAGTTTTCTAAAAATGTTTAAGAAAAACAATTTAACTAACCAAGTGTATCAAGGAAATAACAATTCAACCAAGTAAACTCAAGAACAAACAAGACACAAGCAATGATATAGCAATAAAGTAAAGAGCTTAGAGTTAGAAAGATTAAACCAATTGAAGATCAAGACGTTTTGTCCACACGGTTTGGTTTGTTAGACCATACGTCCGCTCTCGGTTAGTACCCCGAGAATTTTCACTAAATTCAATCTTCTTCCGAGCGAAGATTAAACCTTTACAAGTGTTGTTGTCTCACATACTCTTATAAATATTGCTTTACCACAATATTCCCACAAGATATACTATCTTGTTAATTTGTGAGATTTACCTCTCACAATCACTAAACAATAATTAACCTCCTTGTTATCCTATGAGATTTACCTCTCACAAATGAATACTAATTGTTTGGTGATTTACACCAATTGACAATAACTCTCTCTAGTGTGTAATAGATACAATTGAAGCTCATACTAGAGTTGTCTTGTTTGATCACAATATATAGCTCAAATATGAATGATTGATCAAAACAATTTCTTGAATCTTAGAATGTTTGAAATAGATAAAAAATAGAGTATAAGAATGATTCAAGTTTCTTTGAATAGTGTCTAGAATGAGTATATATAGTATATAGGAAACTATATGGCCGTTTGGAGGGAGTGGGTAAAGGTTTGGTGCCAAAAATGGTAAAAAATCAGAAATCCAACAGCTAGTTTCTGAAACCTCAGTCGACTGAGCACAGCTCATCAATCGACTGATGGGCCTCAGTTGACTGAGTCATAGAGCATCCGTCGACTGAGCAGCTCTAGACTGCCAGCCAAAATCCCAAAAAAATTTACTTTTGCATTTAAGCTTCCGAAATTATTTTTGATGCTTGGGGAAGGTCAAATATAGGTTCCTAAGACACTTATTTATGGGAGATCTCAAAATAAGGCGGTTTTGAATTTAATATGAATTTATTTCAAAACGGTTTTGTAAGAATGAAGGTTTTGAAATGATTTTGATTCAAATAAGTTTCAAACTTGGTTTTTATCAATCTAATAATGTTAAAACAATATGTATGAGCTATAAATATTATCAAACAAGAACCTTTATAAAGAAAACTTAAACACTCACCTAATTTTAAAGTAAACGAGTCTTCGAGCGTTTTAGAGAGTATTTTTGGTTCTTCACTTTCTTTGAGCTTTTGATCCTCATTGATATGCCATTGTGGTTATGCTTTGATCAAGTAGATGTGAGTGATGTAAGACACAAGTAATTGTAAACTTGTAGAAGAATGACCTCGGTTCCGGCTCGATGATTTTGTCCACGAATGATAAAAGTAGTTGTGGCTATTACTCAAAACATCAACTTAGTTAAATTACACATGATTAATGTTATTATTATTATCAAAACAAGATTAGTGACTTTTAGGTCAACAAATGCCATTAACATTAATGTTCTTAATTATGTATATATATATAGCATTCCTATTGAGAATAGAACTCATAGGAAAGAAAATATAAATTTGAAGTAGAGTATTATAATAATAGCAGATTTAACGAACAAAGAGCTTTTTTTCTTCTTCAGTATGAGTTCTACTCTCATTAAGAATGCTATATATATATATACACACATATACATATGCATATATATAATGCATATATGTGATTTTTCACCTCGCTTTTCTTCTAATACATGTTTGTAATTATATATCCTTCTTTTCTCTTTATATATTCTTTATATTTTTATCCCCTCACCTTTTTCTTTTTTTTTAAGGACATAATTCATAGGGAAAAAATATATTTCTTCCGATTAATTCAAAAAAGTTTCTATTTTCGTCCCTATAAATTCTATTCTCACGAAGAATGATGTATGTATGTATCGATGCAAGTATAGATTATAGATATGTAATTTTTCACCTTGATAAACTTCTCATACCTGTTTGTAATGATATGTTCTTATTTTCTCTATCTTAATATTTTTTTTATACTTACATTCCCTTAAATCCTTTTTTTAAGTCTTATTTAATCTTTATTTTTATTTTTTCTACTTCTTCTGCTTACCCGATGACCTGAAACTTAATTTGGGGACTTACCAGTTGGTTGACCAAGCTGGTATTTAGTGGAGGAATTTGTCTAGGATGGCAGATGCTCCTACCTCCTGGAAACAATTCACTCAGTTATTCCTAGAACGTTATTTCTCGCAGGTTCATCGCAATATGAAGAGGGATAAGTTTCGTTCCCTGATTCAAGGGAACATGTATGTGACCGAGTACGAGATAAAGTTTGAAAGTTTGAGTCATTTTGAAAAGAGTCTAGACAATGATCCTGAGGAGAAAATACATTTGTTCTTAAAGGGATTTAAACCTTCTATCCGGGAGAAGGTGTACCACTTGAATCACGGCAGTGTTGCTAAAAGCCGTGAGAATGGCGATGAAGGTTGAACACAAAAGGATTCGATGCTAGTAGGTTTCTTGAAGAAAAAGAGGGGTACTGAAGGAAAAAGTCGGGTAGTTAAGGGAAGATGTGCAAGACTGATTCTGGATCATCTAGTGGGAGTTACGGTAGAGGTTGATCTTCAGGCTTGGGAAGTGAAAACCAAGGGTCCAAGGAAAGAGTCTGTTATGGGTGCGGTCAAGTGGGGCACTTTAAGAGAGAGTGTCCAAATGTGAATCGAAAACAACAGTCATCCCAGCCTTCCGATAGTCGGCCACAGTCTCAAGGATTGATCCGCACGGGTTGTGTAGGCCAATCTATCTTAATCAGTTCATGGTGGTCAGGGTCGTGGGCAGAGTCAGAGTGGGTCTCGTGGAGATGGAAGTGCATACTCTTCGGAGTGGTGGCAGAACACAGGGTCGGGTCTACACGTTGACACAAACAGAACAACCCAAGGTTAAAGTAATGGAAGGTATTATTTTGTTCTTTAACTCTTGGGTCAAAGTTTTATTTGATACTGGTGCTTCCCATTCGTTTATTTTGCATGCGTTGGTTGATAGATTGGGATTGTGTGTTGAATTATTGGATATACCTTTATGGGTTGGTACACCCACGAGAAATAGGATTCGGTTGGGATCAGTTTGTAAAAATTTATTTTTAAGTATAGCGGAATTGTCGATAGAATTTGATCTCGTTGTCTTAGAAACAGGAGATTATGATCTTATCCTGGGTATAGATTTGTTAACTATTTTCTATGCGATGATTGATTGTTTCAAACGTCAGGTGTCGATTCCATTATCAAATAGTGAGGTTTTGAATTTTCAATGTGAACCTGAGTCACTTGTCCCGTGTGCATATTTGAGACCCAAAGAACAACGGAGTTACTTTCGGTGGTTAACTAGTATCGTAGCTCAAGAAGAGAATAGTACCCATCCTTCTGATCTTCCCGTGGTTAAGGAATTTCCTGACGTGTTTCTTGATATCTCCTAGGTCTACCCTCACATCGGAAGGTGGACTTTTCCAACGATATTGTTCCAGGTACTGCACATATATCTTTAGCTCCGTATCGAATGGCTCTTGCTGAGCTAAAGGAGCTGAAGATTCAAATTTACGAGTTATTAAAGAATGGATTCATTAGAGCTAGTGTATCTCCATGGGGCGTACCCGTTCTATTTGCTAAGAAGCAGGATGGGTCTTTGCGATTATGTAAAGATTATCATCAGCGGAATTGGGTAACTATTAAGAATAAGTATCTGTTGCCTCAAATTAATGACTTGTTCAATAAGTTACAAGGTGTCATTAGGTTTTCCAAGATTGATCTTCGATCGGGCTATCACTAGATGTTAGTCTGTGAGGAAGACATCCCGAAAACTGCATTTTATACTAAATATGTCCATTATGAGTTCTTAGTAATGCCATTCAGGTTGACGAATGCGCCAACTACTTTTATGGACTTGATGAACTGTCTGTATCATCCATACCTCGATTAGTTTGTTGTAGTCTTCATAGAAGACATTCTTATCTATTTTAACCCTAATGAAGAACATGAGAATCATCTTCGTTTAGCTCTTCAAGTTCTTCGGGATCATATAGTTGTATGCAAAACTTAGCAAGTGTGACTTCTAGATGTCGAGAAGTTAAATTCTTAGGACATGTCGTCTTGAGAAATGGTATCTCTATAGATCCGGGGAAAATAAACGCGGTCCTACAGTGGGAGAGACCTCAGAATGTGACTAAGGTTAGGAGTTTCTTGGGTTTGGCAGGGTATTACCATCGATTTGTCAAGGACTTCTCTTCGTATAGCTTTGCCATTAACTCACCTAACTCATAAGGGCGTCCAGTTCGTGTGGGATGAGTCGTGTGAAAAGGCCTTCTTGGAGTTGAAGGATAAGCTTACTTCGGCTCCAGTTCTTGTTCTACCGAAATCGGAAAAGGGTTATACAATCTATTGTGATGCTTCTAGGCTTGCGTTAGGTAGTGTTCTAATGCAGGAGGAGCATGTTGTGGCTTATGCTTCTCGACAACTTCAGAAACATGAAAAGAATTACCCCAGCACGATTTGGAGTTAGCTGGTGTTGTCTTTGCTTTAAGATATGGTGCCATTACTTGTATGGCGAAAGATTTGAAGTTTACTCCGATCATAAGAGTCTAAAATATACTTTCACCAAAAAAGATTTGAATCTTAGGCAACGCCGGTGGATAGAGTATCTAGAAGACTATGACTTCACTTTACAATATCATCCGGGTAAGGCTAACGTGGTAGCCAATGCCTTAAGCCGAAAGTCTCAAGGGTCTTTAGTTGCATTACGGTGTTCGAGAGTGGAGGTTAAGAGAAGAGTTACAACGACACAACCTTATGGTGAACCGTGATGAGAACCGAGTCTACTTGTATAACATGATTACTCAACCAGCAATACAGCAACGAGTAATTGAAGCACAACAAATAGACAAGGAACTTCGAGTGAAATGTGATCATTTAGCCACGGAGGCGGAATACGGTGGATACAAACTCGGGACCGACGGTGGAATTCGGATCCGAGATAGGTTGGTGGTACTAAAAGACTCAGAACTTAGAAATGAAATTCTAAGTGAAGCACACCTTTCCAAATTCTCTATTCATCTCGGTGGTACAAAGATGTACCCGGACTTATGTCGAAACTTTTGGTGGAACAGCATGAAGAAAGATTTCACTGATTATGAGAGTAAATGTATGATGTGTCAATCGGTGAAAGCCGAACACCAAAGACTTGCGGGGCAACTTCAGCCGTTACCCATTCCCGAATGGAAGTGGGAACATGTCACTATGGATTTTGTTTCGGGTTTACCAAGGGCGTTTGGTTTTACCAAGGATAAATGTGCATATTCTTGCTATGTATGACGAACTCCACTCATTTCCTACCTATTCAAAATTTTTAACCAAAATGTGAAAAGTTTAGGAAAACTCTATATTCAGGAGATAGTTAAATTACATGAGGTCCCGCTCACCATTGTATTAGACCAAGATCCTCGTTTCACTTCTCAGTTTTGGGGGAGTCTTCAAAAGGCTTTGGGAACTCAATTGAGATTTAGTAAGGCATTCCATCCGTAGACGGATGGACAATCCGAACGGGTTACCTAAATACTTGAGGATATGTTGAGGGCATGTGTCCTCGATTTTCGAGAAAACTGGATAGAACATGCTGTTAGTTGAATTTGCTTACAACAATAGTTTTCAGGCTAGTATAGGCATGGCGCCTTACGAAGCTCTTTACGGTCGTTCAGTGTAGATCCCCAGTTTGCAGGTATGAAATTGGGGAAAGAACTCTGTTAGGTCCGCAATTGGTGGAGCAAAGCACCACTGAAAAGATCAATAATATCCAACAACATCTCCTTACCGCCCAAAGTCGGCAAAAGAGTTATACAGATAGACGTCACCGTCTATTAGAATTCAAAATGGGTGATCATGTGTTCTTGAAAACCAAGCCTCGTTTTGGTATCACGCGATTTGGTAGTAAAGGAAAGTTGTCTCCTTGATACATCGGGCCGTTTGAGATTCTAGAACGTATCGAAAATGTCTCGTATCGCCTAGCTTTGCCACCACAAGTTATCTAATGTCCACGATGACTTCCATGTACCAATGTTGCGTCGGTATGTTTACGATTCTTTCCACATTGTCCAGTGGGATAATCTCGAAGTGTTAGATGACAGGACTTATGAAATTCGCCCAATACAGATCTTAGATCGTCGAGATCAAGTGCTTAGAAACAAGGTTATTCCCTTAGTGAATGTTTTGTGGTTACATCACGTAAGCCGATGAAGCGACGTGGGAGTTAGAGATTGAAATACGTAGTAAATGTCCTAAGTTGTTTAATTAATATGTAATATCTAAATTTCGAGGATGAAATTTTATTTAGTGGGAGAGATTGTAACATCATGTATTTATGTTAATGTTAATTATGTTGCTTTAAACAAATATTGTGTGGAAGTTGTATTTCTAAAAATTTTCTATTCATAATTTGGGAAAACCCTCATTTGGGAAGTTGTAAATCTTTGAATTACCTTTCTATGGATATAAAGATTCTCTCAATCAGAGTTCCGAGCGAGAAGTTATAGCCAATACAAGAATAGGGCAAAGTTTACCCGCAGACCAGTATTCCATTTTTTGCATATCGGTCCGCCATCTGGAATAGTGCACCGACTTAACTCTATTTAAGTGCGTTTTATCCCATTTTTTCATTCATGTTCGACCAAAAACACCCACACACACCTAGAAGCTTCTAGAGAGAGAAATGGGTGAGTTCTCGAGGGATTTCCACATGTTTTTCGACGTCAATTCGAGATTAAAGCTTCAAATCACTCGAATCCTCCTCTATTTCATTATTTATCATCTTCAACCTTAGGATTCCTTTGAAAGGAGATTGGATCATCATCTTTCCTTCTTCTTTATCGCTAATAAACTCGAGGTGGGGTTTTCTTGCTTTCAAAACTTAATAATATGATTTTATTTCTCAATATTTGTTGTGTTTGACTTGTGTTTGTTTGAAAAATTGAATATAAGCGAGATTATGATATTTTTATGATTTATAAAGCTATGAATGCATGATTTGAGGCAAGATATGCCATCCACACTTGTTATAAAGTGTTATTTGAACTATATAAGATATCTCTTGGTTGTGTGAACGTTATTTGTTGATGAAATGGGTTTATTGACAAACTATGCACACCAATGGATATGAAGTGGGATTTGTTTGAGTGTATATGGCATAAATTGCTTCATATGCATATTTAGTAAGCATGAGTACATCTTTGCATCTCTATTATGTCAACCGAAAGCGTGGAAATTGCACGAGAAACTTGGGAGCATTACTATGATTCATGTTTCAATTATTTATCTTTCGGAGGAGCATATATCTTTATCTATGATGTGGGATGCTTGTATCTCTTGGACGGGAAGTCTTTATGTGTATAGTGCTTGTCGTGATGGGAAAATAAGTAGGGTCCGGTGCCCTTGGGTTGAAAATCCCTAAACCCCTGGGGGGAGCAAGGTTTGGCTGCCTATAAGCCACCGGTGAGGAGCCCGAGAACCTAGGCAGTTGGCGCGCAAAGCACTATGGTTTCTATTGACATCACTGTTTCGTGTGAAAGTTGGGACAGTTGGTCCCAGGGTCTCATGGTGGGGGCCTTGTATCTTGGGCGGCTATGGATCATATTCATAGTTCGGATTCCCTATTTTGTGGTAAATGATTGACACGGGAGGTAACCTGCATTAGCACACTTATGCATTAATTATCTGATGACAATGATTTTGTTTATATCACTAAACAAAACATGATTTGATAGCATAATGATAAACCTGTTTGAAACACCTTGCCCTATGTTCCCCCTACTGAGCAAATAGCTCACCCCGATTTTTTTAAAATATTACAGGTACTCAGGAGTCCAATGAGGACAAAGAGGCGACAAGATCAGGAACGAAGTAGAGGTTATAATACAACAAATATTTTTGTGTTGTACATAAGTTTTTACGGGAAGCCACGGCTAGCCCAATAGTTGTATATGTTATGCTCTTATATAGTTAGTTTTGTAGAAATATTTTATGCATATATGAAGGTTATATCATCATTGTATACTCCATGCTTAAATTACTTGTAATATGCATGTTGCTTTGATTTTCGTATTTACATTAACACCCATTTTGGTCAATCCAGGATGGGTTAGTAACACTCCAGGCCTTAATTACGGGTGTTGTCCTGCTGATTAAGGCGGGGGTGTTACAGGTACACATTAACAAAAAGTGTGCCGGTCCACCTTATAAAGTTGTAATCCCTTTTTTTTTCTTAGTCCACGTGGCATGGAAAAAAGAGATGGGCTTGGCCCATGAAAAAGCTACACATGGTTTTTCTTTTAGGGTGGAGATATTGGCACTCCCAATATCTCTTGAAAACACTCCCACTTTTCATTCGATCTTTGACAACCGAATAAGGTATATGTTACTCAGTTGTGAAGGACCGAGTATAAACTTGATAATGCCTTCCTCGGTTGTCAAGGAGCGAGTATATAGACTTATACTCAGCCCTCAAGAACAGAGTAACAAACACCTTACTCGGTTGTGAAGAACCAAATGAAAATTGGAGTGTTACAAAGTGTTTTTGGGGGTGCCAATATCTCCGCCCTTCTTTTAAAAGGTAAGTTTGAATCTTTCAAACTTTCCTTTTAATTTGTTTATTTTTAAATCAAACATTATTTTGTTTTTTCAATAATTAAATTAAATCTTTTATTTTAAATTTCTTTTTACTTTTATTTTGCCATATGAAAAAATGAGTTTCCTCATTAATTTGTGTCGACGGGTGTGGATACCCCATTTTACGACTCTTGGAGTATAAAACGGCCAAACATAGAAAGCATTGGACAATGGTCGAGCTGTAGTAAAAGAACTCAAAAACCCCAAGAAAAGAAACTCAGACTGCTGAGGAGAGAGAAGATCGATCGGTCTTGTTCAATGACCAATCGAAATAAGGTATAGACCGATCTATCTTAAGGGCATTAGAATCGGTTTTTTCGAACTCCGAATCGGTCTTTGTACAACCGATTTCAGTTATATGCAAGCACGGATCGGTTTTAGGCCCTCAATGATCGGTCTTAGGCCCATCCTGATCGGTCTTCACTAAAAACAGTCAAAGACTAATCGATCATTGTTCTACACTGATCGGTCGTACAACCTCACGGATCGGTCATTTGCTTGACCGGATCGGTCTTCAACGGGCATTCACAATCTCACTCTATATTAGTCAAACAGAGCAAACAAAAGAAGGAGGACCTCCGAATGGAGGAAGGGCTCGGACAGAGCTTAAAAGATGGGGGGATCCCCCAGATGGAGACAGAGGGCAGAGAGAAAGAAGAGAGAACCGACAAAGGAGCAAAGGCTCAAAATTATATATAGAAAGATAGAAATTAGATCTAAAGATAAGAAACACGTTGTAAAAGTGATGTATTCGAAATTCTTAGATTAGTTTGTAATACTTCACAATATCAATCGAAACAAATGCCTTATCTTCGAAAATACAGTATTCTATTAATTCTTTAAATTCGTCTTTAAATATTGATTGCCCCATGTGTATATAAATTGTATTGCTGGGAATATTATATATAAAACCTACACTGCCTATGTATTATTTAAATCGAAATTGGACAAATATAACTTGCATGACACTTAAATCAATGGTATCGAACTGTAAATACATTTATATGCCTCAAATTGGTCTTAACTCATCTTTTCATGCTTTCTACACTGAATAACTGAGAAACCTGTATGCTGTGTGAGATGACCAATTGGTCTATGGGTGATGACCGATCGGTCTTTGTAGTTTTTGCTATTTTCTACCTCGTTATCTATGCTATTATTCCCGCACGTTAATAAAACAGTTATATAACTCATATTTGGGCTAAAAATCGTAGGAAGCAAGATAAAATAATGATAAAACAAGCATGTACATTTAGAAGTCGAAAGGGCGACGTGGGTGCCTAACCTCTTCCTGCGTCATAACATAGTTCCCGAACCCAATCTGATTGCGCAGACAGCGTTGTACCCCAAAGGGGTACAAAAAACACTTTTGTCCGTTTTCTCAAAAAACATACTGGCGACTCTAAAAAGCCGGCTCACAAGCGAAGCCACGTGCCGAACAGCGTCGGGGGGTTCCAATCAGGATTCTCACAAAGGGGCTTTACAGATTTTGGCAAGACTCTGTAAAAATATTTTAAAAACAAATTTGACTCAAAATAGTTTTGATTTCAAATTTAACACTCAATCACCACCTATAATTTGAATCAAACCATATAACTAACTTAGCTTAGGTACTAAATTGAGTACGGTGCATTAGGTAAGTTCAGCGAGCTTCCGTTGATTGTCACATCTTCAAATCTTCAATTTGACTCAATAAATTACAACGAATAACGTGTTTTTGGCATTAAAATCCAGTAAAGATAGCCCTAAAGATCAATACTTACCCTATCAAGCAATTCCACATGTTAAGGGTGGCTTGGATTGGGGCTAAGTCCATGGCACCAACAATTCCCTCACATGGTTGTTTATTAAGAATCTGAGCATGTGCTCAAATGAGGACTCATAAAAGCAAGCCTCCCTAGGTGTGTGATAATAGACCCTCTCCTCTGGACCTAGAGCCCTAAACTTAATGCCTAACCACCACCTTCATCAAGGTACCTAGCCCGCAATATAGCCTTAACATTAGGATCATTTTTCGCATCAGAAATACCAATTACCCCGAGCAGAAAGGACAACCAGGATTACAGGGCTTTGCCACACTTTAGCAACTTGTTTGATCAATTGATTTAAAAAACCCGAAAAAAGTAAATCGACAAGGTCCAAGCTCTCAGCCTCAGCCGATAGATCTAACCTTACTACAACCACGGTGGCATCTACATTTTTTGTTGCGCACAATATAAAAAATTATATCATTTAAGTCACTTATAACTTACAACTTATAACTTGCAACTTGTGTATTATATCACTCATTAATGGTGTGACCTAAATAATCCAATGTAATGTTGCTTAAGTCACTTTTATATGGTACTTAAACTTATTGTGTCACATCCCCAAACAACGACATAAGTGAATTAATTTAGGGAAATTTTGTGTTTACACCCCAAATTTTGAGGGATATTTTGAGTTTACACCCCATATTCATTACTTTTTTTAATTTCTTTTCTTTATTTATAATTTTATACATTTATATGTTTACTTGCATCATCAATCTCAATAACTTTTACATTGGGTTTTTTATTATTATTGTTCGAGAGTAGATTTTTTTGTCCTAAATTATAATATAATTAATTTTCTCTCCCCATGGTGCGTAGTACTATTACAATACCTCTAGATACGTATCGCATACTTATATCTGCAATTTTCAACAATATTAAGAAAGACAAAGTAAAAGGTGATTGAGATCAATGATGGAAGTAGACATATAAATGAAAAAAATTATAAATAATGTTTTTTTCCTAGAAAAAATCCCAAGATGAAATTAAATGTATAATGGCAGCGTATAAACCTTCTCCTGGGCCTGTAAAGTAAAATCAATCTTGAGTCTTTGTTTGGCAATTAAAAAAAAGTAGGTTGACTTTAATGGATAAGAAAAATATGGTGGGGTGAGTTTATTGTTGGGTTATTTGGATTTTGGTGTCTATAGTTTTGGCATTCTTGAGTTAGGGATCCACAATTTCCATTCAATTTTATATTGGGATTTTTCATATTGTTATTTTTTGTACGATTACATGAGAGTAACCTCCCTAGGGAAATTACATTAAATGATATTTGATCAAGCGGTAACAACATATACTTTAAGTGAGTGGGCTAGTCTGCATGGTAAAAGCGTCAACTTAAATTTGAGATCTCAGTTCAAGCATCTCTTGATGATGTAGTTAAAGGAAGTTATTGAGCCAATGGCTATCTTAGACTTGTGGCGGGGAAAGAGGATAATATTCAATTATGGAAAGACAAATGGGTTGGGGATGTTCCTTTAAAAGAGACTTTTCCTAGAATTTTCCGTATTTCAAATAACCGAGGAATGTCGATTGGTTCGGTTGTCTCTTGGTCTTCAAATACCACTTATTCTTGGGACCTTAGCTTTTCTAGGAACTTCTACGAAAGGGAATTGAGGGAGTGTTTATCACTATTCAGCTTGATCCAAAACATTAGTATTAATCAAAACATGCTTGACAAAAGGGTTTGGTCCGCGCATCATTCCAGGGAGTTCTCTTGTAAGTCTTTTTTTGATTATCTTTCAAATACACAATCATCAATCCCATTCCCCCAAATCAACTTCATATAGAAGCGTTGGGTCCTTTCTAAAATCAAGGTGTTTGCTTGGCTAGTCTCGTTGGGTAAAGTGAATACGTTAGACTTAATCCAAAGGTGGAGACCGCATATGTGTTTGTCCCCCTGACGGTGCGTATTATGTAGGGAAAGTGGAGAGGACATTGACCATATTTTAATTCACTATTAGTTTGCTCAAGATCTGTAGATTAAAATGTTTCACTTGTTTGGGTTAATGGGTGCCCTTCCTAAACGATGGGTAGATGCTATTGTAATTAAGTGGTCGTTTAAACAACCCGGTAAACTATCTAAGTGCCTATGGAGGCTTATGGTTTTGGCTATAGCCTAGACAGTGTGGTTGGAAAGAAATAGAAGAATTTTTTATGATAGATGCAGCTGAGTGGTAGAAGTGTGGAATCATAGTATATTTTTAGTTGGGATATGGTCTAGAGCACTGAATGTTTTCAGTTCCGTTGACTGTTTCATGTTTGCACTTCTGTTAACCGTTTCATGTTTGCATTGGATTGTCATAGTTTTTTGTCTTGACTGTTATTATTTTATTATGGGTTTGGTAGGGTTTGATGTAATGCAAGTATAAGGTTTAATTCCAGTGGAAATCTCATCATCCGGCTTGTAACTGCTCTGATTGTATAATCTTTTTGAGTTTGAAATAAAAAATTTGTTTCTTATAAAAGGAAAAAAATTAAAAAAAATCACCCTATTCTAGGAGATCTTTAGTTCGAGTGTCACCTGAAACATGAAAGAGTTTTATATTATTTTTAGAAAAGAGGTGAGATTTAAACGTCCCTTTCTTAAAATGTAAAATTACTTATATTTTAATTTTTTTGAAAAAGGAAAACTCCCTAGAGATGGACCATTGATATTGGTACTATAATCTAATTTTATTTTCTCAGGGGATAATAATTTTATATCCACACATCTACCTCTTTACTATACATATCATATTTTCCCCCCCAATAAACATATATAAAGAGATCATGGACACTCTTCACTCATCTTATAAAAGATAAATGGATGCTAATTAACTCTGAAGAATAAGAATCCATGCACCCCTTAACTCATTTATTCCTTTACGCACAATACTAATTATAAATGAAATAAAAAACACAAAAAAGTGGATACCCCTCGCTTTTGTTCTCTTCGCCGCGCAAAAGATTTATTTTATCCATTGGCAGCACCATTGGCCTTTCTATTGACAGAGAGGTGGATGCCGGGACTATGGTTAGTTAAAGAACTGTAGCAGAGAATGGAATTGTTCACACCCTGCACATTACTGTTGATCACAAACCCAACTCCAGGATTTTGATTTGAATTCCCTTCGTCATCACTTATTTCTATGGAATTTCCTTTCTTCCTAGAAGAGCTCAACTTCATGGTGGCTCCTTCGTTATTACCTGCAAGTGTTATAAGTTTCACCCCAAAGTCTTTAGAATCTGAATGATGTTTCTTGATTTCACATGGTAGAGATGGAGTCTGAGAACTTGGGCTTGTTTTAGGAGATTGTGAAGGGGTATTATTTAGGTGAGATTTGTTGATTTTGGGAGGGGAATTTGGAGCTGTAGGAGGAGCAGTTGTGATGGTGGCAGGGGCAGTGATAGATGCAGCAAGTGATGCTTGAAAAGGTGATGAAGGTGTAGGGGATGGTGACACTAGTTTGGGGCATGAGAATTTGGTAAGGGAGAGTTAGGGGCTGAGAATACTCTTGGTTGAGGAGACGGAGGTACCGAAGAAGAATAAGAAGAAGGACCAGTAAACAGAACAACTACAGCTCACGGTGCTGCTGTAGGTGGTGCAGCTGTGGCAGGAAGAGGAGGAGGTGCCACAGCAGCCGGTGGTGGAGGTGGAGCAGTTATAGGAAGCCTAAAGCTTTGGCCAAATGTAGTAGGTCGAACCATAAAAGATGGTCTTGGCTGCAGAACTTGGTTAGAGGGTCGGAGTGGGGCTGGGGCTGGGTCTGGCAATGAAGCTAATAGGAGCCGTGGACGGGCTGGAGTTTGCTTGCTTGCCATTAACTTGTAGGTTAGAGTACCGAAATAGCGCTTAAGTAACCGTTTAGCTAGAAACTACCCTAGACAAGAAAACAATTCAATGTATGAGCACAAATTGAAAGTTTAGACGTATGTCCTTAATATATAGTGTAGCAAAGTCATAACTATTTAATTAAACATGGGACAAACCCAAGAAAAATAAGGGTATCAGATTCAGCAAGCACCAATATACATCTCATATGATCATTTTTCAACGTTAATTGGTGCACGCATGTCAACTCTCAGCACAGGAAAGCGGAAGGGACATTCATCTAGAAAAGCTGTAAAAGGGGTTTCGCTTTTTCTGGGCCAATGTACTCATTTACCTCACTGCAAAATCATTAGATCCTCTAATCAACTCTTTAAGTGCAAACCACGGCTGCAAACTCCTGGACAATTACAAGGACACATGTATCGTAGCTTATTGCGGCAAATAATATTCCCTCTAATCAACTCTTTAAGTGCAAACTATGGCTGCAAATTCTTGGACAATTACAAGGACTCATAGGGGTCGTAGCTTATTGCGGCATATAATATTCTTTTTGGATTCATGTTTATTCTAAGGCTCCGTTTGATAGCAACATGGAAAAGGAAAATAAAACACTTGATTTGTTAAGAAATTGGAAAATAAGTTGAAACATGTGGTGAGATGTTATCTATTTCATGCTCATTTTATGAGTAGATCTCTTCCATCTTTCATAACTTTTTGTAGAAAAATTTTCTTCCTCAACTACCGAAGAAAATTTCTCCATAAAATTTCACTCATTTTATGAGTAGATGTCCTCTATCCTTCATAATTTTTTGTAGAAAAATTTTCTTCCTCGATCAATTACCAAAGAAAATTTCTTCATGGAAAAACTCACAAAGTAAGAAGACATCTCACCACATGTCTCAACTTATTTTCCAACTTCTCACAAAAATCAACTATTTTTATTTTCTTTTTCCATTATGTTATCAAACGGATCCTAAAAGGACACATTTATCCATCACAAGCATAAAATTTGACGTACTTTAGACAAATTAACACAAACACTTCATTGAGATTCTTAATTTAAAGTTCACAAAAAAGAGTTGATTTAATTTGGGCTCTTAGGAATTGCTTTTTAACATAATTTTGTTTGCTAAGATGTGATGTCTGCTCAATCTCCCTTTAGCAGTGCTTCAACTCAAGTTTCTTCCAGACAAATTACTGCAGCAATTTATTTCCATTCATTTAATTTGGCCAACCCAATGGACGGATCAAATACTTTACTTTGATATCATGGTTACAGTAGTAGTTATTCTGATAAACCTCATTTGTTTTACTTTTGCAATCCAGTTGCCAAAATATTACATGTACATTTAAAAGCATCCGTAGAGAATATGGTAAATTGGCAAATTTAACATACCCATTACTACGGCGGCCAAACAGACCCTAGAGCACAAACTTAGCAATGTATAAAAGTGAGAGAGCAAACTTACCATATGCATAAATTTTACTCGTATAAACCATACAAGTGTCCTTTATTCGTACTGAAAATAAAATAAAATTAATGCTTCATAGGTTGAGCCACAACTGTATAGGGCTTTTCTATATATATATATATTACTCATATGGCTTCGCCACAGCTGTATGAGGATTTTATTTTTTAATGCTAAAAATTCCTTGGGAAAGAGTTAAAAAAAAATAGAAAAGCTCATACAATTAAGCCAAACCGTAACTCGTATGCATGAGGCTCTTCTAATTTTTTTAAGATAAAAATTATACGGGTTCGAGGACACAAACGTATGACTATTTTTTAGGGGAATTAGCAAAAAAAAAACCCTAAAGTTTGGGGGTAAATGTAACTTAAACCTTAAAATATAAAATGTTGCAATTTTAACCCTAAAGTACAAGTAGTAATGCAATGTGGCCCTTCCGTCCATCACAGTTAGAAAACATCTAATGGAGGATGACGTGGCTGCTGACTAGGCATTGACGTGGCTAGGGAATTAGCAAAAAAACCTTGAAGTTTGGGGGGAAAAAACAAAAAAAAAAAACCTGAAATTTGGGGGTATTTGCAATCTTGACCCCAAAATTTGAAACTTTGCAATCGTGCCTCCAAAGTAATTTTTCACTGCAATTTGGACCCTCCGTCCAACTCCTCTGTTAAAGTTAACGTTTTGCTGACGTGGCAACCAAATTTTTTTTTAATTATTTCTTTTTTTTTCTAAAACTTCTCATTTTCTATTAAAATGTTCAATTAAAATGAGAAAATATGTAGGCAATGAAAACATATCGAAAAGCCAAAAATAAAGGTACCTAAAATTTCTTTTGCTTCGCAAAAATGAGATAAAAAAATACTACTAATTTTCTAACTAAAAAGGCAAAATAATTTGTTTTTTTACTAAATCTACATGCTTCTAACTAACACAATCACTTTAAAAAAATTAAGTGTTATTTAAAGAGGGTTCAAATTCGTGGCTTCCTTGCATGTGTTTATTTATTGTGTTATTTAAGAATTGTTTTGTTAGGTTTTGAAATTCAAATTGCAAAAAATATCTATATTACTCATTCTACATATAAAAATATTGGATTTTTGTGGTGTGCTTATAATTGATTTTGCCGCAATTTTTTTTTTCGCTCCCACGTCGATATTAAGAGTTATTTTTAAAAACAAATTAAAAATAAACATAATAATACATTTAATGGTGAGAAATGAATGTTCTCACCAGTAAATGTATACGTGAATGCAATTATTGTAGAAATGAATGTTCTCACCATTAAATGTATTATTATGTTTATTTTGTTATTTTTTTTAAAAAAATAACTCTTAATGTCGATGTGGGAGCGGAAAAAAAAACTGCGACAAAATAAGCACACCACAAAAACCCAATATTTTTATATGTAATAATATAGATATTTTTTGCAATTTGAATTTCAAAACCTAATAAAACAATTCTTAAATAACACAATAAATAAACACATGCAAGGAAGCCACGAATTTGAACCCTCTTTAAATAACACTTAATTTTTTTAAAGTGATTGTGTTAGTTAGAAGCATGTAGATTTAGTAAAAAAACTAATTATTTTGCCTTTTTAGTTAGAAAATTAGTAGTATTTTTTTACGTCATTTTTGCGAAACAAAAGAAATTTTAGGTACCTTTTTTTTTGACTTTTTGATGTGCTTTCATTGCCTACATATTTTCTCATTTTAATAGAACATTTTAATAGAAAATGAAAAGTTTCAGAAAAAAAAATTAAAAAAAAATTAAAATTGGTTGCCACGTCAACAAAACGTTAACTTTAACAGAGGAATTGGACGGAGGGTCCAAATTGCAGTAAAAAATTACTTTGGAGGTACGATTGCAAAGTTTCAAATTTCGGGGTCAAGATTGCAAATACCCCCAAACTTCAGGGTTTTTTTTGTTTTTTTCCCAAGTTTGGGGTAACATGCAATTTAAACCTTAAAATATAAAATGTTGCAATGTTAACCCTACTGTGATGAAAAGGTTTTATATATATATATATATAATGGGCCTGAATTCATCATCCAGTGCCCGATTAGACCAGGAGGTAGCTTCGCCTATTGATTTACAATTCAAAGACAGGAAGGAACACTATGATGGCATGAACATAGCTCATGGCTCAGGGGCCACAGTTTATGGAGCACTGATTCTTCATCCAAAAGTAGGAGATTCATATCCATTCACCAAACCCAAGCGTGAAACATTTTTTCTCCTTGGTAAATGATTTATCTTTCTATAGGAATTTCTTTATCAACATAATGCAAAATTACTCAACGACTGCCTAGTAATTGGTTGACATTTTTTTAGTAATACTATATTATTCTAAACTACAGCTAGTATTGTGATACCTGAAACACAGTATGATGATGATGAACAGGTGAATGGTGGGATGCAAACCTGATGGACATAGTAAGGCAAGCCACAAGAACAAGAGGAGCTCCAAATGTATCAGATGTATATACCATCAATGGTGAACCCGGTGATCTTTACAACTGCTCCAGCAAAGGTTTGCTTCTATAGAGCTCATCATTTCCTCTGTTTTCTACCAACTCTTACATTGGAATAACCACTTCAGTTCTCATGCTAGGACTAGGTCAAATCATAGACGTACTAATCACCGCTGACCAACCACTGGCTCGGTACTACATCGCAGCACGTGCTTATGCCAGCGCCCAAGGTGCACCCTTCGACAATACTACCACCATAGCCATCCTCAAATACAGGACCCCGTTTTGCTCTGGCAAGTGTGTCTCCACCAAATTTGTATTAGCTTCTCTACCTCCATTTAACGACACTGCCACCGCTATAGCCTTCAATAAAAGCTTTAAAAGTCCTAGAAAAGTCGCAATACCCACCAATGTTGATGAGAACCTCTTCATCACAGTAGGGTTAATGTTGCAACATTTTATACTTTAAGGTTTAAATTGTATGTAACCCCAAACTTTAGGGATTTTTTTGCTAATTTCCTAGCTACGTTGACGCCTAGTCAGTAGCCACGTCATCCTCCGTTTGGTGTTTTTTAACTGTGATGGACGGAAGGGTCATATTGCATTAATAATTGTACTTTAGGGTTAATATTACAATATTTTATTTTTTAAGGTTTAAGTTGCATATACCCCCAAACTTCAGGGTTTTTTTTGCTAATTCCCCTATTTTTTATGTTGTATCCGGTGCAGACACTCAAGAAAAACTTAGTGTGAAATTTGTAAATTTGTGGGTAAATTTTGTCTACACGCCGTGAATGCTCTAATGGGAGATGATTTCTCTCTAAACAGTAGCAAAATAATAAAAAAGAAAGGAAGTTCTGATTCATTTTTTACAAGTCCTCTTTGTATTAGCAGAGTCTAAATTCATAGATAGCACTTGAATGCATGAAGATAAACCATCCTGAAATCAGGACCCTTCCCAAAAAAACAAGGTAAGTGTTGAATAAAGATAAAGGAGGCAACTACTTCAATATAATATTCTCTTTGGCTTCATGTTTATTCTAAAAGTACATATTAACACAAACACTTCACTGAGATTCTTAATTTAAAGTTCACAGAAAAGGGTTGTTTTGGGGTCTTAGGTATTGCTTTTTTACATACTTTTGCTTGTTAAGATGTGATGTTTTTTCCAGACGAATTAATGCAGCAAATTATTTCCATTTCTTCAATTTGGCCAACCCAATTAACGGATCCAAAGCTTGACTTTGACATCATGGTTCAGTAGTAGTTATTCTCTGTTATTCCTTATTTTACTTTACTTTTGCAATCTAGTAGCCAAAATTATATGTGCATATTAAAGAGCATTCATAGTACGTATGGTAAATTAGCAAATTTAGCATACCCACTATTACAATGGACATGCAATGGACAATGGACAGAACCTAGAGCACAAACTTAGGGGATGTTTGTTTTTGCCTCTGAATGCTTAATGAGAGAGTTTTAAGCATTCAAAGGTGCCATATGGTGTTTGTTTTTTTAAATCATTAAGAGGTCAACAACTATTTTTTTTAATGATTAAGCATTCAGCATTAAGAGTTATTAATCCCGCTGAATGCTTAATGCTGAATTTAAACCATTATTTTATATAAAAACTTAAAATTCAGAATCTCATTCAGAATAAAAAACAAACAATATTTTCAGAGCTTGAATTCAGCATTTAGCACTCAGCAATTAGTAATCAGCATTCAGCAATCATAGGTTAAAAAAACAAACACACCCTTAGTGCTACATGGTAATTAATGAGAGAGCAAATTTATCATATGGTTTAATTTTAATCATACGGTTGTACCTTACTCCTATAAACTATACGAGTGTCCTTTATTGGTATAAAAAAATGCTTCATATAGTTGAGCCACAACCTTATAGGGTTTTTCTATTTTTCTTAAAACTCATACGGCTGAGCCACAACACTATAACAATTATCTATTTTTTTATGCTAAAAACTCCTTGAAAAAGAGTTAAAAAAAATAAAAAAATAATTAGAAAAGCTCATACACTTGAGCCACAACCATATGGTTGGCCCCCTCACTTGTATGAGGCTTTTCTAATTTATTTTTATTTTTTTGAAGCTAAAAAATCATACGGGTTTTGCACAACCATATAACTATTTTTTACATTGTATCCAATGTACCCGCTCAAGAAACTTAGTGCGAAATTTGCAAATTTGTGAGTAAGTTTTAATTACCTGCGTGTTGTGGATGCTCTTGTTGGAGATAATTCATCTCTAAACAGTAGAAAATAATAGAAGTATTAGTATCAACAAAGTAACGAACTGGTTGAAGATAAACAATCCCTCCAAAACACGAAAGTATATGCTTACAAAAGTGTCAAACCCAAACATGGACGACTAATTTATGTATGGTATGATATGATATGATATGATATGATATATGATATATGATATTTTCAAATTATGGTACCCAATTTGAAACTTGATATTTGTATTTTCAATATTGGATTTAGAATTTCAAAACCCCATTTTAATAGGGGTTTAAATTTTCATTGTTTTAGTATTGTACGGGTGCTACCATATTGATACATTTTTTTTTAATACTCAACATAATTAATAGTCTAAAAATACAATACAATTTTTTTATTATAAAATTTAGCTCATCAATTATATGCTAAATAGCTAATAGAATTAGTAATTTGAGATGTCTTAAAAGAAAATAAGAATAAATGGGCTATATAATTTTTTCAAATCCATATTTTGAGTAAATAAATTTTCAAACACAACATGAAAAAAATAAAAAAAAGGACTATTTATCTTCTTCGTTTAGGAGTATGTGTAACCGGCAGGGGAAAGATATAGGAAGGTGGAACCAATAAATGTGAGAGGAAATTAAGAGGACAAAAAATGAGGGAGATATAGGTTTATTATGGATAGAAATGGATTGCACAAGGACACAAAAAAAATTAAGGAAATAGAATGTAAAATGCCACATTCTCGTGATATTGTGACACGTGTCACTACATTAGTGCTTTTCAAATTTCAAATAAATATTTTCCTGTTTTTCAATATATATATTCATGTTTTCTTATTTTTATTCCCTTCTATTTTTCCACACTAGCTTTCATTCATTAAGTTTTTCTTTTAATTTCTAACATAATAATTAAGTGTAATATATAATATTACTATAGCATATAATGCGGGAGGTAAAATTGTACATGGGCTTTTGGCTAGGCCCACTTCCAGAAGTCCATATCATGGTCAGCCTATTGGCTACTGCCCAGAACCTTTTGGCGCATTCCAACATTGAAGAGAAATTACGTGACTGAGCAAGATGTTTTCATATGATAGCCGATCACTATCTGGTTACTAAGGCTAGCCAACAAATGTGAGTGAACCCAATAATGACCGACCAGTTCTGGTCGGCTAACGAGTATAGGGAAGCTAGGTTGGAGGATAAGTGATGGGAAATAACCACATATAAATAAGAAGGGAACGCCCACAGCAAGGCAATGAATTCTCTCCCATCAACACTCGCTCCCACACATTCTTTTTCTTCCCTTAGCAAAACCCTAAACTCTCTATAATTGTATTATCCGTTTTGACCTTTCAAGCTAATATATTCAACATGCACACACACATACAGGGAGACGAGGGAAGATGTACGTCCAAATAAACCTACCCATAAACAAATCGGTCTTTCTTTTCTTTTATTTTTTATCTTCTATTCATTGATTTATTAACATTTTATGGTTGTTAATCACCTTAAATTGGGCCAGTTCTCTTCGGGTTTTGTTAACTTTTCCTCGCCCACATTTTACGCCGTCTGTGGGGATCTCCAACTAAAAGCCACCATACTTTTCATTTTTAGTAATCATATTCACTTTTTCTTTCTACAGTTATTTTATAGTATTTTCTGGTATTTGTTAGTGTTCACCAGTTTTCTATCATCCTTGTTATCGTTTATACGTTTTTGGAAAAGTGGTTCATACTATAAGCCAACAGATAGGAGACCAAATCAGCCTAGAAATTATACCAATAATCATAGGAAACAATGACCAAAATCCCTCAGGCAGGAAAGCCCAAGCTCGCCAGGGTGGTGCAACAAAAAACATGAGCCATAGTCTAGACCATTCCCAAAATCAAACCGATACAACTTCACCGAATGACACCAACTACGGGGACAAGAACTTAGTTCACATAATGAGCTTAAAGAGCTCACACGATTGAAGTTAGAGAAAGAAGTTTTGATGGAAATACTCAAAGAGCAAATTGCAATTAATACTGGTCGGCGACCAATGAAATAAACCCCTCCAAACATATTGCATGTGTTCTCCACTAGGGATAAGGTAATCCCTGATGTCAACTAATCAACAACCTAAGATAATGGAAAAAGAAAGGTGGCCAAAGTGCTCCGAGTTGAAAATGTCAATGATCGAATAAATCTGATTGGCTGGGGGCAAAATGACCTAAAGAGAATCCCGACCAAAAAATTGGGCAGAGAAAAATTTGAGGAATATGATTTTTTTGGTCATCGTCGATAAGAAAAGTGATGGGAAGTCAACCACAAAGCTAGCACACAAAGCTCTAGGAGAGGACAAAGGCTCTGCTTTCACACAGAGAATTTAGGATGCTTCCTTACCGAAGAGGTTTGGACAACAAAAGTTAAATATTTATGTTGGTGGTATAGATCTTGCTAACCATATCCAACATTACATCCAAGTCATGGCGTATTAAAGAAATGTGAAAGCATTCATGTGCATAATGTTCCCATCCAGTTTGGGGGACTGTGAACACCCTAATTCACGCTCTTGTAATAATCCAGTTTTCTACTAAATGAGCATTTTTGCATCGAGTCCTGAACTTGCTAGTACACTAGGAAAAGCCTGGAAGACTCATTCATGCATATAAAAGTCTATTAAGGAAGTTCTGGTTCTGTGGAGATTAAACCTACATGGCAAATGTCATAAGCTAAAACAAATGTTCCTCTTATCCAAAACTCACCAAAATTTACAAGAACTCTCAGATACATGTGAAGAACCTTGCGCAAAAATTTCAACTTCATCAGAGTCACACACTAGTGTACAGCACGCCCCCTGTCGCATGCCCCCTGCCATAACCTACCTCTGCACCCTCGAGCCGCAGGTTCATGCTGCACCCTGCGTGCCGCAGGCCCCTGTTGCACACTTCTATATGTATGCTTTCAACACGCTTTTCCCTATAAATAGAACCCTAGGGGTCTCATTTTGGGATCATCAAAAATTAAGTAATTTTAGACAGAGAAATTCAATTTAGGCAATTTTGAGAGAAGTTTGAAATTTTTAAAGAAAGGAAGGCTTCTAGAGAGAGAAAGCAATAGAGAGAAAAAATAAGGAACTTGAAGAAGGAAGTTTAAAGAAGGAAGATTCTTTCAACAACGAATGTAAGACTTTTTACTTTTATTTTTAGCATATCATGTACGCATTTCTCTGTTCGAATTTCTATTCTGTAGTTAAACACAAGTTTTAAACAAGCAAATTAGATAATTTACAAAGAAATTTACCTCGTTCAAAACAAGTCATTTCTAAGTTTTACAAGAAAACTAAAATCTTTTTTTATATGTTTTCAAAACAAAACCCCCATAAAAAAAATTTACAAACACGTGGAACTATGAGACTTTGATTTTATTCTACGAATGAATACATGGGCACTTATAAGCTTGAGTCTGATTTTATAATACAATTTTAAATTGAATTATCCGAAAGGACTATTTTGAAAACAATTCAAACTACTTGCAAGATATTTTAGTAGGAATTAAATACATAATCTATTAAGAGACCGAAAGGGCATATTAGGTGCCTAACACCTTCCCAATTCTTAATGAAGTTCCCGAACCCTAGCAAAGAAGTTCTCTAGTTTCAACGTGTAAAAGACAATCCATTTTGGAATATCTTTTATATGATCTTTTGTTTGTTTCTTTTTCTAAAATAAAATAGTAACTCTAAAAAACACGTTTTTCTCAAAACAATTTTTCAAAAAAAAAATGAGAATCTCGAGGGATCGAGATATCGGATTCTCACAGTGGCGACTCTGATGGGGACATCAAGAACTAAGCTCTTATATAATGGATCATATATTTAATTCTTGTTGTTTATTAGATATATGTATTGCAAGGCTTAGTCTTAGGATAACATAGATGCGATCTAGGTAGATACCCTGATGCCTTTGTTTGTTAATTATTTGAGAAAATTCATTTTCAGAATAAAATTTATGCAAAATATCATAACAAACCCTAAAGCTATGATCAATAATATTGAACCTCCATAATTCCTATTTCGCACGCACTCACAAACTGTCATGCATTTTTGCGAGTATGAATTTACCCTATCAATCACGGTACCGAAGTCGTGACTAGGCCGTGGACTTGCGAGTATACACTAGCCAAAAGCGCCTGGGACCACTCTACTTGGCCCAGTACCCTACCGAGGTATATAGACTGATTTACCCCTCATGTACCTAGTAGAAGTATATTAAAAGGTCTTTGTACGTACCCGCGCCCTTTAGGTATTTTGTAAGACATGCCAAATAGGAAGGAACCTTAAACCTTACTCGATTCAATCGCACTTGCATATAGGAGAGTCAGCCTAGAACACATGAAATTTTTTGCATTGTTTTAATAACGCCGGTTGTGAGAACTCAGTAATTAAAGGCCCTGTCAATCATACCGTCATAGTTTTGACAAGTACGGTCGAAGACTGCCTCTTCCGTAAAAATTCACAGTGACTGATAATCTTTGTACTACTAGTCCCATGAACAAAGCAACGCGCAAGGAAAGAACTTCCCTTGTTTTTAAGAGAAGTTCTTCTAAAAATATTTTTAAAATGATTTTCAAATTCAGAGGCCAAGGGAACCCAAGGAAATCATATTCCTACCTTACCTCTATAAGGGGTTCTCAAGTTATTATTATGGTTTGTTTTCAATCTCACCTAAAGAAAATAATTTTCATGTGTTTAATTAGCATCTTCTGATCTTTATATTTCCAAAAATATGGCGATTTCAAAGTAATGATATTTTCTTTTGTTTTCGGGGTACATCCTATGCACATTGAAATTTGTCCTTTACTGCCCTAGATAAAGTCGAAGGTTTTAATTGGGTTTTCACAAAGACCAAAAAAGATCGAACAAGCATATTGACTTTCTTCGAACAAAGATGGGTCATCAATAGTTTATATTGGATCGGAATACTGTGAAATTATCTTCCATTGTAAGCGGTTCCAACCACCGGAGCATTTTCATCCATTAAGAAAAATCTCATATATGGAAAGGGCGTGGCCGATGTTTTGCAATCATTTGACCTGGAGCGAGCATTTCAAATGCTAAATCAGAAACTAAGCGAGATAGCAATCGATCATCAAACAACGAGAATACAGTTGGAAAAGTTGTCAAAGTTTGAGGCACTAGAATAAGTAACAAAGGAAGAACTCAAATGGTCATTGCGAGATTCGGAACGAAAGAATCAAGGCCAGGTCATTGAGCAACTAAAGAAGGAGAAGAGTGCTATGGAAATTAAGATAGATTATTTTGTTAAAGAGTCGGTAAAGTTGCATGAGGAAATTTTTTTTTTATAAAATATAGTGTTTAAGCTAAAGAATCAGTTGGAAGAACTGGGGTATATCTTATACACCGATCAACCGGACTCTTGTATACATGTCAAACCTTCCTAACCCACGTCATCAAGGTACTTATCAAGCTAGAAATCAATGAACGACGCTGAACCTACCTCAACCCATCAACTGAACTTAAGCATCTCTCCCAAAAAACTTGTAGCAATCTGAAGCCACCACAAAAGAGTTTTGTTGGACCATTCGAAATTAAATCTCCTCTTGGATTACAAACCCACATTCATGCTCATTAATCTCATCTAGCTCATCTATATCCGACCTATCTTCACCCAAAAATCCATACGTCCCGCAAAGTCATTTATCGATTCCCCTCAATTCTTACGCCATAACGCATATTCCGAGGTATATATGTAATAATAACATGGGATTTAATAGAGTCAAGCTTGGAAACATGATGTTTTAACAATTATCGAGTCCATAGAGCTGGATTTTTAAACAATTGAAAAATGAAGGGTTGATGTATCCATTGAATCCAAAATAATTTCCAAACCCAATACCATTCACTAGAACCTTAACGAGGAATGTGAATACCACCAGAATGCGAGGCACACAACAGATGATTGTAAGGCTCTTCGGCATGCTATTCAAGACCTCATATAAGCGAGAAATATTTTGGATTCATCTTTTTCAAAATTTGGGAATGCTAGTGACTAGAGGAAGTATAATCAATAATTGAAAATTTATACTTTAAAGTTGTCAATGGAAAGGAATGAAAAATTGGTTGATAATTTGACATGAACTACAAAGACCTGAGCCCTATGATTTTACCTTTGAGGTGTTAGAACATTGGGGAACGTAGGCAACTTGAGAAATGCATCAGGCACGGTCTATTCTAATAAAACAATTTTGTTCACTCACAATAAGATAACGAAGATCAGTCATTTGATATTGCATATAAATCTAACAAAATAATTTTGAAAAACCCTATAAGAAAAAAGTAATTCCACCTTCGTGGGTCATGAAGAGGATCTATATAAGGAGACTTGAGTTTGATTGCACCAAATTGCGATATAGTTAGATTTTTTCAAATCCTACTAGGCTGCTGAAGTTAATCATTTTAGCCATCTAAACAACTTCTGATTGTCGTGATTTTTAAAAGTAATAGTAGCTTTATGTTCGAAATGATATATCCAAAAATCAGCCCGATCCAACGGTGCGATCAAAAGTTACGATTAATTTATAATTAGAATACCGAAAATCTAAAGATCATCTATCGTATTCCGTTCGCCATCAAATTCTTACATAAATTGTGGGCTACGATATTACCAAGATTTCCTCCTCTCTCAATGGCGCAAATTCTAATTCATGAGAATTCTAGTCTTATTTGAGAAGAGCCAACGCCGACATATATATAAGGTTACGATAGGGACCCTAAGGAGAAATAAGTATTTGGGCTGCCTATGGAAAGTTGGAATCCTAATTTCATTATAAATTAATTCTTTCCATAAATTATAGTTCACGCCATTAAAGAATTATAATTGCACTCCCGTCTTATCTTAGAATTATATTTCGAGCTCCTTGTTATGAAATACTTATTATTCTCCACAAGTTAAGATTATAGATAACTGTCATGTAAATTAAATTACTGATAATTATATTTAAATAACTTCTTAATCTTTAAACCTACCACTTATCTTATTTGACATTTCGGATTAACATAATCCACATGAGGGACTTGACATGATCAAAACATATAAGCTTCTCAAGGGGCTATCAACAATTCCTACATTGAGACGTGGATTACGTCAATAATTAATATTCATCATACATATAGTGTTGTCATCCAATTCATGAAGATTATTGATCCATAAATGAATCTCACTCTTAATGAGTCAAAACAACTAACACTACATATATATGTCTATTAACTATTTCAAGATTAAGAACATAAGTAATCATAATAACCATGGGATTTTAAATTGTTTTATATAGTCAGCATTGTTAAAGTTATTATTTATTTATTTCGTGTTTGTTTCCTTATTGGATTAGTTTTCCTTTTCCTTTCCTTTTCCTTATTAGATTAGGTTTTTCTTTTGTCTTGTTTAGCTCTATAAATAGAGCCCCTTTCTTATGTAATTCATTCATTCAATAAGATATATAGTTTCTCTTTTCTCTAAACCTAACATGGTATCAGAGGAAGGTTGAATCACCACCACCAGCCACCAGCCGCAACCATCACCAATCAGATCCGCACCGTCTTATCGATAAATATATCAAACCTCGATAAATACAACATCAAAACCTTCGTCTTCCAAAGACGATTCCAACGCCGCAAGAATCACCTCGAAAAACCCATCCACGCGCCCTCACGCGCCGCGAGTGTGAAACACGGTACGTCCCGCCGAAACCACGCGCCGCCGCCGTTACCGTCAGTCAAATCGCCGTTAACGTTAACGGCGTTAGTACTTTTCCGTTAAAGTTAACGGCGTCAGGCCGTCTCCGTTACCGTTAACGTCCGTTAACGCCGTTAGCATTCCGTCAACGCCGTCAGCTTTTCCGTCAACGCCGTTAGCCGTCCGTTAACGCCGTCAGTCAACCGTCAGTTAGTCAACTCAGACCAGTTCAGCCAACAGTTTTTTGCCCGGTTTTGCTATTTTTTGATCGGTTTTCAGCTAACTCAGACCGGTTCCCTAGGTTTTTGACAGTTCCAGACGCAACTGCAGTCTCCGTTTCTCCAGATTTAGTCTTCAAGTTACAAAACCAGATCCAGTGCACTCCTTTTACCACCGTTTGCTTATTTTTTTGACCGGTTCTCTGACAACCACGACTGGTTCCCGAGGTTTTCAAGCATTCTGAACACAACCGCAGTCTCCGTCTCTCCAAATTCAATCTCTAAGATACCAAATCAGGTCAAGTGCACTAATTCTTACACTGTTTGCTTAATTCTTGTTCAGTTTTATATTATGAAAACCTCAGAAATTCCTATCACCATCAAATTGGATGGAAACAATTATAATCACTGGTCTATCTTGTTCCGAAATTTCTTGAAAGGAAAGGGCCTCTGGGATTATGTTAATGGCAAAGCAACTTGTCCTGCTGAAACCGATGAAAAGTATGCTGATTGGGATATTAATAACAACAAAATTTTAACATGGATTGCCAACACTGTCATTCCATCGATTAGTCTTCAGCTTGGAAAGTATGATACCGCAAAGAAAGCTTGGGATTTCTTAGCACACAGATATGTTCAAACCAATTTTGCCAAGAAATATAAACTTGAACAAGATATACGTGGGCTACTACAACAACCAGGTCAATCCGTGTCTGATTTTCACTCTAGCATGTGCGTTATCTGGGATCAATTGGAACTCATGGAACCTTCATGGACAACAGACTTTGGTTTATGGGAAACCTTTCGTGAAGAAACGCGACTTGTACAATTTCTCGTGGTATTACGGGATGAATTTGAACCGATCAGGACATCTATTCTTCATCGCAAGCCCCTCCCCTCTGTTGAATCAGCATTAACAGAATTAATTACTGAAGAAACTCGCAAGGGTATCACTCCGAATATTTCATCAGTTTTTGTTGCACCACCGGCCTCGAATACCTCGTATGTTGCATCTCCTCGCCCGCAGAATCAGAATTACCGACCACCTCACAATACCTTTTCACCACGCCCTCATCAGACATCATATCGCCCTCCTCATAATACCCAAACGGCACCACCCCGAGATTATTCCCAGGTTCAATGTAACTACTGCAAGGGTTTTGGGCATGTAGTCAAGAATTGTCCCTCTCCTACATCTCGGTACATGCGGGGTCTACAAAATTCAACTGGATCGTCTGCTGCCGTACTTGCTCCACCATCTCCCCAAACCGGTAATAATCATACCATTGCCTCTGCTTTTTCAGTCTCATCAGGTACATCTTCTTCTCCTTGGTTCCTTGATTCCGGAGCATCAAACCACATGACTTTTGATCCTACACACTTTGACTCATTCAGTCTCATGCATTCATCTCCCAAAATTCACACAGCTGATGGTTCTGTTATTACTGCTAGTCACATTGGTTCCATTAAAAACACTCCTAACTTGTCTATTCCTGATGTCTTCTTTGTCCCTCAACTTTCAATGCAACTGTTATCTGTCGGGCAATTATGTGATCTTGGGCTAATCATTATATTTCATTCATTGGGTTTTATTGTGCAGGACCGCTCAACGGGCAAGCAAGTTGGGACAGGCCATAGAGTTGGCCGCTTATATGTTACAGACACACTTCACATTCCCCCTACAACCAATACATCCTTAACAGCATCTACCACACACCCATCATCATTTTGGCACTCTCGATTAGGACATGTTTCTTTTTCTCGTCTTAAATATATGATTAATCAAGGGTTGTTAGGGCCAGTTACATTAGATAAAGATTTTCCTTGTGTCGCTTGTAAACTGGCCAAACAACCAGCTCTACCTTTTAATAATAGTACTACAGTTTCATCTTCTCCTTTTGATCTTGTGCATTCTGATGTGTGGGGTAAAGCTCCTATTGCTTCTATGGGGGGTGCCTTATATTATGTGATTTTTGTTGATGATTACTCTCGCTATAGTTGGACTTATTTGCTTCACTCACGTTCCGATTTTCTTAAAATTTATATTGAATTTGCCACCATGATTAAAACTCAGTTTTCTAAAACTATCAAACTTTTTCGTTCTGATTCCGGAGGCGAATATCTGTCCAAACCCTTCCTTGACTTTCTCAAATCTCAAGGGACTCTTCCTCAATTATCCTGTCCTGACACTCCACAACAAAATGGCATTGCATGACAAGTCTGTAAACTTCGTCGTGCTCTCTATGGTCTTAAGCAAGCACCTAGAGCCTGGTTTGAAAAGTTCTCCACAGCCGTTATTCACCATGGTTTTTCACAGAGTGCTCATGATTCAGCAATGTTTACATGTTCCTCTCCACAAGGCATTGTTGTTCTTCTCATTTATGTCGATGATATGATTATCACTGGGGATGATTTCGATGGAATATGCAAGCTCAAGACCTATATGTGCTCTTGTTTTGAAATGAAAGATCTGGGAATTCTTCGCTACTTCCTTGGTATTGAGGTTGATCGTTTGTCTACTGGTTACTATCTTTCTCAGGTAAAATACGCTTCCGACATTGTTCAGCGAGCTAGTTTAACTGACAACAAGATTGCCGATACACCCCTTGAATTGAATGTCAAACTCTGTGCTTCTGACGGGACTTTGCTACCAAATCCGACTTTATATCGCCAACTTGTTGGCAGTCTCAACTATCTCACCATCACACGGCCGGATATTAGTTACGCTGTTCATATTGTAAGCCAATTTATGTCTGCTCCACGCTCTGTTCATTTTGCTGCTGTTCTCCGCATCATTCGGTACCTTAAAGGGACACTATTCCAGGGATTACATTTTTCATCCACTTCTAGTCTTGAGTTACAAGGATATTCCGACTCCGATTGGGCGGGTGATATAACTGATCGCCGGTCTACAACAGGATTCTGTGTTTTTCTAGGTGACTCTCTCCTCGCGTGGAAAAGTAAGAAACAAACTGTGATTGCTCGTTCTAGTGCTGAAGCTGAGTATCGCGCCCTTGCCCATGCAACTTCTGAAATTGTTTGGCTTCGCTGGTTACTTAAAGATATGGGAATTGACGTTCCTACTCCTACGCCGTTATTTTGTGACAGTCAGAGTGCCATTCAGATAGCCCATAATGATGTTTTTCATGAACGTACCAAGCATATTGAGGTTGACTGCCACTTTGTTCGACATCACTACACTCATGGCACTATTCGCTTGCCTTTCGTCTCGTCTGAGTATCAACTTGCTGATCTGTTTACCAAGACTCATGTGACCGCCCGTTTTCACTTTCTCGTTTCCAAACTCCGAATGATTTCTAAGCCTTCTTGAGTTTGAGGGGGGGTGTTAAAGTTATTATTTATTTATTTCGTGTTTGTTTCCTTATTGGATTAGTTTTCCTTTTCCTTTCCTTTTCCTTATTAGATTAGGTTTTTCTTTTGTCTTGTTTAGCTCTATAAATAGAGCCCCTTTCTTATGTAATTCATTCATTCAATAAGATATATAGTTTCTCTTTTCTCTAAACCTAACAAGCATAAAAATAATTAACCCAAACTGGTCCTATTCAATACACAAAGTGTACTAGCACAACGAGTTAAAACTATACAATTTCCTGTAGTCAAGATAAACTATTAAAACTTATGCTACAATCCTACCGATGGTGTCTAATTTCATCTAAGACCGTGAACCAATAAACTTATATTTCACAAGAATCGATGATATGATCTTCTGTGTGTAAGCTAAACTCTACACACCAAATCATATACTATATAGAATAAAAGACACGCATGCACAATATTTAAATTAATAATATAATGCAACCATTGCCCATAAAGATTCTAATTAAAATAGTGAAATCGAGTTTATAACATATTCAAACTAACAAGAAAATTATGACTTCTAGTCTATCATTCTAACAAGGGACAGTTGTTAACTTGGAGCAGTGCCGAAGTTCACCCTTTATAATAATTTAAATTATTATAAAGAAATTATAGTGTTCAAGTCACTTTTAAGATGTATCTTATGTCACTTATTGATTTTGTGGCTTAAATAAGCTAAAGTAATATTGCTTAAGTCACTTTTTCATAGTACTTGAACTTTTTGAGTTACGGCCCCAAAGACGCGACTATAACGAATTAATTGAATTATATACATGCAAATAGGAGAGGAAAACCCACAGCTAGGCGTTGAATTCTCTCCCCTGTACACTCATTCCCACACATTCTCCTTCTTCCCCATAGCAAAACCCTAAAGTCTCTATAATTGTATCATTCATTTTAAGCTTTCAGGCTAATATACAAATTTGGCCTTGTTTCTATCTTTTGTTCATTGCTTCATTAACATTTTCTGGTTGTTAATCACCTCAAACCGGGCCGATACTCTTAAAGTTGGGCTTGGTTAACTTTTATCCACCCCCATATATATATATATATATATATATTATTTCTTTTCTTATGTAGTATCTAATCTCTTAAATCCATAATTTATATTTCTAAATTCAAATTCTTACTTCAAAAATTTTGATGTCAAATTTCAAAATCTCTTTCATTTATATTAGTTAATTATTCTTTAATCTCTCAAATTTTCTTATACAATGTAACTCTCAAATTTTCAATTATTACTTTTTTTTAATATTTGATCGGTTTTCTCTTTTATGATTCTCTCTCTCTCTCTCTTTAATATGTAGAGTTATCATTTTTTAGATATTTCATTTGTAACTTTCCTATTTAATTTTTTTAATATTTAATTAATGTTTTATACTCAATGCCATTAACATTAATATTCTTAATATATATATATAGCATTCCTATTGAGCGTAGAACTCATAGGAAAGAAAATATAAATTTGAAGTAGAGTATTATAATAATAGCATATTTAACAAACAAAAAGCTTTTTTTTCTTCTTCTGTATGAGTTCTACTCTCATTAAGAGTGCTATATATATAGACATACACACACACATATATATATATACATATACATATATAGAATACATATATGTGATTTTTCACCTTGCTTTTCTTCTGATACATGTTTGTAATTATATCTCCTTCATTTCTACTTATATATTCTTTATATTTATATTCCCTCACCTCTTTTTTTTCGTTATTGATGACATAATTCATAGGGAAGAAAATATATTTCTACCGATTAATTCAAAAAGGTTTCTATTTGCGTCCCTATAAATTCTATTCTCAAGAAGAATGATATATATGTATGTACATATGCATGTATAGATTATAGATATGTAATTTTTCACCTTGCTAAACTTCTCATACATGTTTATAATGATATGTTCTTATTTTCTCTATTTTAATATTCTTTTATATTTACATTCCCTTAAATCATTTTTTTAAGTTTTATTTAGGCTTTATTTTTATTTTTTCTACTTCTTCTAGATCAATAATTTTGGCCTCTACCTCAATTGAAGAATGCAATAATTTGAGGATTTTATATCTTAACTAGATGATTTTCTTCCTTCCATACTTGATTCATGTTAAATAGTTGACTATGAAAGAGACTAATTATATGTGATTAATTTTTTATGATATTATTAATTTGCAAATTTAATTAACTTTTTTATTTGATTCTATTCTACTTCTTTTAGTCAACAGAATAATATATGAAGCGAATATTTTTTTATTTTATTTTTTCGTAGTTTATGGAATCAATATATGAAGCAACTTTAAAATCTTTTTATCAAATTGAATTATGTTATGGAACAATATAATTTTTTTTTCTTCCCACAACTTTGTATTCTAACTATTAATTTCTTTTCAAGACAAAATATATACCACTAAAATATCATATAAAACATAAAATGTGGTCCCTATTAAATGTTAAATATCCACGCATTGCATGGTTTGCACACTTTTATCTTTTATTTTTTCACTCAAAACTACATCACCAAATTATCACTGCATTAATCACAATAGTTTTCTTAGACTCTCTCGATCCCTAAATAAATAGTATATGGGAGGTTTTAAAGATTCAAATAAAAAGCAAGAACCTAAATACATGTGATTACTCAATATGCATTAATGTAAATCTTGTAGTGTAGTATGTAGGATACATAAAAACACATAAGTGACCGACCTCATGGGGTAGGTAGGGGGGTTTCTTTATTTGTAGGATTAAGGGAGAGACTTAGACCTCCCTTAATTTAAAAAAAATAAAAAAATATGCTACCAGTTATCGAATGTCACAGCATTATGCACACATATCTATAATTTTAGCATTTAATCATGAAAATCTAAAGATATCCCTAAATAGAAAGTAGTTACAATCACATCGCATGTAAGTTTGGATTTTTCAAAACAATTTGGCAATATCGCAATCAAAAACCCAAAATAAAAAATTCACTTTCCTTTGGCACTTACACAAGGAGTTAAAACTGACCGAATCAACAATCTCACCTGGCATAGCCATCCATCCAACCAATTATATGTTAGTTGGACTCCCAATCACCTAAGTAGGTGTGTGAAACCTGAATTTTTCGACGCCGATCTTCTTGAGCGGTGATTCCTCCTGTTTCTCGTTTATTTGGAAAACATATCGTTTGAATTTAGAGAAAATGTGATGGTTTGTAAAGGAAATCAGAATCGTCAGTTTGTTTACTAAACAAAGAAAAAGTGTGTGCGAAAGAGGAACATTTATGGATTAAATGTCCTCTTAAATACAATTAATGCAAAACCAGTTAATTCGAAGATTCAGGGATTAAGTTATAATCGGGTAGGTGTTACTCACCCAATTCGCACTTTCGGTTTCTGAGTAAGATATGCAAATATTTATAATTGATATTTGCACGCTTATTGATATTATTGCGTATCAATCTATAGTTTTATAAAAATGGATTTTGGGGTGGGGATAAAAAGCGTGTGCTTAGTATTTTGCCAATTTGATATTAAAAATAAGTGTATGTGATTTGAAAACATGATTTGATAATAATAGATAAAAAAACAAATGATTTTGATAAAGCTCGGGGCTTTTCGAAAGCTAATTCAAATTGGAATTGAGTATTCGATAGTACTTGAAATTCTTTCGTCAATAGTTTACCACAATTTAGTGATTTAAACCGGCATTGACGAATCTAGCACATTCATATCGAGTGTTTACATATATACCGCAATTTATAGGTTAAACAAGATACAAATGCCTAATGAATCCTTCATGGAACGAGATTGATAAAACCGGAATTTTATAAAATTAATAAATAAATATATGTTTTAAAATAACTACAGCTCATGCCATGCCTTATGTTTTGAAAACGGGTTTAAAATATGAATTTTAGATTTATTTCCATATAACAACAATTTAACCATGCGCATAATCGACTATAATTGAAGAAATCGAATACATGTAAATAAATGGGAGCGAAATAATTGAAAAAATACTTGAGTCTTAGAAATATAAGAATAGTATTTATTCTATATTCCTAAGGTTCCCAACGTAATTGATTATTCTAAATGAGACAGTGCAGATGTATTTATAGCTAAAAAAAGACTGTAGGGGACTGTCTACATGACACACTGATGGAGTGTCCATAAGACACTACTTTGAAAAGGAGTGTCCACAAGACACACTGATGGAGTGTCTTGTGGACAGTACTCTTCATTCATTTGTCTACACCACGGTTTTCACATTTTTTGACTAAACGAAGCATCAAATTAAGCTGATTTTTTAGTATGTTGTTCTCCATGATAGAACACACCTACTGAATAAATTTATGCTCAATTGGAGTTCTAGAAGCTTTTCGTTTGATTTACTAAACTGGACTTCCGGTCGGATTGACGATTTTTGGTTTCCTAAAGCTTTATTTCTGTATGATTAATGATCGAGACTAATCGACAGTGCTTAACTATAAACGAAACGGAATTACAAAATCGATGACTTACAACAATTGCTTTCCCACAATTTATGTAACAGTCCAGTCAATCCCTTGATCAAAGAATCTAACTATATATGTCTTGGGGGAGTACTTCCCGCTTTTTTGGCTTACTCATTGCCTCTTTTTCAATCTCATTCACATTCTCTCACCATCGTCTGCGATCTCCCTGACCGTGTTAGCCGTTTCCACTCGTCCCGACCGTAGCCAAAGCCTCTCCCATAGAACCTCTTGAATATTTTGAAACCGCAGTTCTTTATAAAGAAAAAAAAAGAACAAGAGGTTATATGGCATGAATGAAACCAAGGTGTTTCAAAACATTCCAAAAGTGATTCTAACATTTGAAATTTTTTTCTCAAAAATATCTCTAGAATCATGTGTCAAAGTCACAAACCAATGGGTTTTATTTATAAAAAAAAACTTTGACCAAACCCTTTTTTAAAAAAGGTTAAAAATAGTTAAAAATATTTTTTTCTTGTAAAAGTATGATTTTCCAAAAAAAACTACCTGGAAACCAATTATCTGCCAAAAGTACTACTGGTCTGCCCTTTATTTCCCACACACAGGGACCAATCTACTTGATGGTTCCACTCCCTTTCTTATTTTTTTTCCTTTGTTAATGTTTTACTAAATAATGGGCTTTGCTTGATTTTGACTTTTCTTTTCTTTTCTTTTCTTTTTTTAAATTAAACATTTTTCTTTTCTTTTTTATAAATCTTTTATTTTTCTTTTACAATTTTAGTCATGTTAAATATGTTTGGACTCCGAATCAATCCAAATTTTAGAGGCAACTTATAGAACATGTTATACATGTAAAACAAACTTTTCTCACTAATTTGTATCGACGGAACTTCTCGGATTTCTACAAAAGTCGGTAAAACACGTAGGACTCAAAAGATTTTTTATTACGATTTTAACGCTCAACCGGTACTTAGTTTGAATCAAACCATATAATCAACTTACCTGAGATCTTGGAACTCTTTACAGTACATCCAATAAGTTTGGCGAGCTTCCACTGATTGTCACATCTTCTTATCTTCAATTTGACTCAAATGATTGCAACGAAAAACGTGCTTTTAGTATCGGAATCAATCCAACTAATAATATGATCTTAACAAGTGCTTTTAATATCGGAATCAACGATACTTTGTTAATGTTTTACTAAAACGTGCTTTTAGTATCGGAATCAGCGGTGATCTCATGGTTGAAGAAAATTTTAGGATCGTATTACTTAGGTTGATTTAGGGTTTTTATTAAAAACAATTTTAGATTTGATAAGCGAAATTAAAACCCTATGTCTAATCAATTTTACTGTCGAAACATGTATTGTGTTTTTTAACAATTATATCAATCAAGCAATCACAAAAAGCAATCCACAACACAAGAAAGTAATAAGGTATCTGTGATAATCCGCAAATGCGACCCCCGGGTCTCGTCCCCGTTTGGTTGGGCGTCTGAAACGTCGGAACGGATTCCGTCGTTCCATTTGCTGGAGTGTTTCTGTTGATTCAGATCATGTGTCCCTATGTTCTATTTCTAGATGAAAAGGGGTTCATTCAGAGTCGCCAATACGTTTTACGAGAAAACGGACAAAAAGGGGTCATGTAAGAGGAAAGGCTATAGGCAAGCCTTTCCTTTACATGTTTGTCTACGAAACCAGGATTCTATAGGGTTCAGAAACTATATTACGGTTTGGGAAGGTGTTAAGCACCCATTCCGCCCTCTCGGTCTCTAATGGTCTTATATATTTATTCTATGTTGAAGAACTTGGATGCTTTTACTGACAGTCTACTACTTTCTAAGTGAAAACCCTAATTTTGGGGGAAAACGGGAAAATGGATGAAAACCTTGTATTCCGAGATCAGATGTTTTTATATTTAAAAGATGTAAATGACAAATGACAAAAACCTTTTTATTTTGAAAGAGTATTCCGTATTATTTCCTCAGATAATGACGGTTTTCTCGAGTCGTGATTATTTTGAAAAGGTTCGGATCTTGTAGTGGAACTAATTCAATATGGAATTGGAACTCTTGAGGGGAGTTCTACTGGGTGTATCGCAATCTATGAACCAGACAAGATACGCCGGGTTTTAATTCCTAGGTAAGTTTTACCGGTCCGGGTTTTGAAAACAGGATTTTATTCCGAACGATAATGTACTTACTCTTCTGGTTTTAGAAATGGTTTTATCAGGGTCTTTTGTTTTGAAAACGGTAGACTATTTGTAACTTGGCAATAAGTTTATTCAAATAAAACGTGGACAAAATAACAGAAATAAAACAAGTGCACAGATATCTAATTTTAAATACTAGAAGGGACTTTCTTTACCTTCCCGACGAGAATAATAATATAAGAAAGAAAATATGATGCGGCGGAGAGATTTCCGGCGATAATAATCTTTTCCTTCTTCCCGACGAGAATAATAATATAAGAAAGAAAATATGATGCGGCGGAGAGATTTTCGGCGATAATAATCTTTTTCTTCTTCAGGTATTTCCGAGAATTTGATTCCAGAGACGAGACACGTCGAGTGTCGAGAATAGATTCGATAACTCTTCAGAAATAAGACGATAATAGAGAAAGCTCGATAAAAGACTAGAAAATCAGATTAAAATTCAGAATTCTTTGATCCCAAGTTGCTGCCTAGAACCCTTGGGGGTGTTGGCCTATTTATACTGCTCGGGAAAGATTGTCGCGCGACATTTCCCCAAAAAGGGCAAGTGTCGCGCGACACTGTGATATGTCGCGCAACAATGTGTCAATGTCGCACGACAAACGGCTGAAGTGATGTTTCTGACAGACTGATGTGTCAGAGAGTGGATGGTCTGGTGCAGAGGGGGATTGTAGCGCGATATAGTGGGATTGTCGCGCGACAATGTGATATGTCATGCGACAATCTCTTTTGAAAAAAGGTTTGTTTGGCCAACAAACCCTTTCAGGGAAGTTTCGAGTGTTCGGGTGGGTCCCGGGCCCAAAAACAACAGTTCTTGAAGGTCGTTAGGGTTCTTGCGGGGGTCACGGATCGGGGTGTCTACAGTATCTCTACTTGCGTAGGACTAATCATCGAGACTAACCGACAATGCTTCACTATGATCAAAACGAAATTACAGACTTAATGACTTACAACAATTACTTCCTCATAATTTATGCAATAATCTTGTCAATCCCTTAAACATAGAATTCATCCGCAGCTAGCTTGGCGTAACACTTCCCATTTTTCGTCTTACCGTTGCCCCATTCTACACACTTGATCACAATCTTTCACCCCGGTCAGCGATCTCCCTTATCACAAGTTAATCACTTCACTCACCTCGTCTCTTATCGCAATCGAAGACACTCCCCCAAGACCGCGAACATTAAAAACATAGCTCTTAAATTTGAAGAACAATAGAATCTTTTATGTAATGTAAACAAAATCTAGGTGGTATCTTAAAACTCTCAAAAATTGATTCTAGTGTTTGGATTTTTTTGCCTCGAAAATCTTTCTAGAATAATATATTTTTGTCTCAAACCAATAAGTTATATTTATAGAAAAATATTGAGTCATAATCCTCTTTGGAATAGGTTTAAAATACTAAAAAAGGGAATTTTTGCGATAAAAATACGTGCCCCAAAAATATATGCCGAATCGATACAAAAAGAAAATTGTGTACCAGTACAAAATTGTGAAATTAAATTCCATAGGCCAAAATTAATGCCGGACCGGTACACATTAACAAAAGGTGTGCCAGTCCACCTTATAAGTTGCACTCCCTTCTTTTTCTTAATCCACGTGGCATGGCAAAAAGGGATGGGCTTGGCCCATGAAAAAGCTAGGCATGGTTTTTCTTTTAGGGTGGAGATATTGGCACTCCCAATATCTCTTAAAAACCCTCCCATTTTTCATTCAATATTTGACAACCGAATAAGGTATATGTTACTCAGATGTCAAGGACCGAGTATAAACTTGATAATGCCTTTCTCGGTTGTCAAGGACCGAGAATATAGGCTTATACTTGGCCCTCAATAACAAAGTAACAAACACCTTACTCTGGTTGTGAAGAACCAAATGAAAGTGGGAGTGTTACCAAGTGTTTTTAGGGATGCCAATATCTCCGCCTTTCTTTTAAAATGTAAGTTTGAATTTTTCAAACTTTTTCTTTTATTTGTTTATTTTTTAAATCAAATGTTATTTTGTTTTTTAATAATTAAATTAAATCTTTTATTTTAATTTTATTTTTTTACTTTTATTTTGCCATATTAAATCTGCTTGGACTCCAATTTAACTTAATTTTAAATGCATTTTTATAGAACACGTTATAAAAGAAAAAAATAAGTTTCCTCATTAATTTGTGTCAACAGGGCTTTACGAATTTTGGAAAAACTCTGTAAAAATATTTTAAAAACAAATTTGACTCAAATGACTTTTGATTTCGAATTTAACACTCAACCACCACCTATAATTTGAATCAAACCATATAACCAACTTATCTTGGGTACTGAATTACGTACGGTGCGTCCGGTATGTTAGGTGAGCTTCTGTTGATTGTCGCATCTTTAAATCTTCAATTCAACTCAATAAATTACAATGGATAACATGTTTTGGGCATCATAATCCAACAGAGATAGCCCTGAAGATCAGTACTTACCCTATCAAGCAACTCCACATGTTAAGGGTGGCTTGATTGGGGCTATGTCCATGGCAACCAAGTCCCTCACATGGTTGTATATTAAGAATCTAAGCCCATGCTCGAAGGAGGATTCATAAAAGCAAGCCTCCTTAGGTGTGTGATAACAGACCCTTTCCTCTGGACCTAGAGCCCTAAACTTAATGGAGTCAGGGATCTAATTTTTTCCCCTAAGAATAGGGGTTTCAGCGGGAAAAAGGTATAAGGGATGCGAAAGAAGGCAAGAGAATTAAGGTACTTAGAGTACTTCTCAACATCTTTATTGGTATTCTTAACGGTGGAGGAAAAGTAGATGGTTACTATTTTTTCCTTGTTATTGTAAATTTCAATGATCATCACCTTATTGGACGATGTGGGGGCAATACCCACAAAGGAACCAGCCTTATCACGAGTGGGGATCTCTAAGTTCTGGCCTTGGTTGGTAAAGTGGGACATTAACCTAACTATGGAATGAAGAGGAGTTGTGGGCGCAAAGTACTGGGCTCTCTAAAGAAGAACTAGTAGAGGAACCAACAAACCTCGTGAAAGACCTTTCTAAGGGATCTTCGTAAGCCAGAATGACAGAATGGAAGAAGACTTGGGAGGAATGACATATTGGAAGAAGACTTGGGATTTTTGGAGCTTTAAAAGACCTAAAATTGAGGAATAAAAAGTGAAAAAAATTCTCTAAGGCAATAGGGTCAATATAAGGCTTTTAAGGGAAGCCGATAGTCCCCTCAAAGCATACCAACCACACAATTCACACATCTCCTAGGAAACGGCGTTTGGTGGGCAGGATCTCCAATAAAGCAGCATAACTCTTAGAGGAGTCCTAATTAGGGGCTAAGAGCAACGCAGAGGTTTAAAAGTTCAAGCATTCGAATTGTCTCATCAAAGCAAAGGAAATAGCTACTTTAGTTCAGATAAAAAAATTCAATCCCATACGGGTCCCATTCCATGTCCTCAAACCTCGTAGAAGAACTTATCTTCTCAACCAACTCTTTCAAGCTGGATGCCAAGGACAAGGGGTAATTGATAAGGGAGAATCCCTAATCGACTCTTAATGCAATTAAGGAGGACACATGGTAGATTGAGAGATTGTGTGGTGCAGCGTAACAGATGACCTCATCCAAGTCTGAACACTAGTTCCATGTGGACATAATCCTTGTGTGGATATTCGAATGGGGTCCATGTGACGTGGAGCTAGCTGAATTTCAGACTTGGCCCTTCAGACCGGTTGCACCGACTAGAGGGAAGCTCTAAACAACAACTGCGTCAAAGTAGATGAGGAAGGCATGGGAAACTGACAAAGATACTGCAGTAAGGTTATTAAATGCCTACCAACTGCATTTAATGCTCCGGATTGAGGAGAGAAGCAAGATCACATGTTAAGCACGTCTGCCTAACCATTACAATGATTAAGGAGTGGCTGAAGACCAAATGTTCCAACCCACTAAGCGTCTCCTCCTTCACTATATATATGAAAATTTTACTTCACTTCAACCACCAAGTAATCAAGCATTGAATACACGCGTAAAAGTTAGAATCAAAGAGATCAACTCATTTCAATATTTCTTGTTTGTATCCAACAGGTCTGATAAGCATAAAAGAGCTTACAGACTTGGAGAGCGTATAGATTATTAAGTGAGAGGTCTAGGTAGTGCTTGCCTTAACAGTTAGACTAGCCTGATAGGCAATTTTACTTGTGATCAAAGCTAGGCTCGACAATTTTATCATCTAGCTATAAAGCAGCACCGAGCCCCAAGCTCTTCCACAGAGAAGTAGTTTTTATCTCATAAGGGCGAGCCTCCTCTCTAAACTCTCTTTGTAATTTGATTTGAATTTCTTTTGCCACATGTCATTCTCTTTTGCCACATGTCATTCTCTTTTGCCACATCATCACTAAGATAACAAAAATATTTGACTGTGTGGTTTAACAGGTCTTATACAGATTTTTACTCCAACGTACATAAGTCATTTTGTATTATCAATACAATTATCCATTAACAAATATCTCTCTATAAAGTGGATGAATAAATCATGATTGTAGTTAAAAGAAGGATATATTTGAACTTAAAGACTTCTCGAGTGCGGATTTTATTCTCCACTAATAAACCAAAGCATGCAGTTACAATATGAGGCTAATATAAATTACAACTCCTAATTAATAGTATCAAAAAAAAAATTTACATACATATCTATATATATATAGATTAGGTCACTACCGGTATCAAATGCACTATCAATTATTTAAAAAGTATCATATATCTTATCCACACAATTCTTTACCTCTTGTACATTTTTAAGATTCAAAATCCGTAGGTACTACAAAATTTGTCACGATTTATAACTGGAACAATATTTCTGTTGGAGATTTAGATGCATAATTATGTTATTTACAGTTTTTGTACCATTTGCAGGAGAGTAAACTCCCTAGGGGTATTACATTAAATGATATATAATCAAGCGGTAACAACATATATTTTAAGTGAGTGGACTTGCATGGTAAAAGCGTCCACTTAAATTTGAGATCTAAGTTCAAGCATCTTTTGATTTAGTAAAAGGAAGTTATTGAGCCAAGCATCTTTAGTTCGAGTGTCACCTGAAACATGAGAGAGTTTTTAATTATTTTTAGTAAGGAGAATAGATTTAAACGCCACTTTCTTAAAATGTGAGATTACTAGTGATCCCAAACAGATCGTGGACGCTCTTTAGTCATCTTACAAAAGATAAATGGATGTCAATTAACTCTGAAGAATAAGAATCCATGCACCCCTTTACTCATTTATTCCCTTACACACACTACTTGTTATAAATGAAATAAAAAAGCACAAAAAAGTAAATGCTCGTCACTTTCTTTCACTTTGCGCGCGCAAAAGATTTATTTTATTCATTGGTGGCACCATTGGCCTTTCTGTTGACAGAGAGGTGGACACCAGGACTTTGGTTAGTTAAAGAAGAATTGCAGCAGAGAATGGAATCGTTCACACCCTGCACATTACTGTTGATCACAAACCCAACTCCAGGATTTTGATTTGAATTCCCTTCGTCGTCACTTATTTCTACGGAATTTCCTTTCTTCCTAGAGCTCAACTTCATGGTGGCTCCATCATTATCACCTCCAAGTGTTATAACCTTCACCCCAGAGTCTATAAAATCTGAATAATATTTCTTGATGATTTCAGATGGTGGAGATTGAGGCTGAAAAATTGGGCTTGTTTTAGGAGATTGTGAAGGGGTATTGTTTAGGTGAGATTTGTTGATTTTGGGAGGGGAATTTGGAATTGTACGAGGAGCAGTAGTGATGGTGGTAGGGGCAGTCATAGATGCAGCAAGTGATGCTTGAAAAGGTGATGGAGGTGGCGATGGTGACACTAGCTTTGGGGCTTGAGAATTTGGCAATGGAGAGTTAGCGGCTGAGAATACTCTTGGTTGAGGAGACTGAGGTACCGAAGAAGAAGAAGAAGAAGAAGAAGAAGAAGAAGACGAAGAAGAAGTAGAAGAAGAACGGGTAACTGGAACTGCAGCTCGCGGTGCTGCTGCAGGTGGTGCAGCTGTGGCAGGAAGAGGAGGTGGTGCCACAGCAGCCGGTGGTGGTGGTGGTGGTTGAGTAGTTATAGGAAGCCTAAAGCTTTGGCCAAATGTAGTAGGTCGAATCATAAGAGATGGTCTTGGCTGCAGAACTTGGTTAGAGGGTCGGGGTGGGGCTGGGTCTGGCAATGAAGCTAATAGGAGCCGTCGTGGACGGGCTGGGGCTTGTTGGCTTGCCATTATCTTGTAGGTTAGAGTACCGAAATACGCTCAAGTAACCGTTTAGCTAGCAACTACTCTAGACAAGGAATACAATTCAATGAATGAGCACAAAGTGTAAGTTTAGATGTATGCTCTTATATATAGTGTAGCAAAGCCATAACTCATAACTATTTAATTAAACTTGTGACAAACCAAGAAAACATAAGGGTATCAGATTCAGCAAGCACCAATATACAGCTCATAAGATCATTTTTCAGCGGTAATTGGGGCATGCATGTCAACTCTCAGCACAGGAAAGCGGGGAAGGAGATTCATCTAGATAAGCTGGAAAGAGGGTTTCCCTTTTTTTGGGCCAATGTATTCATTTACCTCGCTGCAAAATCATTAGACCCTCCAATTAAGTGCAAACTACGGCTGCAAATTATTGGACAATTACAAGGACTCATATGGGTCATAGCTTATTGCAGCATATAATATTCTTTTTTGTTTTCATCTTTATTCTAAAAGTACAGGTTCATCCATCACAAGCATAAAATTTGTCATACTTTAGACATTAACAAAAAAGGGTTGTTTTGCGGTCATAGATATTTCTTTTTTATATACTTTTGCTTGTTAAGATTTGATGTTGTCTGCTCAATCTCCCTGCAGTTACCCTTTAGCAGTAGCTTCAAATCAAGTTTTATCCAGACGAATTAATGCAGCAAGTTATTTCCATTCGTTCAATTTGACCAGCCCAATGAACTGATCAAAAACTTTCACTTTTATATCGTGGTTACAGTAGTTATATATTCTGTTATTCCTTATGTTATTTTACTTTTGCAATCCAGTTGCCAAAATAATATATCTACATATAAGAGCATCAATTTAATATACCCACTACCGCAACGGACATAACTTAGAACATAAACTTAGTGCTGTATGATAGTGAGAGTGCAAACTTACCGTATGCCTAAATTTTAGGCTTACGATTGTACCTTACTCATATAAGACATACGAGTGTATTTTATTCGTACAAAAAATTTAAAAAGTTAATGTTTCATACGGTTGAGACACAACCGTATAAGGCTTTTCTATTTTTTTGTTATTCATACAGTTGAGCCACAACCGTATAAGAATTATCTATTTTTTTATGCTAAAATATCCTTGAGAAATAATTAAAAAAAAATAGAAAAGCTCATACAGTTGAGCCACAATTATATGGTTGGTTTCCCTCACTCGTATGAGGCTTCTCTAAATTTTTTTTTTTTCATGCTATAAATTCATATGGGTTTGGCACAATCAGATGGCTATTTTTTATGTTATATCAAGTGTAGCCGCTCATGAAACATAGTGTGAAATTTGCAAATTTTGAGTAAGTTTTACCTACACACTGTGAATGTTCTAATGGGAAATGATTCCTCTCTACACAGTAGGAAAATAATATAAAAGAATGGAAGTTTTGATTCATTGTTTACAAGTCCTCTTTATATTACCAGAGTCTAAATTCATAAATAGCACTTGAATGCATAAAGATAAACCATTCTCAAATCAAACCCTAATTCCCAAAAGATCGAACAAAAATTTCTAAGTATTGCAAGTCCTTCGAGTTATTCATCACTGTCAAACCTCAGAACTGTAATGGGCGAAAGAGATGATGTTATCCATATGTAATACATTATCAGTTAATTTTTACTTTTTACTTTTGTTTTAAAATTTTCTTAATCTCCTATTCAATTTATATTTTGTTGTAACCAAGTTTTTGAAGAATTTGATTACTAAGAATAGATAGTTCTCAAGCCATTGTTTCATTTGCAATATTTTCTTACATGAATTTGTTTCCAATATTGAGTGTTTCGCTTAATACATTTCACTTTTAAGTTGGGACATTCAAATTTTTACGTTGATGTGCTTGTCAATTAATATCTTTTCTAGTTTAAGCAATTTTATTTTTAACACCGTCGTCTTAACCATAAGTCACAACAAATATGAGAAAATATCCTCTCCATTTTTTGCATGCAATCTACATTTCAATGTTAAAATAAAATAAATCAATTAGCATGCCCTACAATACTTCAAGAAGATTGGTTTATATATTCTCCCAAATTTAACTTTTACATTTTACTATTATACGTTGAAATAAAATTATATTGAAAGTGAGTCTTAATTTTAAGAGAATGAGTTGGGTATAATAATATTATAATTCGTTATCATGTTGTAATTGATATTTTAGATTGCATATATATATATATATATATATTCATGTGTGTTATTTAGTTGTACACATATTTAGATCAATATTATATTATTATAATAATAAAAACTATTTAAACGAATTAATGTACTTTATAATAATGTTCAATTGTATTCTACATATACATACATATATATATAGAAAATTTCAAGTAATGACAACTATTTAAGAACCATTATTACAGACCAAGCCATTTGGCACATTTTTCGATGAAATTTTTTTGATGAAATTTGAGGTAAATATTTTTCGTCATGTGTAGAACATCTCCACCAAATTTCCTTAAATAAATCAACCGAGAAGTGAATTAACTACAAGATTAAAAAATATTAGTCCAAAAGTAAATATATAAAATCCAATATTTTTCAATTCTTTAGTTAACCTCCTTCCCGGTTCATTTTTTTCATGAAATTTGCTAATGTAAATATAATAGAGAACAACCCCACCAAATTTCATCAAAAAATTATATCAAAAAACATGTCAAATAACCTGATCCTTAAATAGTGATTTTTACTTAAATACTCTGTGTGTATATATATACACACACTAAATATAATATAATATATATTTCTTCAAACGGCCCGCACGTTGTGCGAGTCTACATACTTGCACCAACCAAATAGTCACAAATTCACAATTCTGAATCTGATTTGAATAGTTACATTAAAAAGAGTTAGTATAGCATTGAGTTTTCGATGAACCAAACACAGCTTAATGTCTGTATTAGAGCACGAAAGTATAATTCTCACAATATTAATTTGAATACAACAGCTATCACCGACCATTCAACATTGATGTTATTACGATCACACATATATACATACATCCATACATATAAATATGTGTGCAGCAACTAATCAGACAAAAAACAGGTCAAACATTACCATAGACAAAAGGTACAAATATCACAGCCTGCAGTACAACCATCCACTTTAATGGGTGTTCATTCATAGTCACTTACCAGAGCTCGCCAACGATCTAAACGGAATCGTACTGCTTTCTCTCTTCTTGCTTTCTCTCTTCTTGTATAGACTGGAAAATCCGAGCCACGGATTCCGTCGCTGACCTGGCATTGTGGGGAACCACTCTGATGACCCGAGCCACCTGGTCCGCCTCCCGAGTCTGGGGCCCAGCATCCTCTGGGACTTGAGCAACCGGGGATGTGGGGAAAAGAGGGAGCGCGTTTCCACCATCAGTGGCAGCACCACCCAAGTTGGTTGCCGCATTTCTTCCATTGGTGGCACCACCTCCACCCACGTGGGCCACCGCCCCTTGTCTCTCACTCGGGCTGCTAGCCGTACTGAACTGCAACTCACTATCTTTAGATGCATGCGGCTTAACAGGGTTCAAAGCACCTCTATTCTTCTGGCTCGGTGTGTTACACGAGCCTTGATACGGCACATTGAAGGTGGACCCGCCTCCAGATAATTGACAATTTGGCCCTTGCTCACTGACCGAACCTGAGCCAGGCGGGTTCATGATCGGCATACCGAAGGGGGGGAAGTAGCCGTGCCCCATTGGAGGAGTAAAAGGGGTGGTGAGTCCTAGTCCTTGATAATGATGATGGGGAGGAGGGGGTACCCCATAATTTAGGAAGTTACCCATAACCGGAGTCGGTCCTTGGGGTCCATAACCACCACAAACCGGGTTCATGAACCCAGGTCCTGGGTACGGCTTGTAGACTAGTCCTTCGGATGGGGACATAACAGGAATCAACCATTGGTGCCCAGGCGGTTGGGTAAAACCCCAAGAACCCATTACAGAACTATCATTGCTTGTCGGAGTTGCCGGTGGGTTGCCGGAAAATGGGCCATAATTCGAAGGTTGACTATTGTTTTGGACAGAAGAGAGAGATGCCTTACCAACAATATTTTCAGCGGAGCATTCCATAGTGTGATTTGGCTTCTCTGAAACAACTTTTTGTTCGGCAATTTTTGCAGGGGCTTTCACTATATACTCCAAAGGAAGTTTCTTTGCTGTAGCAGCCTTCAGCTGTTTACCCACGTAAGCGCCATCTTCTTGCAGAAGATGAGGTGAACCCGCAATCAATCTTTGGACCTGTTTGAATTAACAAGAGCTTAAATTACGCCACTCAATATTAAAACTGAAATGTGCTCTCATTTACTTCGAGTTCTCCTATTGAAAAAGGCTTTTTGACTTTGTCCCCTAATTTTAATGTGAAATTAGACGTGCACCCTGTTTTCATAATAATTTGACTTTGTTCTTTGCATGCAGGGGAATCTCAAAGTATTACGAAAATTGGAGTCAATGTCTAATTTTCTTGATGTAATCCTTTACCTCAAACCCCCATTTTTATGTAATCTTTGAGATTCTCTAGCAAGCAGAGGGCAAAGTCTTAATGATTATGGAAACAGGGCATAAGTCTAATTTCACATATAAAATGGACGGCAAAGTCAAAAGAGCCCATTCAAAAACCGGTCATTTTCAAGTATAAAATTTGAGCTATTGCAAAGTAGTACGAAAACTCGATTCAAACTCTTGAAAAGAGTTATGAGACCATATCTATGAATAAATCGGTTTAGGACTCTGAGAAAGCACAAAAAGTCAAAACAAACAAGCTAGAGATATAAACAATGTTTTGATATATATATATATATTCATTGGACTTAAGGGATAATAGAAGCCTTTTGGCGTCAAAGAGTAAAAGGAGGGGTAAAGGACCTGTACCTTCATCAATCTATGCAACTCAAATACTTGAACTGCAAACACTCTTTGTTGACTGTAAATGGCGAGAAGGATTAAATGAAAAATACAAAAGTAAGACAAAGAACTTTTAATAACACGAAACCAGTAGTAGGTACAACAACAGAATCTATATCGAGAATTGATCTAGTGTAATGATACTATACAGTATACATTAAGCAGAAAAGATTATATAGGGTGTGCAGAAAGAGAGGAGCAATTATCTTAATCAGTAATATCCATCCGTATTTTCAGTGTTATGGTAACAATGAAGTTCAAAAATTCAGCATCATTATATTGGGTTAACTGGGGTGAGAAAATACACGTTGTCTCGACTTCAGATATAAAATGTGTGTATCTTTGTTTACGTGCCCTGTCATGCTTAGTTAAAAGTTGACATTCGTACTTCTTACGGAAACACTAATTTCAAGCTAATCAATCTACAAATATACAACTTACTCCCTCAGTCTCAAATTGATAGTCTCACTTTGAGATTGGTTCTTTTGAAGTATACACTAACTTCAAATTAATCAATGGTCAAGGATGCAAGTTACTTTTATCGTGAGACATCTCGAAAAGGAAATTGAGACAATCAATTTGCGATAGGAGTAGTATCTACTATGCTGGGATTTGGTACATTGATTATGCCCCAAAAAGGAAATGGAACTCTTAATTTGAGATGCGCCGGGGGGGATTATATAGGAAGGAAAGTGAGAGATCAAACACATTAGACTTCAGGAAACAATAGCAAGGACAAAATAACGTACCATACACAAATCGAATTGAAAAACAGTTTTAAAAAACTCTACTTAAGAGTAAATTTTAAATTGAACATTCAAAAACTCCAACCAAACGGAACCTACTAAATTATTTTGTATGGAGAAAAAGAGAAGTTATTCCAAAGATTGCCAAATAAGGTAAAACTCCTACAAGAATCAATCTACATGTGGGCAAAAAGGAGGAATTAGAAGGATGTGCACCACAGCCTAAAATCGCTGGATATATACCAGAGGTTGAAAAAAGGAAAGTATTTTCCTTCACTACCTACTTCCAAATTGCCGTATGTTGACCAAGTTTTGTCATTCAAGATCGGCGAAAGACAGGGTCCATGATATCTCCCACAATTTCCTCTAACATAAATCAACTGCTGCAGATGGCGAATTATGCCTAATGGCAGTGGCTCTAAAACCTGAGGAATACGAGAGCTGAAAACTAAATAAAGAATAGAAAAAGAGGCAGTGGGTTTGAAGGCGAATTATGCCTAATGGCAGCGGCTCTAAAACCTGAGGAATACAAAAGCAGAATTGAGAAAGAGGCAGTGGGTTTGAAGGGCCGCTCCCTCTACAATTACATCCAGGGGAAGGACACCTTACTATTCCATTTAGAAATAAGGACCTCAAATACCCTTCTTTCATTCTCTTTCTTTTTCTAGGATGCATGCAATCACCACCAATCTCCACCAGCGGGCCACTGCCACCCTCCAGTCACCGGCTACCACTGCGGTTGCTCCATCAAAGGCCACCAAAGTTCAGGCAGTGGTCGCCAGAGACAGGTGATGGGCGAAGGTTGGTGAGGCTTAGCGACCACCCATGAAGGAGAAGGAAATAAAAATGTTTGGTAAGGGCATAATTGACCTTTCAAAAAAAGGAATGTGTTCGTTGCGGCAAAACAAATTGTTGAGGAAGGCCTCCATGCAGTAAGGTATCCTTTCTTTGGCTTTCTTTGGATCTCATTACGGAAGGAGCCCTTCCAACCCTTCTCATAAAAGAATTATCCGAAAGGTTTAAATGAATATGAATTAAGAATGGTCCATCGTTTCCTCACCTTGCACAAAATATAAAGGTTCAAGATAACCTCATTCTCCCTGATATAAGATGTGATCCACCATCATAACCTCCACATCAAAATTCTATTCTAGGCATATTGCCCGATTCGATATAGCCTTCAACAATCAATCCAATTGCAAATCGTTAGAACATGAAGATGATCTCATCCCGAAAAGGAAAACTGCTGCTGGAGCTTCCAAATTCCAGATTACGCAACGGCCCAGGACAAAGATTATTTTCTTCTCCATGAAATAAATTCACACTTACAAAAATCTAATTTCTCATGGATCAAATGATTCATATCTCTACAGATGTAAAGATCCCGAAACTAACTTTTACTCATCACTAAAAACTGAGCTTAATGTCATTCGCTCCTCTACTTCCGATGATGAAGGGTCAATACAAATGTTCACAATATTCCTTCTTATGTTTGTCTTTTAAACTGGGACACTCTTAATTTGAGATGAAGGGAGTACATTAAATCAAAATCACCAAGTTCTAAATAATAGACTCAACAATAGCAATCTTTGAGGTTATTCGCAGAAGTTTGACTAATCTTAACCCCATTATTTTGTGGATTTTTTACTAGGCAACGTGGCCCCAATTCGGGGATACATTTTCTTTTTGACCAGAAACAAAAACAATTATATTAAAGATAAGAAATATTACAAACGATTTTTTACTAGGTAACGCAGCCCCAAGTGGGGATACTTAGATTGCTAAGGTCTTCCATTTTCAGTATGCAAACTATTATATTTTTTTTATTTTTTTTTTTAAGTCGTGCAAACTATTATAACTTATACAATAGAAACAACAATTCAATAAAGATTTAAGACCTAAAGCTTCAAATCATTTCAGATGTGCAGGATAAATATAATCATAATGCGATACCACCAACATACACAGGAAAAAGAAACTTACTTGACAATAGCTTTTCGAGCCTTCCAAAAGTGTCTCTGACCTATTATCCCAACAACATCATCGGGTGATATATCAATGCCAGATATAGAGTCCAGCATCGAAGTCTCAGAGACATCATCACCGTTGGTATCATTAGGACTTCTCTGCTCCTCTAATTGAAGATCTCTCACCGGGACAGAAGAGTTTCTGTAATCTATGGCTAAGCCCCTTATACGCTCATTCGCAACACCACCACCAACCTGTATAGTGTTACCCACCTGTGATTCAATCCTATACTGGCGCCGCAAACTATCACCCGTATTCTGTGATCTGCTAAAACTATCACCCCCAATAGGTGCATTGGTCTGTTTTCTTGGGCCGGTAGTTTCAGTTTGATTTGGATGTTCACCAATGCCCTTTTGAAACTTCGTTAAATTGCCCGAATAAGCGGGGCTAAAGGGAGAGAGTCCTTGCCTATCCATGCTATTACTATTTTTATTGCTATTATCTTGACCCATATCGGATTGAACAAAGATGGGAACACTAAAATCATCTTCATCTGGCTTCTTTTTCTGCTCTAGTCGATGCACCAATGGAGTGTTCGAATCAGCGTATCGAGTATGGGCCTTCTCAGCTGGAGGTTGCTGAGATAGGTTATAGATACCCCTTTCATTACCACTAGCCTGCAACCATAAGATAGCGCGTGTTACTTATATACAAGCACAAAGGGAAACTTGTTATAGAAGAACAAGAGCATAAGACTTAAAGATAGGTGTAAGAATCCCATGAAGTGTAAAAACTGCAATCCAAGTGGACAGGGGCACAGGGCTGCATAACTATACACAAATAAAACTTTTCGGACAATCAAAAGTTAAAAGGACCCCATTAATTCCTATTCACCCAAATGAGCAGCTTCTGCAAGGGCATTAAGTAGAGAAAATATGCTACACACTTGGGAGTACAGCAGCTGTGGTACTCTGGACCAGTGATGAAGCTCCAAATAAGCTTCATCACAAGGGTATGCCCCCTGCATGCATGGTAGTACCCATGCAGAGCTTCACAATTGGCCGGTTGTACCACAACCCTACCTCATGTGTTTCAAGCATGGTCAGATAAAAAGGTTTCTTTCACAGAACTTGGTATAGGAAGGATGAGCTTACAATACCCATACCAGGGTTTAAATTTTTTTGATATCCCATAACCAGGGTTTAAATTATACATATTAGGTGCAACGGCGGTACAAAGTTATAAATAAATAAATATATATATACACCTCCCCTCACTTTCTCTGTGAGGGATGGACAGAAAGAACCTGCGGTCAAACACCCTTTTAAGTGATATGAATTTAAGAGAGAGAGAGAAGGGGGGGACATCATGGTACAACACAATACGCTTTCTCTCTCTACAACTCATGACCCTATCCCCCTCTTTCCATCACCTCCGGCGGCCCTCTTCCAGGCAACACATCCCCCGGCAGCCCTTCCCAACAACTGTTAACATAGACGGCATCAGTGAATCTTATGAAGCCTTGAATAGGAAAGCCCTAATTTTTGCATTGAATTATTGAAATGGTTAACTGGATATAAAGGTTTGAATGCAATTAATGAGCTGTGAAATAAACAAATTTTAAAGTTTTGATGGGTTTAAATCCGTAGAGAAAGAAAATTATTTAGATTTGTAGTGAATAGTAATATAAGAAAAACTGGATTGCTTCGGGTCATTTGGGGATGGATTTAGTATTACAGTCCATTATTGATAGGAGTTTCTCATATTTGGTTTAATTTGGATTCTCTTCTGTTTAGGTTTCAACTAAAAGTTCAGATTTATTGGGACAAATTTATTTTCCTTGCAGTAACCATATGGATCTGCGCATGATTGAATGTTGAAAGAAAATCTGTAAAGCCCCAAACTAAAAAAATATAGAAGAAATATTGAATGTCAAAAGCAAATCACTAAACCCCCAAATCAAAAAAAGAAAAGGTACAAATCAAATATTGTATTGAAGAGAGGTCGGATAGAGGACGGAGGAGAGAGAGAAGTTGGAGATGGGACGCAGGAGAGAGTTGCCTAGAGAGAGAACCGAGTCTCCAGTTTTTTTCCCCTTTTTCTTTTGGTTGAGATTTGGATTGTTAGGAAACAAGGAAGACTTAAAAGGTGTTTTTTTTCCTCTTATTTGAACTCACTTAAGTGTTTGGCTGCGCTCCCTATCCGTCCCTCACGGATAAATTGAGGCAAGGTCCTCTTAGGATCCCCTCCATATATACATATATACATATGTTAATAAATCAAAAAGGACTTTCTTTATATTCCAAACTGATGGCCCAGATTTACTTAACTTTGACCTCCAATGGTTCTCGTTATCTTTTCAATTCGTAGCTAAGATTTACTAGAAATTCGATATCTAATGGTCAAGATGGAAATAACTTTATGGCGAATACCGCCAGAGCTCCGGAGAGGTCAGCAGAGCTCTGGTAGGTGTGAGCAGCGGGGGATGATGAGGCCTAGCGACTACCAAGGTGAGAAAAAAGAGAAAAATATTCAACAATAGTATAAAGGAGCATGTCGTTATGGTTCACATACATTCTGAAATGTCCGTATCATTAAAACAAATTGTAAAGGAAGCCCATCATGTATTGAATAGAAGTAAGTATCCTCACAACAGAAAAGACCTTTTGGAGCTGGTATTACTATAGTGAGAGCATGAGATTGACGCAGCATATTCAACGCGCTTTTAAATCCTCAGACAACATATATCTCCTATATATACATGGGAAGTCACCAGTAAATGATGAAACAACAAATAAGTACTTGTCGTATTCGATATCAAGGCAAATACAAAAATTCCTTGTTTCCATATACATAAACCTTCCAAATTCCATCCAAAAATGAAACAAGACAGAATTCTTTTTCACAAGAAAAGAAAACTGATTTAACTGAATAAATAAACATCTAGTTAATTAAATAACAACTATATCACATCCAAATAAAAACACTTGTAATTCAAGAAAGCACATCACTATGAATCTCAAAATTGTCAACTCACCTGGCTAGAAGATGCAGGAGGGGCTAAATTGCTAGGGTTAGAGGGATTAAGGGGCATAATCCCAGAAGGATTAAATCTCTGAGAAGGGATACTGAGCTGCTCATAAAGTGCCATCTTGTTCCTTGGAGGTGCTCTTGGACCTCCTTTATCTGTGTCATTGACATGAAGCCTGGGGAACATTGGCCCCATATTTTTCTCCTCATCTTTCCCTCTCTTCATATTTTATCTCTCTAAATTCAACACACCAACACAAACAAACCCAATTATCCCATCAATTCACACACTTAAAATTTTACACAAACCCCGGATATCAAAATAGAGAGATTCTTCAAGAAATTGACCTTGAATTTCAAGAACTCAACAAGCACTAAAGTTCGACACAAAAACCCAGAGACCAAAATAGAGAGATTCTTCAAGAAAGTGACCTTAAAATTTCAAGAACTAATCAACCACTGAAATTCAACACAAAATAGAGATTCTTCACAACACAAACCCAATAGAGATTCTTCAAGAAATTGAGCCGTAAATTTCAAGAACTCGTCAAGAACTAAAATTCTAAACAAACCCAGAGACCAGATTCTTGAAAATTTTGACCTTGAATTTCAGGAACCTAACAAGCACTAAAATGAAAATTGACCTTGAATTTCAAGAACCTAACAAGCACTAAAATTGGTAACAACCCAGTACATAATCTAACAAACCCAGAAAGATAATAGCTTAATTCAAGGGATTTGTGAAGAACTCTAAGAAAAGATCAAGTAGCGTTACGCAAATAAACGATCAAAGAATAAATTTGTACGCTTACAAAGTAGTACTAGGACAAATATCTGAATATTATCAAAATTGGAAGAACAGTTGGATTGAGAAATGAAAGACTGAGAATAGATTCGGGGAGGACAAAGAGGGGCGTTCTTTGCTAGGGATTCACCTTTAATGGATAGAAGAAAAAGGGCAAGAATTGTGGACCCAATTTGCGTAGAACCGGAACCCAGAACACTCCACTTGTAATAAAAAAGTGGAAAACTTTTAGTTCTTTATTTGAGGGTGCGACTATTCACGACCTTCAATTCTCTCGTAAATACTTCTCATTTAATTTTAAATAGATTTATTTTTAAATATTTTTTTTATATCTCACAAACACCTTTTTCAATTAACATATTTATTCTAAGGTAAAAAAGTTAATCTATCAATTTATTCATAGGTAATAAATTAATCATACACTTTAAACACCCTCCTTATATCTCACTATCTCCCCACTTTGACCGAATTTATTCCATTTACTCTCTCCACATCAGGAGAGTAAATAGCATATGTTCTCTCCACATGAGGAGAGTTTAACTTTAAAATTTTTCAGTGGGTTTAAAAGCCAGTCTCCCCACTTCAGCCGAATTTATTCCATTTACTCTCCCCACATCAGGAGAGTAAATATCATATGTTCTCCCCACATCAAGAGAGTTTAAGATTAATTTATTACCAATGGATAAATTAATTAGATTAATTTTTTTAGTTAAGGTTAATTATATTTTTAAAGTGTGTGATTAATTTTAGTTAAGGTTAATTATATTTTTAATTACATACTTTATATAAATTACTTAAGGTAAATAGGAGAGGTAAATAGGGGGTGTTAGTGGTCAAAAAATTACATTTGGGGGGTGTTTGTGAGATGGGAGGTGTTTGTGAGAGAAATGGAGATTGTAAATAGTCTCACCCTTATTTTATGACAAACATGGGTTATATAACATGTCACTGTGTAATGTTTTGCGACTCTGAAAATAAACTCAGATTTAATAAAAATAAATATAATTAATTAATTATTTAATTTTAAATTAAAGATATTTTTGATAATATTAATTTATTTTAAAGATAATAAAAAATATTAATATACAAAAATACCCTTTATATAAACTTTTAAGAATGTAATATAAACATTTAAGTTTCTTAATCCTCACTTCTCTTACTTTTAGGCCTCGTTTGGTTCACGGATTTTAGTACTCGGGAAAGGAAAATCGTCATTTCCTTTGTTTGGTAAACACAAATTTCGGAAACACTTTCCCGAGAGAGGAGAAAGTATGGGGTAAAATCATTCCTCTCAAAACACATGAAATTGATTTTCCCATGTGATTTTCAAGTATTTATTACAAAAATTTTAGACAATAATACACTTACCTAAATAATTTTCATGCTTTACCAAACACAAGAAAAAAAATTTGACAGGAAATTTAGTTTTCCACCTCAATGGAAAAGATAAGGGAATTGATTTCCCTTCTGTGAACCAAACGAGGCCTTAGAGTATCCACTTGCATTTTTTCTACCTTCGCTGCTTTCTCCGACTCCCAACACACCACTGCTGTACCACCACTACCACCATCCGACTTTCCGATCATATCACCGAGAGGAGTGCCGTTCTCATCTTCTTCTTCTCTTTTTTACTACAGGTGCAATCGTAAAACATATGTAACTTTTGATTGAATTGTTAGATTTGGCTTATTTTGGATATATTATTCGAAAAACAAAGTTACTATAAAGTACGCGAAAAATCAATTTCGATAGTCCAATGGGATTTTGAAAAAAAAATCTAATCACAACTTTTTTTTTACGAACCCTACGTTGATCCATATATATACATACATATATATAAATTGAGTGGATGTTGTTCTCATCAATTTTGTTGTTTTATATTTTGTAAAGATGCCAAAATCATTTTAGTACCAATGTTTAGCACCAATGGTAATTTTGCCCCATTATTGCTAAAACAGATTCGTGCCAAACAAATTTACCACCATTAGTGCTAAAACAGATTGGTGCTAAAACAGGAGAGGTGGGATGTTATAAGGAAAGGATATAAGTGTTTTTTTTTTACTGTATCCTTAATTTACACAATTAATTTGTAAGTATCCTTTATAATTATATTATTATTGAAATGAGTCCTTATGTCCGGTTACCTCTTATTGGAAAGAGCAGATTATTGCAAATATTTTTTTTTTTCCTATAACTGTCTGTGCTTAATTGTCAACTTGAAAGAGCAGATTCAATTGAGTCAAAAAAAAAAATTTAGAATTTTTTTTTTACAACCTATGAAGTGTCAACACTGTGCAAAGTAATACACATACAAAGAATGACCAAGCAAAACCCTCAAAAGGCCGGTAACCAATTGAAACTTGCCCGATTTAAATCTATTACAACACACAATCAATGTGGGACTACTACAACACAGTGGTTCACAAACAAATTGATTATACATCAACACATCAAAGCAAACAAGAACAAATTTCTTTTTTTTTGACAAAGTTACACATACAAAGCAATAAACCTATGACCAAGCAAAACCCATTCAAAAGGCCGGTAACCAATAAAGATATATTTATTCAAGTGATAATTGCTTAGAATGTCCTTATATTTTTAATTGTAAGTCTAGTTTGGTAATGCACTCGTTAAAATTCGAGAAATGTCTTTAATTCAAGTCTCGTAGCTGACATATTTTTTCATTATTATTATTATTATTATTATTATTATTATTATTATTATTATTATTATATTATTATTATTATTATTATTATTGTTATAAATGAAAGAGATTTAAACAATTCTTATTTTTGTAAAAAAAAATTAATAATAATAATAAAGAATCATATATAAATATACAGAGCATTTCTAGTAAAGTCTAGACCTGGGGCTTTTTAAGACACTTTTGTGTCGTAAAAACACTTGGGGTGTGTTTTTACGACGCAAAAGCGTCGTAAAAAGGACCAATCTGTAAGATATTATCCTTACTTGAAATTTTTCCTATCGATATATATATAGAGTTAGGCTATAAAGAGGGATTCCCTCACTTTAACAAAAAGAATGGATGATCATTTAGAAGGGTGAATCGATGAATTTTTTTATGAAAATTTGTAGGGATGATCTATATTATGAGTAGATCACTTCCACCAAATTTCAAAAAAAAAAATTCAACCTATAAGTGGGTGAGATGATCATCAAAAAATTTAACAGTCGAAAATGTACATATATATCAATTTTTCAAAACACCGACTTTTAGGTTGAATATTTCTATGAATTTTTGTGGAGGTAATCTACTCAATATATAGATCATTTCTACAAATTTTTATAAAAAAATTCATCAATTTAACTCTCTAAATGGTCATCCCTTCTTTTTGTTAAAGTGAGGGGATCTCTCTTTATAACCTACCTCTATATATATATATACACCTTTAATAAAATGAAAGACAATCTTTATAATCAAAGACAAATATTTTACAAAAAAAAAATATTTTTATTTTTTATAATATTAATAATATATTTTCAATTTAGCCTTAACTCTGTTTATTAAGAGTAAACAATATCATCATACATCATTCATCTGAGAGAGAGAGAGAGAGAGAGAGAGAGAGTGAGAGAGTCGTATATCTTGTGGTTGACCAAAAGGGTTCCAAAAAAAGTCTTAAGGCTGAAGCTCAAAAAAAAAAAAATATTCAATCTTTTTTGGTCTACTTGTGTTTTTATCTCTTTATATATGTCTATATGTATGGGTCAATTTTATATGATTTCTTCTTCAGTCTTATAACCTAACCCAAAATACTCTTTATAATATCAGATCTCGTTTTCTTGAATTTTGATTGCTTAATCTTGATTGGATATTTTATATTTTTCAAGATCTCTTGAATTTCGATTGCTTAAAATAATGTAAATCTTGAGTATTTGGGTTGTTCTTGCTTTCCCTGTTTGATTATTTTAGTTCTTGAATTTCTACCTAGGGTTTGATCTGAGGACGCCAAAAAAATTGTTTATTTTATGTTTCTAAACAAAAAAAAAATGTTTTTTTTTTCTGTTTTTATTTATTTTTCTGGTTTTGTATATTGAACAGTTTAATCTTTGAATTAGCTGTAAAGGCTTGGTTCAAATCTTTTTGTTCATAAAGAAGTCATATCGGAAAATTCAACCTTTAGATTTGGAGCAGAACAACGTTTCTTTTATGTTTTAAGTGAGCTTTTGTTTCTCATGTTTAGTTGTATTCACTTGCTCTCTTTTGGTTCGAGTTTTAATTTGAAACCTGTAGTTCTATTTATTTTTTTTAATATATCTATCAATTTGTACTTAATATATCTATCTTGCTAGTTTGGTTCAAATTTTAATTTGATTATCGTAATCCTAAATTTATTCTTCATATATTTGTCTTAAAACATCTATTATTTTGTCCTTAATATATCTATCAAATTGTTCTTAATATTTTTTTTTTTTAAGCTTCTAATATGTCTCACATTCTCAGCAGATGTATTACGGAATGGAAGGTTCATTCCTTGGTTTGAACAAAATCATCAAAGTTAATAAGCTTAAGTTAGGGATAAAAATATGAAAAATTCTAAAATTTGAGTTTACTTGCAATATTATTCCTAATGTTTAAAAACATGCAATCATTCCCTTAAAGTTGCGATTTAGTTACAATACTGCCCCTATAGCAAACGGATATACAGAAAGCTGAGTTGGCAGCCTACGTGGCATGCGTTTTGACACAGTGGACATTGAATCAGCAACAACAAAGATAAAAAAAAAACCCTGAAGTTTGACTTCGCTTGCAATGTTGCCCCTAATGTTCCAATTTTGTCAATCCTGTACTTGAAGTTGCTACTCTGTTGTAATCTTCCTCTTGAGGCAAACGGACGTGACAAAAAGTTTACATGGCCATCATATTACTGACTTTGCAGCTGATACGGTACTTGCATTTTTAAAAAAAAAACATTAAAATATAAGACTACTAGTTCTACTAGAATACTACTAAATCACAAGCAATTATACTAATTAATTACTAAACATACCACATGTATTTAGGCTTATGTACTTTTTATGCAATTATCTTAAGGTTTAATAATTCTACAAATTTTGTTTAATTGACAAATAACTAACCTAGAGAAGCAAAATGAACAACATACAAAAAAAAATGAATGGTGCTCTTGGATCTCTATAAGAATATTACTAAATCACAAGCAATTATACTAATTAATTAATTATTAAACATACCACATGTATTTAGGCATATGTTGTTTTTATGCAATTATCCTAAAGTTTGATAATTCTACAAATTTTGTTTAATTGACAAATAACTATCCTAGAGAAGCAAAATTAACAACATACCAAAAAAAAAGAAAAAAAAAACCCATAATGAAGGTGCTCTTGGATCTTTACTAGAATACTACTAAATCACAAGCAATTATACTAATTAATTAATAACTAAACATACCACATGTATTTAGGCATACGTTGTTTTTATGCAATTATCCTAAAGTTTGATAATTCCACAAATTTTGTTTATTTGACAAATAACTAACCTAGAGAAATAAAATTAACAACAAACCAAATACACAAAAATAAAATAAAAAATGAAGGTGCTGTTAGATCTATACTATAATGCTATTAAATCATAAGCAATTATACTAATTAATTAATTACTAAACATACCACATGTATTTAGGCATATGTAGCTTTTATACAATCATCCTAAAGTTTGATAATTCTATAAATTTTGTTTAATTGACAAATAACTAACATAGAGAAGCAAAATTAACAACATACAAAATACAAAAAAATAAAATAAAAAAATGAAGGTGCAATTGGATCCACATCTTCTGCTTTTCTCTTGTATTAAAAGTTATTATATTTTAATGGTTTTTTAAAAAAAGTGCAAGTGCCATGTCAGCCGTCAAGTCAACAATATGATGGCCATGTAAACTTTCCGTCACTTCCATTTGGCTCAAGGGGCAGATTGCAACAAAATAGCAACTACAAATGAAGGATTGACAAAATTTGAATATCAGGGGTAACATTGCAAGCGAAGTCAAACTTTAGTGTTATAGACACCCCAATTTGCGACCCTGCAATAACCCAAAAATAAAACTCCTATAGAGTCTACATCAACTCCAGAACTCACCCGCACACTGAAGAATGTTTCGGGGGATTTTGTAGCACAACAAACAGCCAAGCTGGTTGCATTTGTCGCATGACAAACCCACTTTGTCACGCAATAAACCTATTAAACACAGACCAACCACTTTCTGACACTGTGAAGTGTCAGAACCCATCACTTTAGGTGTTTGTCAGCGACAAACAGGTATATCCCAGCACTATAAATAGGCCTACACCCCCATTGGTTGAAGGACATGGTTTTTACACCAAAAATCCTTATTCTCTTTCATATTTCTAATCATTAAGTCTTCCTTAGAAGTACCTTTGATAATATTTATTTTCGCAAGAGTCTTGGATCTAATCTCTACACTCTGAGTGTGACTTTCTATAGTCAGACCGCTGGAAATATTTCGCAGAGGAAAAGTAAGTATACACCGGAAGTTTCTCTGCAATACTTTATTTCTATTTATATTATATCGACGGGGAGGTAATCACATAAACTTTTTCTTATTTAAATTAAGTTATATATTTGCATACCTGTTTTTATTTGTGTATATGTTTTATCTTAATTGTTTAAATTAAGTTAGTTATAATGTAGACTTGTTATATCTGATATTATGTACACTTTTTAGTGAGATAAACTTATTGTCAAGTTACCAATATTCTATCATTTTCAAACAAACTGCTTATCAAAATCCTAATAAAAATCATTTGTAAAACCAAAAGAAGTAAGGATATTATCGTCCGGATAAAACCAAGCTTTCAAAACCTGAACTGATAGGTTTTACTTAGGAATTCAACTCGGATGTATTATGTCTTCCATATAGATTGTAATGTATTTGATACACTATCCTCAAAAGTTCAATTTCATATCAAACCAATTCCAATAAGATCCAATCTTTTCTAAATCAACCAAACGAGATAATTTATATTGCTATATGAGGAAACAATACCGAATCAATCTTATGATTTCAAACAGATAAGCTTTTGTCACTAGTAATCAAACTTCAACAAAACCAAACATTGAATCACGGAATACAAGGTTTTCATCCCTTGCCCCATTTTTTCCAAAATCAGGTTTTTATAAGATATTTCCAGAAAATAGTAGAATATAAGTAAAAGTATCTAAGTTTTTCAACATAGAATAAACGTATAAGACCACTAGAGACCGAAAGGGCAGAATGGATGCTTAACACCTTCCCAATTCGTAATATAGTTCCCGAACCCTATAGAATCCTGGTTTCATATACAAACATGTAAGGAAAAGGCTTATCTGTAGCATTTTCCTTTACACCACTATTTTTTTATTTTTTCGTAAAACGTACTGGTGACTCTAAAACAAACCCTCTTGCATCTAGAATAGGATAGAGGGACACATTATATGAGTTATCACCATGTAAGAAGCGAATGAAATAATGAAATTTCTTTCAACATTTCAAACCCCCAAAATAGAGGTTGAGACCCGTGGGTTGCATTTGCGGATTCTCACAGTGGCGACTCTGCTGGGAATTATAAGAAAACTAGGCTCTTATATGTGAACTATTGTTTATAATATGTTAAAATGCATGTTTTTACTGCTTTCCGTACTTACTTTTAAGCCCCCTGACGTGGCGCCTAGATTTTATTGTTGACTTGACCTGAAAGCGCGGTAGAGTCCATTCATTTACATAAACATATGTTTAAGATTTCCCCTACTGTTAATATGATTATGAAGAAATCTTTTTTGATAATAAAAATGAGTTTTCCAAAAACACCTTTTAAGATAGGATATTTGCAAATTAACCTTTCGAAAACTCTTGTTTCCACACATATTACTATTCATGTATGGTTTTTATGAGTCTAACTTTCACCCCGATCCCTCGAAAATATTATAAGTGAGTAGGAAGTTGGCTTGCTTGGGCTAACATAAACCGAAAGCATTTACTTTTATTCTCATTAATTAAGTATACCCTCGACGTATATCGAGTGACGAGAACACTCACATACCCGGGAAGTATATCAAACATATACCCGCCCCCGAGATATATCGCGATATCTTGCCAAATATGAGGGAACCTAAAACCTTCACCTTACATTACACCTACGTTGCATATAAGAAGAGTCGAGATAGAACACTCTTATCTTTTTTATCAACCATGAGGAGTTCATACCACATAGGGCCTTGTCATGTATATCTCCCCCAAATATTGGCTAGTATGGCCGAAAGCTGACCAACCTCCGTCATAGAAATTTATATCAAGATCACCTCGTTATAACTTTTCCCAATACACGTCCCATGAAAAGCAACTCAAGAGGAGACATATATTCCTAATTACCACAAAAAAAGTCAAAAACTCGGGACAAGTTGGGTAACCCAAAGAACACTTTGCTGCTTACCCTGAAAACTCCTACCAAAAATTTTCTCAAGTTATTGTTGATATGTCTTTACAAACACTTAAAATTTGATTTTCGTTATTTATTTACCTAAAATTGTTTTGCAGAGGAGTTCGTACAGTAGTAATGTCTATATTTGAAAGTTAAAGACTTCTGTTTACAATTTGGAAGACTAGCACGGTAGCAGTAGACTATTCAGAGTCTCCATAGGAACAAAACCACTAAGGTAGAGGTAATCGACCCCACCAGGGTAATCACCGACCTCGGATAAGACAAGGCTGTTAGGGCCTTTATTAACCAGCAATTAAACAAGGCCACCAGGGGCTACATAAACCTCAGATCATATAAAGCCATCCGGGCCTCCATCAACCTCAGATCGGGCAAGGTAGCCAGAGCATCAATTAACCACATATCAGATAAGGCCACCAGGGCCTCCACCAAACCATGGATAGGGCAAAGCCACGAGAGAGACCAATTAACCACATATTAGATAAAATCACCAGGGTCTCTATCATCGCTAAGACCTCAATCGCCGCTAGGGCCTTCATAGAACCTAAAACAAACAAGACCGTTGGGGTATCCACATATTAGACAAGGCTGTTAAGGTCTCCACTAACCATAGATAAAACAAGGCCAACAATACCTCTACCGACTATAGATCATGCAGGGCCACCAGAGCATAAATCAACCATATATCAGATAAGGACTCCAGAACCTCCACAGACTATAAAATGAATAAGGACACCAGAACCGCTACAAACCATAAATTGAATATGGCCATGAGGGCCTCTATAGACCTTAGATCGGGCAAGGCCGTTAAGGCCTCTGCTTGCTATAAATTGGACAAGTTTATCGAGAACTCCACCAACATTTAAATCAGACAAACCCACTAGCGCCTCCATCAATCATGTTTCAGGCAGGGCCGTTATGACCTCCACCAGTACTAGATCGAACAAGTTCGTCAAAGACTCTATCAACTTTAGATTCAGACAAAGCCACCAGAGCTTCTATTAGCTAGATAAAGCCACTAAGACCTCCATCGCCCTCAGATAGGAAATAGCAATTAAGAACTCTATCGACCTCAAATCGGGTAAATTCGTTAATACTTCAATCGGCTATAGATCAAACAGGGTTGTCAAGAACCCCACAAATTCAGATTAGGCAAACCCACCAAGACCTTCATCGACCATGTTTCAGGTAGGGCTGCCAGGGCCTCCATCGACCTCAGATCGATCAGGGCTGTTAAGACCTCTATCAGCTATAGATTAAGTAGGGTCATTAAGATCTTCGTCGAACATGGATCAAGAAGGACCACAGGACTTCCATCGATTTTGGATCAGACAAGACTTTCAAGGACTCCACCTTTTATAAGCCAGAAACCGTCAACACCTACACCAAACATATCAAAATTATTGTTATTTTCAATGAGCAAAAAGTTGTACACACTCGCCAATGATCACCATCGAATTCGATAATGTTTAACAGATATCGGCTAATAAGGAACTTCTCGGGTTTTTAGTATAAATTTTTTTAATCCAAGATCTAAGTTCGAACTACAGACGAAACTAGAATACAGGTTTTCGGCCTTCACAACCTTCGATCCACTAGGGACAAGAAATAGCACCTCAAGATGCTCCTCTAAGTTTGCTAGTAAACCATCTAGGCCAACTCAAACAAGAATTTGACAACTAGGTTGGGTCACTTCAGCAAATATGACAAAGCCCTCTTATCTAGGCACATACACCAAGCCTTCTTCTCGAGGTGTATGTTGACCTTATAAGTCTTAATTTTATTTTGATAACAACAATAACTTAATCATGTGTAATTTAACATGTTTATTGAATTAAGTTTATAGTTCACTATCTTATGAATTAAAAAAAAGCATGGATTTTATAAAGAAAGTATGCCACGTGACAAGGATCATTCAATCCATATCCGATCAAGTTAACAAAGCAGTGGACAAGTCAAGGAAGAACAATCTCATCACAATGCAATTCATGAAGATCAAGATCAAAGAAATATGCAAAAAGTTTCAAGGTAAAAGTTTCAAATAAAGATCAAATTGAAGAAACAAAACGAAGCATTCAAAGACTCGACAATTCGATAATTGATTGAGTGCTTAGGATTTTATGTAAAGTTTCTTGATTTATCATTTTATAGCTCAAACATTTTTATGCATCACGTGGTCAGCTGGATCAGTTTTGTCGTTATATATGTTGAACTTTAGTTGAGGCAACTTTTTAGGCGGCGGGGCTTCAGCTATGCGTCTCATGAATAGCGAGCCGTTCTGTTCTCCCAGTGATTTTCGCGCCAAATCCCTAGGAGTGTAGGCCACAGATTTTTCGGCCATCGTTTAATCAATCAACCTTTTTAAGTCGTTTTCGGCCCATGCCTTGGGCCTGAAATCTTTCTCGACCAGTCTATCAAATACACTCTGTCTGGGTTTCGCAATCGGAACTTCTGGAGTTGGGACATGCATTCCATGTGGTTGTTTGTCATCTCGACCCTAAACCTGAGTCTGAACGGGTACTAGATCTTCAGTAACAATATTGTTATTACGCGGTTGCCTAACGGTCGACGTCGCTGTGTCTTCTTCCTCCGCATTTCTGGAGGTGGATATCTTCATGTCCTTTCTCAAAAGTTCATGCAAGGTCTGGTTCTCTAGTCTGAGTAACACAGCATTACTGACGGCACCCCCACTAGTGAGGTCATGGTCATCATAATTACTATCGACCAGCCTCCGATTCGTGCTGACCGGCAAATTTGGGGAATCGTTTTGTTGTTGTGGAAATGGTGGAAATCCGCCATCTCCTCTGATAGGTTGCACCTTCGAAATTCGCGAAATGGCCACTCTCGTTTGAGGCATGTTAATAGGAACTATGTTTTTTGGTGGAAAAATATCAAACTCACCAACTTTTCGAAAAGAAAAGAAATGTCACTCTCGTTCCCACAGTTGGCGCCAACTGTGGGTGGCGTAAATTTTAGGCCCAACCCACTTAGATAATTTAAGAAACAAGTTTTTATGAACGGAAAGAAGGTGAGTCTAGACAAGGAATTTTTTTGGGTACGGTGGGTTCTCCCGGTAGCGCTTATGCTGGTTCGGAAGTACGTCCTCCGTTTGTGTGTGTGTGGTTAATGTATTGAGCTCTTAAGGCAATATCAATGGTGTTACAAGCTTTCTCTCTAAACAGATCAAGTAAACTAGCAACTATGGAATCGCCCAAATACCCAGCAACCAACCCCTGTTTCCGAGCCTCCCCTTTTTCTATTTATATGTATAGAATTAGGGTTACATCTACTCATTATGGTTAATAGTAAAATAACTAAAGAGGGTAAGACTTGGATAATACTCCAGCCTTTTTCCCTTATCCACTACTAACAACTTCTGAATTCGTACGTTGGTAGTGGAGTAGTGGAGATCTATACGATTCTATACTGGTCTGTGTGATTTGGCATGATCCTCCTCATGCACTCCTCACGCATTCCACACGTGTTACGGCACATGCACCCTTCCTAGCGGATCTCGGCCTCGACTAACCGTCTCAGCGTCTTCAGTTGCCTATGTCTTGGCATGTCTTCTACTCGTTCTTTTTCGTTTAGCCCTAGCCCACCAATTTGGCCCAAAGTATAGACCTCCAAGCAAATTGGGTCGGCCCAGTTTACCTTAACCAAATTTTATGCACCTCAACTTCAATTCGCTATACTATAACAAAATCAACACTGAGTACATGTGTTCCTCGATAAGATATATATATATAAAGTTGTACACACACAATATTAATGATTCGTGCCATGAAAGATTACAATATTTATCATACCATGAAAGATGCAACAATAATGAATGATATATCCATGTGTATGTGAGAAAAAATTTATCATCGATATATGGAAAAATAGACAAATAAAATTTCGAGGTCCAACATCATACTAAAATAAACTCGAAAGTGCTTCTTAATTAGAAAACTGCAAAACGACTGCATACTTAGGTTCTTACTCATAGAACTTTTAAAAAATAATATATCAAGTACTCACGTAAATTTTGTGACAAATATAAAAATATTTTATCTACTGAAAACACTTTATCAGTATGATGCTCCCAGATTATACATAACATATTAACATAGAATATCAACAACAAACAAAGAATATACAATCTTTTTAAACAAATGATCACTAAAAAGCTCTTATAAATACATGGATCACTTGATGAAACAATCCTGATTCACAAAGCACACACATGGAAAAATGCTCCCTATGAAACTTAAAGCTTCCAAATTGAAGCCGCCTATGACCAAGTTGATGGGTTCTCCCAGTTAGACTTCTTTTTTTACATTTCATGATGACTAAGAAAAAATAATTCATAAGAAGATTAAGAAAGATATAGAGTTATGATTTATTCCATTCTTGACAATCTATTTGAAATCTGAAGAAAAAAAAAAGAATAATAATGTTCAAATAGTACTTATACTACTATTAGTTAACAATTTTATAAAAATAAAGTTATAATACATACCATTGGTTTGTAATTAAACCAATTTGAGAAAACATCCTGCAAATAGAAGTAATTACCAAATCATTAAACCTTGTAAAAAGCTTTATTTATTTGGAACAACGGTATGAGAAGAACGACAAAATTGAAGTGATATTCCACTAAATAGTAAAACAAATCAAGCACAAAAGTTATTACATCTTTATACATTGCATAGCTTGCCTTTTTCATTCTTTATCATTTGTAACTAAACACCAAATTGTTTACCATGAAAAACAATAAAAATACTCAAATTAATCTTCTAGGCTCCATGCATTCATTTTTATAGTGGGTTATAATGAGGAGTGAACATTTATAGCATAGACTAATTATGCAATAAATAATTATATACTTTATAAATAAAATTCATGAAGAAGAGGAAGAGACGGCAATAAAATTGTGAAAATACAAAGAAAATTATGTATATAGACAATTAAGGAATTAATGAAGAAAGATAAGGAAAACAAAATAATTAGATAACACACTATGTGAGATAAGGAGTTATAATTGGTTCTTAAAGGAGAGAAAATTGTTAAAAAGAAAAGAAAGGAAAGGTTACAAAGTCCCGTGTAAGAAATTTTAAGAGACACACTATGTGAGATAATTAAAAAATTAATGAAGAGAGATAAGAAAGATAAATGGATGCTTACGAAAATATATAAAAACATATACAAATTAGTGAAGTAATGAATTAAATACAAAATTAAAAGAGTCATACTTCCTCCTTCGTAATACTCATATTATTAAACTGAACATTAATTAAGAGAGACTTCTTCCGTAATACTATTAGGCCATCTCCAATGGTCATTTCTATCCAAGCAAATTTCTATGTTATAAAACATAAAAAGGAAAAAAGTGCTCTAATTGTCATTTCTATAGCTATTTCTATATGAGGTGGAATGTGAGTCATATAGGAAATTTCTATAAACATTTCTACATGTAGAAATTGTGATAAAAATTTTCAATGTGACATAGTACATCCTCATTGGATACAAAAAACCCACTAATTCTCTCTTATTATTAAATAAATGACAAATAAGATAAAAATAGCACAATTTGAGAAACTTTATTTAAGATATTTCTATCTATACAATTATATTGCTAAATAGATATAGAAATAAATTAAAAGTATCATGACATAAATGTTATATAAAATACCATTAGATATAGCCTTATAGTATATGATATGATATGATATATAGATTATGACTTGACATTTTGAGTCTCAATAGTCTTTTTATTAAAATAGAAATTAGGCCGACGTCTTTTTATTAAAACAGAGATTAGTCCAATCTTTTGCTTTTAGCCCAATTGTAGAAATATTTTTTTAATTGAAAAAATATGTAAACATGTACATAATACCAATATTGCCCTCCGTAAATTAGCTACAACTAAGTATCTGTATTGGTTACATATGATCTCATTATAGTTTATGATGTATTTCAGATTTGAAAAGTAGTTATAATCTACTTTAATTAATTGCTTTATGAGTCATCTTAAAATATTTGTCCACAAGTTTTATTTGTTACCGATGATATAATTTGATTCAAAATATAATTGGTGATTGAGCGTTAAATTTTAAATTTTAAATTAAAAGTCTTTTGAATTATATTTATTTTTAAGTATTTTTATTGAATTTTTCTAAATTGAATTAAAGAGTAAACAGATTTAATATGATAAAATAAAAAGGATTTAAGAAATAATTGATTTTAATTAAATAAAAAAAGGAAGGAAAAAGGAAACCTTTGAAAAGTCAAAGATTTCTATTTTGTTGAAAACTCACGTGTCCCATTCATTTAGAATAATTCATAGTGGGCCATCCTTTTAGCCAGCCACGTGTGGATGAGAAGAAAAGGCAGTGCATTTTTATTTTTATTTTTTGTTAGTGGACCGGTACATATTTTACAAGCTTAGAGTCTTAGACTGGTTCGACGCTAAATTCTTTTGAATTTTTTTTTCAAATTTTGGACCGGTCCAATAATTTTTTAGTTGTATTGGTCTGTCTTCTATTTTTCTAGGCACATATTTTTATCACAATTTTTTTTTAATATTTTTAACTTATTTTAAAAAGGACTTTGATTTTATATTTTTTCTATAAATATAACTGTTGTTTAAGGTCAAAAATACATTATTATAGATAAATTTTTGAAACAAAAAATATCTAAACACTAGAATCATTTTTTGAGAGTTTTGAAATACCACCTAAATTTTGTTTTCATACCATAAGAGATCATATTCTTCTTCAAATTTAAGAACTAGGTTTTCAAACGTTCACGGTTATGCAGGAGTGTCTTCAGTTGCGATTGGATACAGAGTGAGCGAAGTGGCTAACTTGCGATAATAGAGATCACAGACAAGGGTGAAATATTGTGATTATGTGCGTAGAAAGAAGTGACGGGTAAGCCGAAAAAGTAGAAAGCGCTACGTCGGCCAACTGCGGTTGGATTCTACGTTCAAGGGATTGATGGGACTGTTGCATAAATTGTGGAGAAGCAATTATTGTAAGTCATCGAATCTATAATTTCGTTTTGATCATAGTGAAATAATATCGATTAGTCCGATGATTAGTCCTACGCAAGTAGGGATACCTCATTACTTCTTTGTATTGTGGATTGCTTTTATGTTATTGCTTAATTAATTTTGATGGTGTAAAATAGTTGTTTTTACCTCATGTACCAATAGCAAGAGGACACGTGAGTATTGCTGCCAGTGTGACGGAAGAGAGCTGTATGGTCTGACCTTAATTCTACGTATCCGGAAGAGCTCGTGGGAATATTAAAATAGTGTCCATGTGGTATTCAGGACCAGAGGTCTATAGAGCTCGACCTCCATAGCTCATTTGTTGAGCTGAAGTCAACGATGCATAACCACTCTATCAAAGTGGTTGATAGAAGCCTGGGCGACTACTGCCAACCCTACAGGAGGCATAGAACCTCCCTCAACTTTATTAAATGCATACTAACTTCATTAAATGTATACTAACTGCATTTAATGCATCAGAATTCATGGAGAAGTAAGGTCAGAGTTCTTGATGACCAAGGATGGCCTTAGACCTGCTCTAGGAGTTCTTCCACAAATTTCCTCTCTATCATGTATAAATGGGAAGCATTTACTTCCCTAAACAACCAAGCTTTAAATCGAACAACAACTTAGAAGAGGTTAAGCAATCAAGCTTTTATTACAAAAGAAAAAAATAGAGAAATAGAGCCCTAAAGCACGCTACAGAGCTCCTAGGATAAGGAATTCAGACTCTAGATAGCTTAGAACTCCCATCTCTATAATCTTGTAAGGGTAGAATAGTTAGAGAGATAGCATTAGCTTATAATCTAAACTTATTTATTATAACATAAAGCAACTCGAACTCCTAACTCTATTCACAAGAGGAGGACTAACCTATATTTTCATATAAGGTGAACCTCCTCTATACATCTTTGTCTCATTCTGTTCAAATTCGTTATTATTATTCTTGCCTTATTCCGTTCAAATCACTGTCACTCCGATCATTTGACTGTGTGGTCAGGAATAAACTAGCTCTAGATTTTCACACCAACAAATTTATTTGCTAGAAAACACAACACATGTTTTTACAGTAAAATTGATTAGACCTAAGGTTTTAATTCCACTTATCAAATCTAAAATTATTTTTGATAAAAATCCTAAAATTAACCTAGGCATTTCGATCCTTTAAAATTAAATTTTCTTCAACATTAAACTATGTAAACCACTAAATATCATTTACCACCAGCCGAGATAAATACTTGTGCTCAGGGGCAATATTACATTAGGCTATGCAAACCACTAAGTATCATCTACCACCGGTCAGGATGAGTATTTGTGCCTTGGGGGCAATATTACATTGATAGCAACTTTGAAATGAGAAATTTTTAAACAATTTTGCAGGATTCACACAAAGCTAAAAAATTTAGAACAAAAACGAAAAGTTTTATAATCTCAAAATTGGAGCATAATTGGAAGGGCTTTAAGGCCCAAGAAAATTATAAGAAGAAAAGAAATTGAACACTGAGCTCTAAACATTGAAGGGTGGGGGACTTGCATCTTCTCCATCATTTCCCCCTTTCAACTTCGTAGAAACAAGAGCTAAGAAAAGTTTAGGAATGCATAGCACTATCCGACCGAACAATTCATGATCAGACAAAATGCCAGCGCTAGTGAGACCGAGCTCATACCCGCCCTTGTAAATACGATCCTTGAGTTTTGAAGTTTCATCGGCGAAGTCATGTACGGCTTTGTTATACTAGCATCCTTCTCGTTGGCCAGAGCAAGTTCGTGCTGAGAATTCAACCTCGATATTTCAGCAGCGTGTGCCTCATTTAGCTATAAAATGGTTGAATTATGTTCTTTCTTCATTTTGCCCATCTCAGTGGCACTATCCTTAGCAGCTTGTACAGCCTCCTCCTTTGCCTGACCCTCAGTTTCTAAAGCTTTCTGGAGATTAAAAATTTGCTCCTGACCATGACAGCATGGGAATCCTTAAGATTGGCCAACTCATTGTCTTTGGCGGCTTAAGTTTCCTTAATGTTGGATATCTCGGTGCTCAAGTTCTTTACCTCAGATTTTCTTGGCTTCTTGGTGGCATTGGCATCCTTCAATTCTTTCATAGGCCTGAGTTCTAGCTCCAAGAATTGCAAGCCAACCTGCAAGCATATATGTTCCATTTAAGCACAAAATCAAGAATTGGTTAAAACATGAACTAAGGTGTGAAAGATAACTTACTCCAATCAAGCATTAGTACCTTCGCATCCCCATTTTAGTCGAACTTTGACAGTGTAGCAGTTCTCGATCTTTGGGGAAGGCCATGCTTGCAATCAGGGCATAGGCGACTTCAGGATCTTGAATGGCAGAATCATCCACTGTCATGAACCTGTCTTTATAGCACAACCTTGTCTTAATAGAAAAAAAAAATCTCCTTGCTTGTCAGCTTGGGCGGTGAAGCTACCATCTGCCTTATTTGAATTGGCAAAGGCTCGAGCATCCTCTAGGATTTCGGTCTCGATGCCAGCTTAGACAGGCTCATTATTTTCATCCATTTCTTTATTAAATCCCCATATCGGCCAAATCTTGAACATCAATGACAGGGGAATTGGCAATGATAACATCGTGAATAATGCCCACTGGTGGGGCATTAGTGTTCGGTGGGGCAACTTTAGTCGGAGCGACCTTTTTTTAGCCCTCGAGAAGTGTCCCTCTTTTTCTTCTTCTTGAAAGAATGCTTGGCAAGTTTGGCAATGTTAGTAGCAGTAGCCGTTTTATTTTCCCTCGTTAAACAAGCTTGCCAGTAGTTTAAACGCTTCATTTTTCTAGAGATGCTGGCCTTAGTAGCTGTCGAAGGCATAGCGGTGGGTAACTCATCCCTACTGCTTATTTCACAGAGATAATGACTTGGTTTAGCACCAATTCTAATACAATATTTTCTAATTAAATGCCTCTTAATATCGGTAGGCCACGTTGGAAACTTGTTGTAGAAAATTATACTAGCAAAATGAGAAGGAATAGAGGGAGCACTTTGTTCTTCAACGATTATAGCAGGAAAAGGATCACCTTGCCCCTCAGCAGTCGTTGTATGGGAAGGACCGACGAGCTCACTGACTTTGCCAGCTTGACCAGCCTCATCTAAGAAGGCATCAATTTCGGCGTTCTCCCAATCTTTGTAAATGTTAGGGTCCTCTAAACCTTCAACTAGAACAGTAACCCCTTTTAATAGCCTTGGGAGTGGGGTCACTGCTGGAACATCCTTAGTCAGAGTGACCTGACCAGTCATTAGGATTAGTGGATTTGGGTCAGCTGGAGTAGTGGAGCCTTAACTGCCACAGAAATGGCCAGTGGGTTTACTCTGGTGGTTTTGCTAGCTTTATTTTTCTTCTGCCATTTTTACTGATGTCCTTGAGCGACCTTGGCAAGATCAGTGATAAAAGCTGGATTTTGGGAATCGAGGGGATCAACCTGCCCTATTCTTTTCTCGTTCTCCAGCTGAACTTCCTTATCGAAAATGTTATATCGGATGAACAGCTGGTACCGAGTGTCCCAATTTGGAACCGCCTCCCCAATCCAATGACTGAGAGAATTCCTCTATTGAAAAGAGGTGTAATCTAGGAGATAACCCAAAAGATTATGGGCATCCTTAAGGTGATTAAGCGGCGATGATTCACCTAGGCCAGTGTGGTGGGCGATGGCATTTAATTAGTCCTGATGGATCAAATTTAGATCGAGCCTGCTAAACAACTTATCATCTACAAGAAATATAAACCATGTTTAAGGAAAAAAGCAAGTCAAAGGTACATACAAATTTGATGAGACAAATTAATGATCTTGCCGAGGTCACTCAAGGACATGTATTTATAGGAATCCTATAGTCCGAGCACTATGGCATGGGCCCCTAGTCTCCTCTTTAGATTCCACCTACCCTCAGACTTAGAGAAATTGAAGATGTAAAAATATTTGATATCCCAAAAATCGAGCTGCATGCCGAATCTCATGTTTATTTTAACCAGCCCTAAAATTATTCTAACTGTGTTGGGAGCCACCTGACTTAGTTGGAGGTGAGTTTTTGAAGAAAATCAACTAAGAGTGGGTCAAAGGGAATCCTCAATCCTACTTGTAAGAAATATGAGGTATATATTGGATATGTTCTTTGTTCAATATTGAGTCTCTCTACGATCATATCGTCTTCTCCACTGTATTCTTCCCATTTAAGCCCGTCGAGAAGGTAATCTCTCTGGAGTTACTTTTTTCTGTCATCACGTACAAGCGCGTAGCAACCCATGGCTAGGGTTTGGAAAATATAAAGACAATGGAAACAAAGAGTGATTTAGGGGAAGAAGACAGTTGAGAAAACTAAAGAAAAGCACCAAATCAGAACCTCAAAGTGTTAAGGGAACAATGAAGCTTGGAAGATGAAACTTTTCTTTTTCTCAAGAATGCGAAGATTCTGTGTGTGTGTGTGTGTGTGTGGGTGGGATAAGAAGTAATCGATTGAAATTGTATCTAGTTCGATATATGCAGAACTTTAATATTACTAGACAAATTAATTTAAATAATTTTGCATTACAGTGTTTATTTTATTTGTCTAAAAATATGTACTTAGTATCTATAATAATAATGTTGGGTGATAATAAAAATTAGTGTACATGTTATAAGATACAATAATAATTTAAGTAGAGAGCTCAAAAAAATAAATTGTGTTAGGACCTTAATTTGTATTGTTAGGTGTACATTAATTAAATAAGTTGTTCTAGTACAATAAATAAGGAGCATAAATATAGTGAAAGTGTAAATTGTTATGTCTTATAATACACCATAAGTAGATAAAAATACACATATTTTAATGAGAGAACATGCATGCAGGACACTTGTCTTACCTTAGTGGGCTAAGCAACAACAAAAAATCTCATCTTGTCCATGACTAATGATGAGATTCATTCACCCAATCTCTACAAATCCTGTAGCTTGTTCTATACACTATTCACCCCTTCAATTTAGAGAGAGAAAGAGATACAAGACAAAAAAAATATAGAGAGAAATAGAGAGAAATTTTAGAAAGAGAAAGAAGGAAGGAGAAGGAAGAGGAGGTAGTACAACTTGAAGAAAGGTCAAGAGGAAGCTTCATAAAGGTGAAGGAACTTCTTCTTCTTCAAGCTTGAGTTAAATAGGCTTTTAGCAAATATATGGTCACCATTATGTTGAGAAAAACACTATTGGTGACCTATATTTGTAAAATAATAGATGGCGAGCCTTCTTGAATATTTTGTCTTTTTTTGGAAGTGTAATATTCTGAACTCAAAAATATTTTTTCTTGATAGATCGTGAAATTACCTTTGCATGCATACTTAGATCAGAAAATTCGGTTAAGAAATGAATAAGTTGTGAATTTATAAATTTTGACACTAAAAATCTAATGTTAAGTGACGAAAATCGGATATACTATTTGAAAAAAGAATTTTCTAACCTTTAAGAAGACCTCATTTGCCTCAGAATATTTTTTTTATGTTAGAGTATACATCTCTATGGGTACATATGTTTTATTTGGAGTTAGTATAGTTTATTTACTATTTTTCATGTTGTGTTTAATTTATCTCTATAAATCTGTCGAATCTAACTTTACTGTACAAAAACATCTCTAACTCATAAACTACAGGATGAAAATTAAAAATTCCACTTGGATATTAAAGTAGACTCATTGAGGATTAACATATCTAAAATTTACTATCAAAGGACTTACATATTTCTGTGCGTGAATTTTTAAATTTCAGAATGAAATCTGCCATCTGTACTGATAGCACTGTACTTACTGTTTCAACAATTTATTTATCTTACTAAAACTTACTCAAAAATTATGAAATAAATCATAGAATAATTTTAATGTGTTCTTAGTCTACTGTGTAAATTTTAGAATCTAATGTTATTTTTTCTGATCTTGGTGATTTTTCTAAAAACAGTAGACTTGATGGTAATTAAAAATTCATTAAATTAGATAAATAAATATGACACCCCTTTTTTGCTTCATAGGTAGTACTTAAAATTTATTTGACCTGTAGTTATCTTTTTTTATTTATCTTATTGATTGTCAATCTTTGTTGATTAAGATTTCTTTGATGTTTAATAGCTTATGACTATATATGTGTTAAATGAACATGAGAAAAAGATGTTTGAAGCCTTGAGTTGGATAAATTGTTATTTACATGAGATAATTTTATTATTATTATGATTATATATGTACGAGTTGTGGTGGAGTCGGACGAGATGAGTTATTCTACAGTTAGTGCACTAATGTATCCAAAATACCAAGAGTGATGGTATTTTTGGTACACACAGATGATGAAAGAGGCGTGTGTGCTGTGGCTGAGGGCATGTGCGAACCAAGAGGGTCAGTAGTACATGTCGGGTAGTAATTTGTTTTGCTACAGGTAATGGAAAGAGGCTCAAGTATGATAACTTATTAGATGGATTTGATGTTAAAAGTGATTTATAAATTTAATTACCTTGTATCTATTTATGTTTGCAAGAAGTTTGATTTACTTTAGTTTGGAGTTGAAGGATTTTCTCAGCGAGTTGTGTTACTCATAGTATTATATATATATTCCCCTTTCAGGCACCGAAATTAAAGGTTAGTAGCGAGAGAGGTGAAGTAGTTAGCCGTGATGGTTGAGAACTAGTGTTTTTTACTGTAGTCACGTACTTATATTATAGTTCATCTTTAACTCCACATGTGGGCGTAATAAATTTTAGTACTAAATTTATTATGGACTTTGGATTTTATAAATTTTATGGGTTGTATAATATAAACTTTGAACTTAGGTATTCTTTGTTTTGTATTTTGTAAACATTTAGGTTGCGTCCCAAGTTGCGGAATAAGATTCGAGTATTTTATTTAAAAAAAAAATTAAAATGAAACTGGAGTTATTGAGACTAATAAGAAAAAAAATGTTATTGACATAAATAAGCTGATTTTAAATAAGACTCTTAAATTGAAATTTTAACTTTTAATATAAGTACTAGTACTACAATAATTGATGATAAAGTTTATACCAATTAATAATTACTTCCTTTTAAACATGCCCTCTTTATTTTATTGTTTTTATAATTGGATATACTTTTAAATCTTTTAAAACCCAATACATGGTAAACCTTTTTTTAAGAATGAAAAGAAAATTTATCGAAAATTTGGGGCGTGACATTGAGACCACATACTTTAGGGGCAATTGAACGAGCATAAAATTTTGTTATAATAAATTGAGTCGGCCCAATACAATTGGAGGCCCACACATTGGATATGGCCCACTGGCTTAGCAATTAAAGAGTCAGGGAGGATAAATTGGAATTCTGACACTGACTACATGCCGAGGACAGTAGATATCGGCCGACTTCAACAAGAGATGACTCACGTGACCAACACATGAAAAGGCACAAAGAATGTGTGGGGATAATATCACTGAATCATACGAATCACTATCAGAATTGTATTGGTCCCCACCAAATCGTGACAGTCGTACCATACCAAAATCCGTTAGCTATAGATAAGTGAAAAAGTGCTGGAGTGTTATTCAAACCTTACCCACTTTCGTCATTTTACTATTAACCCTAATAAGCATTTGTAACCATAATTCTATACGCATAAATAGAAGAGGGGTAGCTCAAAGAAAAGATTCCGATCATCAATTCACAAAAGCTTAGTGTAGGAGGAGAGAGCTGGTACCTTATCTTCTTCATTGCAAACATCCTTAATTAAAAGCTAAGTAACAATCTCACACACACAAGGAGTGGAGGTACTCTAAACCTACTATCCATTGGTTAGGGGAACCATCATATAAACAAAATTCTTTTGTCCATTACCATTTTACTGAACTCACTATCAACCATTCTTCATTGTGAGTCATGCCTAAATTTTTGGTCAGCTATAGGTTTGTTTGATAAAACTACAAAAATAAAAATAATTAATTTTTTGTGAGAAGTTAGAAAATAAGTTGAAACATGTAGTGAGATGTCTTTGACTTTTTCCATGAAAAAATTTTCTTTGGTGGTTAAAGAAGATTTTTTTTGTTTTCACAAGAGATAATAAAGGATTAGGGACATCTACTCATAAAAATAAATATGAGATGGAAAGCATTTTATCGCATGCCTTCAACTTATTTTTTAACTCTTTACACAAATCAAGTATTTTATATCATTTTTCATATTGTTATTTAACGAAGCTATAATGTGTTGTTTTTCTCTCTCGCCCCATTAACAATTTCTCTCTCATGGTCTCACCAAATTCAAGCTCAAATAATATAAAGGAAAATTTTAGCTATAACAATAAAAGTTATTTCAAAAAAATTTAAAGCAAACAAACAAATCTAAAAATTACAATTAATTTTGCTGAAAATTTTCAAAGTGAAAAAAATAAAAAAAAACATATAATTGAAAGTTTTTGAAGTACTACATCCACGTCAAAACATATTTAACACTAAAATAAGATTAATATATTGATCATATATATATTGCAAAAAAAAATATATGTATAATGTAAAAGATTGATAATATAATAATATTTGAAGGGAAAATACCTCAATCACATGAGTCATTAATTGATTCCCTGCAATTTCATCGATATTTTATAACATGTAGTATTGTAACCATTGTATTAATCTAAAATGTAGTTGAGAAATATTATGATGTATCATAAGAGATGTAATATAATTGGAAGAGAGAGTCGTAAAATTAGTTCCTAATTAAAATACTAAATGGAGTAGGATTCTGAGTATATTAAAAATATTACTAACCAAGAGGCCAAATACAGTAAGATTTCAACTACTAAAAAAATAAAGTTGTTAGAAAATCAAATTATTAACTATAACAAAATAAGAATAAATATTATTGGCCAAAAGGCCACATATTAAAAAAATAAAGTTGTTAGAAAATCAAATTATTAGCTATAAAAAAATAAGAATACAGATTATTGGCCAAAATGCCAAATATATATATATATATATATAAAGCAGTATATAAACTAAATCATTAAAAAACAAAATTATAGACAGCGGATTTGCAAAATAGAGTTTAAAAATGTATATATTAAAATTGGAATACTAATCAAGATGCTAATACTAATCGCATATATAGTACAAATAAAGTATAGTTTAAATGTGTTTGGAATACTATTAAAATCGTATTTTAATACAAATAAGTATATTTGCCCATACAAAAAAAATTATTTTTATGACAGAAAAATATCATAAAAAACTCAGGTACATACTAGAAACATACTCTATTTATGTGTCCAGATCTATATTTGTATATGATATACATATATATATATATAGATCTAGATATGTATACATATTTACACAAATTTGTCAAACCTTGATTTGGTTTCAAACCCATTTGAAACATGTTTAAAGCCCTTAGATTGAAAGATGCCATGGATGATATAGAATGAAGTTTTACTCGGTTTAACATAATCGAGTAATGCACAAAGTACTTAATTGTTTTCCACCGAATTATTAATTGGGTTATTAATTATTAAGCATGAGTATAAGTATAAAAAACAGTGGTGTAAATAGAAAGAAAATACATTGAAGTGAGATGGAGTGTTTTGGTGAGTGTAATTACTAATTAATATAGCCCGAATGAAAAGATAATGATATTAGCACTCTATATGAGTAATCTAGCATTCCAAATGATCCATTTAATGTATCACTAAATATAATTTTGGAGCGTTAGAATAATAATGTGAATTGGTAATATCATTACCCTAAAGCAAATGGTAGTTATATTATCAAAATAAATTTCCTTTTGTTAGACTATAGTATTATCAATAAAATTGCAACACTAATGTTCTGGTGATAAAAATGATTTTCATAACAAAAGGTTTTAGTCATTAAAAATTTTTGTCACTCGAGCCACCTTAGAGACAAAGTGGGTACCTATCCATGTCAATTTTTGAAATGTGTAATTTAGTTAATTATCTTAAATATATATATATATATATATAAATTGGAAGGTCATAATTTAAATTTTTCCACGTTATTTTTACGGAAAATTTACACTTTGCCCACCTTGAATTATGGTGTACTTTATATAAGTAGTTTAGTGCTTGAATTGATGTATTTTAATACTTCAAAATGACTTCTTTTATTTTTTTTGATTTACATTGTTTTTAAATAGTATAGTATGCATATAATTGAATCAAAGTTAATTTTTACCTCCTTAACTTCAAATCTTGGCTTTGCCACTAGTGTTACTAAAACTTAATGTCAAAACTCTTAATTTCGTCACTAAATTTTTACCCAACATTCATTCGCACAACCTCCACCTTGGGCAAAGACCTCTACTACAGTTGCATTGCTTCGTCGAGAGCCCTGCCTACATGCTCTATCGAGAGCCACCACACTCCACCTTGTCTTGTACGGGCACTGTGGTGATACTGCTCCGTCAAGAGTCCAACTGCTCTATCTAGAACCACCGTTTCACGCTCTGGATTTCCTTGTGCGGGGACCAGAGTTTGAACCTCTGATAACACTTGTAGTGGATAATATGGGGCCCACACAAAGGCATTGGCCAAAACTACGTCGTTTTTGGTGAAACACTCTTCAACTAGGGATGGGGCTAGGTTGAGAGAGAGAAAATCGGACTGTATTGAGACGAGAGAGTCAAGTGCAAGGGTGGAGCAGAGTTTTGGTGAGGTGGAGGTGGCCGATTATCGGAATTGAGGGCGGACATGGCGGTAGGTTTTCGTTGGGGTGCCGGAATAAGCGGTTGAAAATAAGAACACAAGGTAAGAAAGCAATGGCATGCTATAAGTTCTCCATGCTCGTTAGAGAGAGAGAGAGAGAGAGAGAGAACCCTCCTATCTATTGAGACAAATTTATGGTTTGTCTTCACCAAACAGTCCAAATATATTTTCAGAGCTCAAAGGGTCCAAAAATGGGTAGGTGCTAGAATCATCATATTATCTACTACTAGATAAGAAAGTAAAAATCAAGAATCTCGCACAAAACCACCCAAAATGTATTCACAATATAAGACAACTATTTTTACAAAGAAAAATTGGTGCAATTGTAATCTGAAAGATTACATATGCTATAAGAATGCGAGAATTGCACCAAACAAACCATCAAATATTTTCAAGATACTGACCAGTTCTTGATGTAAAAATCATTACCCTTAATACACTTGGCACCATAAACAAAAATGGTGCTACTACTCTTTGGAAAATTAATAAAAATTTTGCGACCCTCCAAATCCGAAAACATTTTCAGGTCGTCGTCTCGCTAGACTGAACCACTAAATTCCCATCAGGGAGCGGACTACACCCTGCTTTATTGTGCTCGGGGAAAACTTCTAACTGCAAAGACGGAGAAATATTTTTCACGTGTAACCATGTTAACTGCCAGAAACTTTCACCACCAACGGAATCATTTTCCACAAGAATTCCTCGAGTCTTCATCACAAGTAAGGTGTTCTTGAGGAGCTCAGGTACTAATTCGTGTATCTTCTCGCTTCTTTTACCTCTTAATTTAACCTTCGTATATCTGTCCATACAACCAAGTACCCCAACCCATAGTCTACAAAAGGAACTCGACTGGTAAAGATCCTCCATTGACTGTAAAAAGACTTTCGACAAAAGTTTCAAGCACAAAAATAGCGACATTTCCATGTTCCGATACTCCTTTGGGGAATTATCCTCAGTTATTTGCAAAATTTCATCGAGCAACGTGAAGATCACCTGATCGAAACATTGTAACCAAAGCTCATTTGGGATATGGATACCATCCATTCCGGTTAAGCACCTTTGCAACATCAAAATCGAGTGGTTACGAACCTCTTCTCGTTGGTCCATGCAAATTTTTCTAAGTCCTTGTACCAATCTCAACCACATTTCACCGATATCTTGATACATTTTCGCAAGAGCCGAAGCCTCTTCCCCTATGGCTTCTTTCGTCTTGCAAGACCATCGAACGAGGCAGACCAATGAATTCGCCATCAGATCCAAAGATTTAATTGACTGTTCAATATTCCCGACCCGGGACTCAGCAAACTGCCGAGCCGCATTCACACACAGCACATAGTTCACCGGCAAGAGGTGAGCCCCGTCAGACATGATGAACTCGAGGGTCTGGAACCCAACCTCAGATGCTTCCGGGTGCCTGGCCGTGATGGAGAGCAGTGAGGTTATGGTGCGCCACCCTGCATGGGATCGGATCTGCATTGCGTTCGCCTTAACAAGGCGCATAACTTCATTTGTGATTTGCTCACAGTACGCATCAGCAATACGAGCATCGAGTTTTAGAACCAGTTGTAAAGACTTGAGTAGCTCGTCGGTCAAGTTCTCCTTGTAAGGGAGTAATCGTTGGCATATACGTAGGAGGCCAAACACAGCCTTCTCAACCAAGGTACAAGGCATTACAGCTGATTGTACAACGTTGGCTATGTGCTCATAAACGCCCTGCCAAAGAAGCATAATTCTATCCCGGTTATTTAACGTCACTGCAATCAGCAACTCCAAGCAAAAAACTGCAATGTCTTCATTTTCGACGGAATTATTCCCCTTGTAGGACCGGCCTGCAGCTAAGATGAGGGCCCGTGATAGCTGCGACAGAGACTCGGCTTGCAAAAACTTACTTTCCGTAAAAATGTTGTCAATGTGGCAATTTTGAACTGCCTGAAGAGACCGTTGATGAGCTAAAAGCTGTTCTTCAGTAGGTTGTGGGGCTGGCTCGTCTGCATCAAGGTACAAGAATTGGCTAAATCGACCCATCAAACTAGATGACCTTTTAGAAGTGGTCAGCGTCGGCTTATGGGAAACCGGTGGGGGGGCTGCAGCAGCTCGCCCTCGCTCAAGTTCAGGTGCGGGGTCCAACTCATCAGTTGCATCACTGGCCAAACGGGTAGGAACAAGGCCTAGCCGGTGCAAGCTTAAAATGCAATCAAGAATATTTTTCCAACCACCACGTAGACAATCACCATATCCATTTGCTATGGTGAAAACTGCCACCGTCGCCATTCTAGCTTTAGTATCATCCCCAAATGCAAGGATAGATTCTTCAACAGAGAGTGGAAGCAAAAGAGTCGTAAATTTACAAAGAGATACGACCAAATCATCCAAAACATCATCAAGATTATAGCGAGCTGCGATTTTAGCAACGGCTAAGAACCCGTCAATGCATGTTTGTAAAACATCTTCCTGCTCCACGTGATCGTAAACCACAGAGAGCGCAGCAATAGTGGGACTCGACAGAATTCTAAACATATCATAATCAAGATTCTCTCTCGAATCGCAGACAATGAACGGAGCGGATTGTTTCGATTTGTGCTTCAGACCGATCCAATGGCTTGATGTCATCACTGGAAAACCTGCACCTGTCTCGGGGGTCATACGGATCTCATTCATGCAGATTGAGTGGTAAAGCTCACATAAGTAATCGCGAGGGAGATCGTTCCCACCATTTATGTGCCGATTGTTACGTATAAAATCTTCCTCTGTCATCTTCTTCTTCACCTGAGCATTGTGTTGATCTGTGTTAAGCATTATTAATGAATACGACAGTAAAAGAGCAGCATCTTTGTTGGCCAAGATATGTGGTGACTGCTCATAATATCTTTCAGCAAAGGCCTCAAGAACCCTTTGTATCTTTTGCGACTCTCCAGGCAATTTAAAAGTCTCCAAGAAAACCCGCAATGCAGTGTCCAAATTCATGTTGGAAAAATCGAAAGTCTGAGCAAATTCGTGAAGCACATCAATACAAAATTCATCATGATTTCCAAGAAAATCCCCAACAAGATTCTTATCTAACCCGGTTGTATACCGAAGAAAGCAAGCTACACTTTGCGAGTCGAGTTTATCGGGCAAAAGATGCATTCCTTGGAGAAATTCAAGACCTTTCATAGGCGCCCGGTTGAAGTGATCAGCTCCAATCATCAATTTCCTCTTGATGAACTTCATCTTATGAGCAAATGGGACCCACTGACTAGGGTCGTCGTAGTTGTCGCATTTCACGGTCCAAAACGCTTGGTAATCTTCAAGATTTTGCGAAGCTGGCAACTCACCGAATGTTCTTTCGGCCATGCCCTGGATCATGGCGATTAGGCCATCGAGAGCAAGAATGTGCATTGTAGAGAGAGGACTGTTCACCGGGAATGCGCTTTTCGATAACAAATTGGCGAGTTCTTCAAATACATTATTGCAAGATATATCACAATCGAAGTTCACATACATCTCAGCCATAAACGTCTGTTGTCTACAAAGGTCAACAAGTGTCTCCATAGCAACCTCCTGCTGTTGATACGAAGCTCCATGCTTGCTTTGTGCGATTCTCAAAAGGACACAAGAGAAGAAAGCTTCGAGCTGTAGTTTAAGCTTTGTACGCAAATGATAATACAGATTAAGAACAATGCTACATACTGTGGAAAGGATTAGTGGACTCATTGACAAACCGAACTGCATCAAGTGACGGAAAAGTTCATCTTGTATCAAAGCCAGTAGTTTTGGGTGATGAGCAAATGAGGCCCCGCCCAATTCAATGGCCGAATTGATTAACCCTAATGCGAATAGAGGGACATCTTCATCATATGCTATAGGGTTTGATCTCGGACCAATTCCACTGTTTTCCTCAATAATATTCAAAAGGGAACATAAGAAGTGAAATATTTCCACCATGCACGGGACCCCATACGGCTCCTTCATAAGATGGTCTCCACTCTGAGCAGCCTCTTTCCCTTGACCAACCTCTATCATATTTCCATCCCCTTCAGATGTATCTGTTGAAACATTCAAAGAAACACCAACAGAATAAGGCTTGTCATCATGTTCTGAACTAGCATTGCCATTGTTTTGTTGTTTGCTTCCAGAAGTGTGATCTGCATCTCGCACACTGACCTGCACCAAAAATACAAGCTTAGTAAAAAAGGTATTAATTCATCTTTACAGTGTCAGTTCAATACATAAAAGTTGAAAAATGGTTGAGATCACTACTGATTTTTTATGGGAACTTGGAAATAGAGAAGGGTGATTTGGTGAAATGTTCTCCGTCTTTTTCTTATTTCCAATAGGAAAAATTTTCTTATCCACCACCCAAAGTAATATAAAATATTACCAAATCACGCCTCTCTTTTTCCGACTCTCATAAAAAGTAGCAGTCCATTCAATCCTTTATAAACTTTTTTATCAAACACACCCATAGTGTCATGTAACATAGTAACAAGGGTTTTTTTACTTCGTTCCCTGTTCTTAATGTGAAATTAGCCTTGCCCCCTGTTTTCAAAATTGTTAAGACTTTGCCCCTATGTGCAGGGGAATCTCTGGGGACTACGTAAAAATGGGGCACAATTTCTATCATTTTTTAATGTAATCCTTTGACTTAAACCCCTGACTTTATGTAATTCTTTGAGATTCCCCCACACGCAAGGGACAAAGCATAAAAGTTATGAAAACAGGGGGGTAATTCTAATTTTCCATGTAAAATGTGGTTTTGGGGGGAGGGAAGAGGAAGAGAGAGAAGGGGCGGGGGGCGGGCCAGGCAAAGTGAAAAAAGTCCTAGTCACAACTATCATGTATGCTATGTTTAAGTGGGAAAATGCACCAAAGACAAATAGCTATGAACTAAGGATAATTACCTCTGTATTATCAATGTCAGGCAGGTGCAAAAAAATACACCTAATTAGTTCATGCATCGTATGGCGTGCGATCCTTTGCAACAATTCACCTTTAGAGCTTGCTTGATGAACAACACGAAAGCAAGTATTCACTATATTGCATACATGCTGATTACTCAACTTAAGCGATGCCTTATTCTTCATGCAGGCCAAAAGAACCTGAAGTATCTTCATCAGCACGACTTCTTCAGAAGCTGGATCAGTGACCTCAAAACGACAACTTGTAACGGCATCAACTATCAAATGCAAAGCATCGTCCACATTCACAGTATCTAAATCAAATATCTCTAATGTTAAGAATTTGTAAACAGATGATAAAGCAACACCGGTGATTGGTGCACCAGTTTCATCAGATTGAATCACGTCCAAAAACGGCTGGAGGTACACGACTGGGTTAATTGAATGCCACTGATGTTGCCACGAGAATATTTTTCTGCGTAATTCCTTGAAGGATTGGATCAAAGAGTGTTCGAGTTGATCATCATCAGCCATATAACGGACCCCCCATCTTACATTTCTCCTCATAACAGCCAAAACTGCACCTATTTCTGAATTCACCATAAGCGCTAAAGCGCCTCCGGAAGGCCTATTGGAACAGTTTTTGAGTTCCAGAGCCAATGTATTGATGTTGGAGTGCTGATTTAGGCACCCCATGGCTTTCATATGCTGCTTACTTTATCAATGAAAACCAGCTCAACAACCTTCTGTGCAAAGAAGACACTCTACCCTGCCAAACCATATGTTGTGCAGGACAATTAATACAAAAAAAATACAGGTAAATTATCCAAGAATTATATAAGTGACTTTGCCATAAATGATAAAATCTTACAAACTTAAAATGAAATGAGTAATGTGGCTTTGAAATATAACATAGTTGTGTCTGCAATACCATATAAGTCTGTGCATGCAAATTAACTGTGCCTACAATACCTGCCTATTTACCATGCCTAAGAAACTAAGAGACGCTACCTCTGCTTGCTGGACGTTGAAACGTAAGAATTCAATGATCTATGGGATGAGATTTATTGTTGGATCTTACTAAACCATAGTATTGCTTGTAGTCTTGGTCAAATATTCCATAGTTAAAGAATTCAATTGATTGAGACATTAAGACTTCATTTGATAACAAGTTGGACAATCGTAGGAAAAACAATGTATTTTTGTGAGAAGTTAGAAAATAAGTTGAAGAATGTGATGAGCTTAACTCTTGCTTATTGGCTTCTTCCATGGAAAAAATTTCTTTGGGTGGTGGTGAAGAAATTTTTTCCACAAAACATAAAAAAGGATGGAGGACATATGTCACGAAAATGAACGTGGGATGGAGACCATCTCACCACATCCCATAACTTATTTTCCATATTATCACCCAAATTAGTTGTTTTTCTTATCATTTTCGATATTGTTATCAAACGGAGCCTAAATGCCATTACTGTTTTGGTTAGATTAACCAAATTTAGTTTAGTTAGCCTTCATCTCTTTGGCTATTTAAACTCACTTTAATAATTTTTGCAAAATTAGAACTATCAATATCAATACATTTCATAAAAAAATCCTCTTGGACTACTCACATTAGTGTCCACTATGAATTATTTATGCTAGGGGCTTGATTTTGTACCACAAACAGTAAGATGCGGAAACATATGAACATGGATATTGGATAACGATGGGAATACCCAATCCAGTAACCTAAATACAGCTCAACCCTAAGATAACAAAGAAAATTTGTATACCAAAACATTCCAGGCATGGGTTTCTTTGTGACGAATTTCGAATGCTCATCTAGGTGATCCGGGTAACCAAGTTTCTCTCTTTACAGAACAACTCTAGACCTCCAAACACCCCTATTTTTTAAAATTAGAATAAAACCAACAAGCAACATAATGACCGTTTAATAAATAAAAAGTAAACTTATGCTTTCTCCGGTATATGGAGATAGGAAAGGGGAAAAAGACCATTAGAATCACATTTCCTTTGTGCCTCTAAAAAATAGGAAGAATGAAAATATGAAGAAAGGATTGAAATAGAATTATTCAACTCTATAGTCTATCCCAGCCCAATTTTGCTCCAAACACCATATCAATTAGAATAAAACAGTGCCAAAGGCTCCATTTGATAACAAAGTCGAAAAATGATTGGAAAAGATAATTACTTTGAGGAGAAGTTAGAAGTCGAGATGAGTAATTTAATGAGATGTTCTCTATCTCGTGCTTATTTCTATGACTAGATATTCTTCTATCTCCACGAAAAAATAAAGGAACTTTTGCCATCATTTTTCAACTTGTTATCAAACGAAGCCTAAATGTATTACAAATTGATATAGCCAATCAATGCCAGTTCAAACACCAAAGTGCTAAATTATCGCACAGACCAACCCTATTTTCTATGTTAGATCAGATCTCATCTATGAAGCATAGACACGACATGTGACGCGCAATTTTTCCAAAATGTAGGACACGTACACATTCTTAATTAATTTTATATATATATATGCAATAAACATTATAAATATTTAAGAATTCAATCAAATGAAACTAGATTGCATTAATAAACCAATGATCACTAAATTGTTCCATAATTAATTAAATGAATCAAGCTTTATCAATTATTCCTCCCGTATCCACATAATTCAAATCCAAAATTTTCGAAATAAATCAATTTCGAAAATTTAGTCTATTTCGAAAATGATTAGATGAATCAAGCTCCATCAATTACTAATTTAGTACTAAACCTGCCCCATTTAAAAATACTGTGTATGTAGATAGAGACGGAGATGGAGATAGATATATATATATATAGACAGAGAGAGTAGCGTACCTTTTACGGGATGCCGGAGAGAAGTCGTCGACGGGAAGTTGGGGCTGAGAAGTCGCCGTTGGCTGAGAGTTGGATCTAGGGTTTTGTTTCGATGGTAACTGGGGGAATGGGGCCAGGTTCTACGGGAAAGACAGAGATTTGTTATATTAGTTGTTTTATTATTAAGTTGTTTTATTATTATTTGAACCCTATATATTTTTAGTTATTTTTAATTTAACCTATGTTTAAGTTTTAATGCTGAAAACCCCCCGATGCGTCGGTTTCACGTGTCCTATGCGTGTCAGTGTGAGAATCCACGTTTTCGACGAAAATCCAAGGCGGCAATTTCTTTTGTTTTCATTTATTTGAAAAAATGTTCGTTTTAATTTGGGAAATGGTGATGGTTTCCATTTAATAACAAAGTCGGAAAATGATTGGAGAATACAATTACTTTAAGGGTGGCTTTGATTGCAAGTATGAAATTTGCATGGAAAGAAAATAAGTTCTAAGCAATTGAATTACCTAGAATTGAGTTGCATGGAAAATGTCAATTAAATGTGTTTGATTGCCTTAATTTTTTATTCGAAAAATATTAGTTGTATTATGGTATTTTTAATATATAAAAAATTATTGGTATTTTTTTTACATAATTCTATAGTCATGATGGATCTTGTTTAATTGAGCTTGATTAGGAGAATTTAAATATTAAATTTTTGTTAAATTTTGAATTTTTTATTTTAAGTTGTGACATTTTTAATGTAGAATGTAGGTAAAACTTTCTCGAAAAATGTGTCAATTACCTAGAAAATAAAAACAAACACCCCCCTCCTTCCCAAAGAAAATGTTTTCAAGCTTTACGTGGAAAAGTACATGAATAATGACAAAAGATAAAATTTGACTACCTGAAAAAATTTGCCAATCAAACATCACAAAAGTGGCAACTTGGGTGGAAAATAAGGGCAATCAAACACACTCTAAGTAAAAAGTAAAAATTATAAGGAAAGATGAGTAATTTAAAGATATGCTCTCTATCTCGTGCTTATTTCTATGACTATATATTCTTCTATCTCCACGAAAAAGTAAAGGAACTTTTGCTATCAATTAAGTTATCAAATAGAGCCTAAATATATTATAAAATGATATAGCCAATCAAAGCCAGTACAAACACCAAAGTGCTAAATAGTTGCACAGACCAACGCTAATTTCTATGTCATTTCAGATCTCTTACATTTCGCAATTCACAACTTCAAAATAATAAAAGAACAGTTCATTTCACATTTTTCGTAATCAAAACTATTAACAGATAAATACAAAACATCGATTCCAGAAACAATAAAAGGGGAATTAGATGAACTATATAAAAAATGCATAAACATGTATGTGTTTATATATGTGTGTAAAATTGATACATGTTAGATCGACATGAATATAGTGCATGAGAAGGGGGTTAATATGAGATTTTTGTCAAAAATTGAAGGGGTTAGCTCAGTTGTTGAAAAAATCAGAGAGACCTCATAATTTGCAAATTGAGGACTCTGATTGATTCGAGCCAGCGAGTGTGTTCATTGGTTTTCAAGATCGGCTTTTTTATATGTTTGTTGTGTGTTCTCTAGATATGTGGGTGATTTTTATGTACGCCCGAGTTGACTCGGTGAGTTGGCTGGGAAGAATTTTACTCTACTCTATTAAAAACACTCTTGCTAAGTAGGAATGGCAACTGGATGGGTTGGGGACGAGTTGGCCTTCTCCATTCCTACCCCCGACTTCTAAATTCGTCCCCATCCCGCTTCCATCCCCAATTTGACAATTTCAGGTATTCCCCATTACCATGCTCATCAAGGACCATGTACCCGGGGGGAACCCTAACAAAAATTAAGGTAAGAGAAAAATAGGAATAGAGAAGACAATAGAGAACTCATTACCCCTAAAATAGGAATATGATGAAGCTTGAATGTTTGCCCATTGCTCTATGCACGTTGACGCCATTCTTAACGATTACTTGTGTTAGGCGATGATCTTTGAAAGTGATTTGGACACATAGGATTTAAGATTTTTTATTATAAAATAATATGTATGTATTATAAATAATATACATATGTGTAGAGATTTAATTATAAATATATGTATAGCAAGATATATATAACTACACAATATATACATATAATTATACAGATATATTTATAGATATATGTATAGCAAGCACAAATCTATATAAAAAATTATGTAATACATATGTTATCGAGGGCGGGTACCCAATTCCCGACCCCGACCCGAACCTAACTAATTTCAAACTTCCTGACCCCAATTTTCTACCCCATCCTCATCCCCTTAAGGTCTAGTACTTGACGGATACCCAAACCTGCAGGTTTTTTTGCCACCCCCATGCCAAGGGGAGGATCCCAATTTTCTTGTTTTATTTCCTCCAAAAATGGATAAATTAGCTAGAACATGGTACCAACCGATCTTTTATATTGAATTTTCATGGTTAAAAAATATATTTATGTTTTAGCGATGAAATTGTTAAAGATTGGTTCGTATTAAATTTAGACTGATGAATAATTAGGGGTGAGAATTGATACGGTAAAAAATCGAAACTTATGCAGGACGGAAGCGCAATGTTAAAGGAAAAAGTTATCGTCATTGACCTAACTCTTGAATTAATAAGGAAATAGAGAAAATTTTCAAAATATTTGATTAATTGATGAAATATTGATTCATGGCATAGCTTATTTATACTACTAACTCATATATGTACAATAAATTACTAAGACTGATTGGAGGTTACTCAAAATAAATCATTGACATAAGAAAAGGCTAAATTACCAAAAATAAGAACATACCAAAACTAAATATTCTAGACTTCCTAAAATCTTATAACTATAAATAAAGTAAATCTTGCCCCAACTATAAAATAAAAATACACTAACAATAAAAAAAAATTGCCAAATCGCGTTCCCCATCATTCACCTGCTCTTAAAAAAATAAAAAATCCGTCCTCAAGTTTAATGAAGAAAATTTATGTTATTCATAAACCAACAAAATATTTGGAAAGCATGATAATCAAACCAAATTGAATTTCCCAACATAGAGTCTTCTTCCTTCCTTCTGCTGTTTATAAATGTGCATATATATAGATTTTCTAGTGGACCCACTTTCCGACAAAATGACCAATCCGTATGAATACACTTGTAACATCCCCGCCTTAATTTACAGGATAACACCCTTAATTAAGACCTGGAGTGTTACTAACCCAACTTAGTATAACTAAGACAGGTGTATAAGAAGAATATAAATCAACAGTAACATGTAGATCAAGCAACGACAAGCATGGGGTATAAAAATGATGCTATAACAGCTAAACATGCATTATAGATATACATGGCCAAATCATATGAACAACAAAAAAATATGTAAACAGTCTTCGGGTTAGCCGTGACTTCTCGGACAAACATATCTACGGCAAAAGAGAACTATAGAATCAGAGGCTTCTACTTCCGAATCCCGTCGTCTCTTTGTCCCCTTGGGGCTCGTGAGTACATGTAATATTTTTAAGGAAACGGGGTGAGTTATGTGCTCAGTAGGGGTAAGCAATAACGAAAGCATCACATGTAAAACACGGATTAATTTAAAACCATTTATTCATTAAACAATGCATGCACATGCCAATGTAGGTTACCTCCCTTGTGTCAACCATAAAATCACTTAGCCAAAATATATCCACACCGATCCAAAATAGAACATGCATGGGCCTGCCCACTCGAGAGAATAATCTGACAATGATTATAAATTGGCCCATCAGCCCCAGAGAATATTAATAGATCATAATAAATTTGGGCCACAAGTCCACCAATAGTATCATACAATAATACCGTTATCTAGATTTCTGGGCTACACACCACTAGCTCTAGACAGTCAACGCGTTGCTGCCCTTCGGAGGTTTAGGGATTTTCAACCCAAGGGCACCAAGTCCTACTTATTTTTCATCCCGGTAGACACAAATCAATACATCATCCCTTCACAATTGAAGGACCACTACACCAAAAACAGAAATTTGCCACGGTCAATAACTGTAACGAAGGCCTGTTGTCATGGTCATTGACAGTGGCAACTAGAACCAGGACAAACACGTTTGTCACAGTAAAAAACCATGACATGTCCAAGAGAAAAGTGTGAATTTGATCTACAACAATAAATATATTACCACGGTCATTGACCGTGGCAAGCTATAAGATTTGCTACAGTTGTTGACCATGGCAACGTAAAGGTTTGCTACGATCAACGACTGTGAAAAGTGTAAAACATTTGTTGCTCACTTTTGTCATAGTTGTTGACCGTGACAAGTATTAAATTAAATTAAAAAAAATATTTAAAAAATTTGAAAGCCATATTTTTTTTTTCCTGTTTAAAAGTAAATATAAAACAATGTATTTTGACATCAAGCTTCAATCATATTATAATAATACCAATATTTACAAACATTAAAAGAAAAATACATATAATAAAACGTAATTTTTTCACTCCATAAAGTTGGCTAAATAACACATAACTAACAAAATGTATTCAAACGATTAATATCCAAACAATATACTACAAGTTTAACATATCCAAACTATAACAATTATAACTAAAACTGAATAAAATATATTGGCCACACCACAAAACCACCTAAAACTTCTCCGATAGTGGTGGCACACCCTTGTACATCAAGATACAAAGATTCACTATCATATCCCAAAATACGAATGGCGTTCACTTTTATGTCGAATTCGAGTATCCAATGATTATGGACAATCGTTCCCGCTTCCGCTGGTTCTATGAAACCCACTGCAATTATCCCATTGTTACTAAGACATTTTAATTTGACAAGTTGAGGAGTTGAAGATGTTGAATTTGGAGTTGTGTATGGAGTTGTAGAAGAGGAGGGACTTGGAGTTTGTAAGGGCCTTGTTGAAGGTGCATAACTTGGAGAAAATTGTGGAGGCGAAAAACCTTGACCCGTTGAAGTAACTGCTTTCAAGATAAGTTGCATATTAAGTTGCATATTTTAGTTTTACCTCTTCGAATTTTTTTGAAATTTCATTCATCACATTCTTCTCCATGTTTTGCATTTCTGACCGAATAGGACTGATAGCTTTCACTTTGGTTTTTGATACTGGACCTACACCATGAGTCCGTCCCTTTTTGTCCTTGACAAAAGCTTGTGTTAAGGCATCATTATCCAAAGATGTATAACTTATCGAGTCTTGGCTGCTCTTAAACTTATTCAGTTTTTGCTACAAAATAAGTTGGTAAATAATTATATATATATATATATATTCAACTTATAGGAAATATCAACAACTCGAGTTATATAACAAAATCAACTTACAATTCCTTCAACAATATTGAAGTGAAGTTGGCTTGTTTTAGGCTGTTTTTGTGCTTCAATATATACTTCAGTTCGTTCAGGTGATCGCCTCTCAGGATCCTTGATTTTCTGCAAATTGTGACAAAAGCAAAATTAAATAAAAGTTTAAATGACACGTGCTTATACTAAAAATAAACTACGTACGTACCATCTCCTTAGTCTTCTTAGCATATGATGCTCTTCCAAGACAATGAACATCAGTCTTTAGAGACCTATTTGCTTTATTTTTCTCCCTTTGTGACAATTTAGCCTCTGTTGCTTCGCGTTCAACAAAAGCATTCCATTCAGGAATGGGAATTCTTTCTTTACTAGGAGCCTTGTCTTTCAATGCCCTTATTCCGCTACTATCTAAGCCATTAAAGTATTTGGATCTCAAAGTTTTCCTCCAGTTTTTCAGTTGATCGCCCATCTCTTTCATAACACTTTATTTCCACTTAGGATCAATAACAAAATCTTTACTAAGTTATTTCCACAAGTCTTCCTTTTTTGCTGTCTCAACTTGTCTACAATCTTCATATGTCAACCCTGCAATTGTTTTCAAATAGGACAAAGACTGATTGAATAAAGCTGTTTTGTTTTCTATAATTTGGCCAGTGAGATTGAATTTAATAACCACTCGTTCACATGTACTGTTGGATTGTGCATTTATAGTTGGAGTACTCGAACTATCAATTGGAGTATGCTCCCTACTAGATGAGCCTGCCATTTCCTGCAATTACACATAAATATATGTCAATAGTTGAATATAATATATACAACATGCCGTATTTAAATTAATAGATATATGGTATAAAATTCTACCTTTTAAACACTTTGTAAAGTTTCACTGGTTCAACCATGTCATAAAGTCGACCTCTTATCTTTTAAAGTATCGATTTTATTAGCCATGTTAGTGGGAATGTATTGACAATAGCATTCTGAACAGAGAACATGGTGGTAGGATGAAAATCCTTGTTTTTAAGCAAATGATATATTTTTTCTTTATTATGGACATGTTCACTCACATTAGTTACATTTCTCATTCTCCCTCATATAAAGTATATCCATTTCTTCTGTTTTTAATAACTTTACTAATTGTGTTGTGCAATCAATTGATCTGTATTTTTGAAATACATTTATCTTTAAAAGGCGTATTATAAAAGTCTTCTGTTATCACCCTTATATTAGAATTTGACATTTTCCTGAAATAACACAAAAAAGGAGCATATGAATTTAAAATGCAAGTCTACCTTTGATATACAATTAATAGAGGTTTTTTCTCAAGGTTATAAGATAGCCAAACAAAAATTACAAAAGTAATACATTTAGGAATGAAAAGTGGTGCACATTTAATCATCTAAATAATCTAAAAATTTCTTCAATTCTGGGTTATCATCCAAAGCAGACTGAAATTCACGAGGTGCTTCAAGGTCATCTACTGATGTAGTTAGTCACTTGGGAGAATACATAACGACAGACCATGGACCATCCTTAGGGCTCTTTGCATAAAACACTTGCTTATGATTCTAGAAGGCATAAACGAATGGTTCGTCGTTTATATTATATTTGCTCTTTAACTTCATCAAATTTACCATGACCATGTTAGTGTCAGGGTCGACTATACAAGCCGAGTTGTCTTCCACTTTAACCCAGTCTCCTTAACCGAGGCCCTATAGGAAAATACCTAAGTATTTTTTGTGGAATTGTTGTACCTATTTTTTGTTTGCGATTTGAAGTTTTTCTTTGCATATCTAGGTTCCTTGCAAACCGGACAATTAAGTCTATTCTTGTACTCTTTGCAATATAAAATACAATCAAACTTGTAAACATGAATGGATTTGTATTTCACCCCTAAACCCTTCAAGCTTTTCTTCATGGTTGGGTAGTTGTCGGGCAATGTGTTCTCTTTAGGAAGTAAATCTTTTGCCCATTTAAAAATTTTTCTTACGCTGTTTCCTGACAAGCCAAAACAGCTTTTTAAGTTATGTAAACTAACTGTGGCATACAAGGACTTGTGTCCTTGTTCACAATTGGGGTACAATGGTCTTGACGGTGCAGCTTTCAATTCAATATAATCCTTATCATGGTTGACACTAGGACGAACATGAGCAAAAAAATCTCCTTCGTGATCTTGATTAACTTCTACTCCATAATCAACGTTAACTACCGGAGTACTACTTGGTATATGGATTTCATAAGCATTATCAATAAGATCATTCAATTTATCATGTGTCAATGGGGCCTCCTCTACATAGACTGATTCATTCCTGTGTAGCTATTTAGGAACAAATGGGAACTCCATTTCCCCATGAAAAACCCAAAACACATAATCTTGTTGGATACCCCACTTAATCAAATGTAACTGAACTTCTCCCCCATTACATTCTTACCATTTTTACAACGTATACCAAAAACAAGGTACCGGTCTGCAGTATAGATTTCCCCAAACTTTTATACACCGAACCGGTATGGCAAAAACTACATTCCGGTCCGCAGTCTAATTTTTCCCAAATTGCAGATGCCGAATCGATATGCCAAAATACGCATAACGGTCCGCGAGTAAACTTTCTCCCATCTTGTTTTTTTTTTGCCATAACTTCTCGCTCGGTGCTTCAATTGAGATGTTCTTTATGTCTACGAAAAAGTAATTCTGAGATCTATAATTTATGAAGGAACTTTTCTCCAAATTATGGACAAAAAATGTTCTAGAACACGGATTTCACACCATAATCAATTAAAACAACATAATTAACAAGAATTTAAATATAGGATGTTACAACACTTGTTGCTCGATCCTGGTGGGAGGGCACTGGGGGGGATATTTTATTTCACTTCTTTTAGTTGTTAATAGTTATTGTTGTCTTGTAAAATTCTTGGTAGTAATTAATATACAAGGTGAAGAGATGGTCCTGAAAGCTTGGTGCTTATTTGATTATTGATATTATTAATATCTCTTTAGGCCCATACTTTATTAGGTGTTTGTTGAGTTTTGGTGTTTAAGGTTCATTAGTCTATAAAATATATTAGCTCGTTCTTTTGCCTTGTGAAGTGAAACAGCTTGCAACAAAGACTTAGAGTTAGGCATGTCTTTAACTTAGAGTTAGGCATGTCTTTAACTCAGCGTTTGTAACGGACTAATTAGACATATAATTTGTAATTAAGATTGTTGACCTAAAAGTCACTAATCTTGTTTTGATAATAACAATAACATTAATCTTGTGTAATTTAACTAAGTTGATGTTTTGAGTAATAGCCACATTTAATTGATCACACGTGGACTAAACTGAAAAGTTGGAACCAAGATTATACACCTACAAAGATCTCTTTTATCAATGTCTCACACCTCACACAACTACTATGAAGATCAATGACCCAAGGAAGAAAAAAAACGAAAATACAAACAAAGCTCTCGAAGACTCGTTATTTTATATTTGAGTGTGTGCTTATGTTTACTATGTAAAAATTCTTGTTTTGATTCTCTTTATATCTCATACACTTCGTTTTTACAAAATTAGATTGATCAAATCAAAGTTCTCTTTAAGATCCTTTCTAAATATCTTTTAGCAAAAACCGATTTTGTATTTAATTCATAATAAATTCTAAATGATCTTATTTGGAGCTCTACCGAAAATAAGTGTCTTAGGAACCTATATTTGACCTTCCCCAAGCATCAAAATTGATTTTAGAGCTAAATTGCATTTTTGACTTGTCAGACAGAGCTCATTAGTCGACTGATGAGCTTTGCTCAGTCGACTAATGGTCCAAAAACTAGCCGTTAGATTTTTGATTTTTTATCATTTTTGGCACTAAACTTCTACCAACTCCCTCCAAACGGCCATATGTTGTCCTAGACTATATATACATTATCTAAGACATATATAAACACTCTTTAATCATTCTAACACTATTGTCTTCATCTATATTCAATACTCAAAGATTCAAGAACATTGCTTTTGATCAATCATCATTATTTTGAGTTATAAATTGTTGATCAAATTTGATATCTCATAGTGTGAGCTTAAATTGTAATCTCCATACACTTGTGAGTTATTATACATTGGTGTTAGTCACCAAATTCTTATTCTTCAAATATTAAGAGATGTCATCTCTTAAAATAGTAAGAGGTTATTCTTATGTGAGTGTTGAGAGAAATCAACATTTGTAGAGTATGTTCACTTGTAAAGGTTTGATCTTTACCCAGAAGAAGATCGGTATTAGTGAAAATCCTCGGGGAACTATCCGAGCGCGAAAGTAGGGGCTAATAAACCGAACCGTGTGAACAAAAAGTCTTCGACTTCTATCGGTTTAATCTTTCTATCTCTTGCTCTTTTATAAATTGCTATACTTTCTTTATTCTTGGAATTACTTTGGTGTTTTTCTTAATTGCTTGATATAGGCATTAAATATTTTTAAAACGATTTTAAAAATTCGATTTAATTTTAAAAACCCTATTCACCCCCCCCTCTAGGGTATTTTTCGACCTATAGAGATGTATAAACATCACGTCAAAAGTGTCTATATAGTTGTATGTGTTTTGTCATCAGAATAGCAAAATGAGGAGGTTGTTAGGTTTATATTTTTAGTTGGCTTGATTCCGATGCCAAAAGCATTTTTTTGTTATAATTGTTTGAGTCAAATTGAAGATTTGAAAATATGACAATCAACTAAAGCTCACCGATCTTATTGGATACAATGTAAAAAAATTCAAGACCTAAGGTAAGTGGCTTGATTCAAAACATAGGTGGTGGTTGAGCGTTAAAAGTAAAATCATAAGTTTTTAAATCAATTTCAAATGTTTTCAAAAGATTTTTTTAAAATGTTTTTTTCCCATAAGTGTTTACAAATTGTGAATTGGATAAGAAACTATTTGACATTGTTGTAAATATATTTGAAGAAGTTTTAGATTGATTCGGGGTTGTTTAGTGAAAATCGGAGCTTAAAACAAGTTAAAAACGAAGTCAAAACAAAACCTCGCCTAGAGGACCTTTATTGAACCCATTCTGTACTAGTTTGGAAATAGTCCAACATCAATTCGGCATTGGTCTGGTATATGTTCAGCATCAGTTCGACAGCATGGAGTGAATTCCTCAAAATCAGACCAGTCCAATTTTTTCTGATGTGTACTGGTCCAGCTATAAAAACTGGGGCACATATTCTTTATCACAAAAATGCATTTTTAAGTGTTTATTTCCTATTCCAAAGAGGCCTCTTACTCAATATTTTTTTATAAATATAACTCATTGTTTAAGGTCAAATATGCAAGGTTCTAGAGAGATTTTTTAGGCAAAAAATATCCAAATGCTATAATCAATTTTTACGAGTTTTGAAACACTACCTAGATTTTATTTACATGCTATAGGAGATCTTATTGCTCTTCAAATCTAAGAACTAGGGTTTCAAACGTTCATGGTTCTGCGGGAATGTCTTCGGTTGCGATTGAAGACGGGGTGAGCAAAGTAACTAACTTGTGATATGGGGGATCATAGACATAGGTGAAGGATTGTGATCAAGTGCGTAAAAAGAGGTGACAAGTAAGCCAGAAAAGTGAAAAATGCTAAGCCAAGCCAGCTATGGTTAGAATCTACGTTTAAAAGATTGACGAGATTGTTGCATAAATTATAGATAAGCAATTGTTGTAAGTCATCGAGTCTGTAATTCCGTTTTGATCATAGTAAAGCATTGTCAGTTAATCCTACGCAAGTAGGGATATTTTGTTACTTTTTGGTGTTGTAAATTGCTTTTGTATGATTGATTAATTGATATAAATTGCTAGAAAATACAACACAAGATTTCGATAGTACTAAAATATATTAGACCTAAGGTTTTAATTACGCTTATCAAATATAATTTTTTTGTATAAAAACCTTAAAGTCAATCTAGGTAATATGATCCTAAATTTTTTTCATACACTTTTATAACGACCCAACATATCCTAGATCAGTAATGTAATGAGGAGGGACTTGGTATATACGTTGGAACAATGAATTTAACTTAGAATTTGGGTTAGCCATTTTGGGGGAACTCACGAGATTACATATGGTATTAGAGCAGACTCGTGACCACTACCATATTAATGTGTCAAGAAATTGATATAATTTATCCTATTAATTTATACTTTGGAGAGCGCATTTTACTTTTTTTTTCTATTTTTAGTGCTTCTCAAGTGCTTGGAATTAATTGGAAGAAATTAGCTTTTGAATGAGCCAATTTGGAGTTCAAAGGCTCGTTTGATTGCGTAAATTGTCTCATTTATAATTGTTTCACTATAAATTAACAAATTGTAAATTGTTTCATTTCAACAAAAAAATTGTGGTGTGATTTTTTTTTCCACATGAACTTGTATGATGATTGTAAGTTATGTAATTTCAACTATATCTCTATGTTTTTTATTAATGTCTTAGATATTAATTTAAATTTATGATTTTATATACTAGTTTATTTTTGCTACCAAACACTCAAATTAAAGAATTAAACAATTTAAAATTATCTAATTTGTAAATTGGAGGATTACCAAATGGACTCTTAAATGAATAAAATATGGTAAAAAGAATATTTAAAAACAAAATGGGAAAGCAGAGCAAAAATTTGGTTAACAAGAAAAGCAATGAGATAATTTAACAATAGATTACGGGTCCACATGGGCCCAAGTCCATCATGATGCCATAAGGTGAAGCATCCGGTCATATGGCCTTTCCTATTTTAAAAAAGGAGATCATGCATCATTATAAAAGGAGAGCAACAGTGCAGTTAGGGAACAATATTTCGACAGTGTAGCCATGCACTCTTATTCTCCTCTATTTCTCTTTTTCTTTAATTTTTCTTTTTATTTTGTTAAAGACTTTGAAGATAGGAGATTTGTTTTATTCATTAATCTTATACTTTCAAGTAAGTTTACTTTAATTTTATAATTTTATTATTTATTTAATTTATTGCATTTTATAGTAGATTTGTGTTAGGGTACATGTATTTATATTAATTGATTCTACCAATTTAATGTGATAGCTTTAAAAAAAATCTTATTAAATGCCTATTTTAATTAATTAAAATAAGATTGGATTCTTATTGTGATTTGTTGAAAATAAATATAAAGCGTGTTTTAATAGATATAAAGAAGTCTTATACATAAGTTTGGCTGAAGAAGAATTGCAATTGAATATTATAAATTAATTTAGCTTATTTGAATTTTTTTTCAGTCAAGAATAAAATTGAGATACTAAATTGTTGCAAGATAAAAGTATATTTTATGCGCATGAATACTTAGGAAGATAATATTAAATATGTGAGTTCGAAACTTAAGTAATTTGTTATTTGATATTTATTTTGTATTTTTATTTAATTCACCACCAATCCAAAATTTTCAACTAGATTAGAAATTAATTGAAATTAGTGAGTTGTGAATAACATATGTTTTATCTGTTCAAGTCCTTTGAATTTGACATCGCACTTGCTTTAACTATATTTGTAATACTCCGTACTTTAATTTATTTTAAATTGAATTATATTAGCTCATTTGTACTCATGTGAGTAATCGTTTGGTGATTCGGGTGGTTTGAATCGATTTCGGTTGATAAATAAGAAGTTTTGGTCCTTCGCGATTTGCTATTTCTAGCTATCTTTGAGCTATCGTAATTTCTTCGCTATTTATCCGAATGAGATTCTGTTTGCATGGGTGTCTAGTATTTTTACCATTCTACAACTTTCGTGTTTTGGGCAAAGTCCAACTCATACTCCTCGTGGGTCAAAACAGGGTGCAAAGTAGGCCCATTGCAAAATTCTGGTCATTCGGTAGCGCTTCGGCAGAGCACTGTTTTCGGTGAATTTTTGGGAAAAATTTATCCTGAATTTGGGAAAACTTCATCTTAGAAAGTTTTAGATCTTTGAAATACCTTTTCGTGGACATAAAGATCACCTCAATTGGAGTTCCGAGCGAAAAGTTATGGCCAAAACAAAAACAGTGCGCTAGAACCCCAAAGTTATAGCGTGTACCGGTATGGCGTTTTTGGCATACCGGTCCGGCACCAAATTTTTGGAAAATTTGTGCTCCGCGGACCGGTATTCGGAATTTGGCTTACCGGTCCGCCAGTCAACTATTTCCACCGACTTAAGCACGTTTTTCAAGCATTTTTGGTCATTTTTCACCCCAACTTCGACTTAAACACTCCGACACACCTCTAGAGGGCTCTAGAGGGTTCTAGAGAAAGAAAGAGGAAGATTTATACGCATCTATCCGTTTGAATCGAAGATTCAAGCTTGAAATCATCAAAACCCATCTCTAAGGTACTATTCATCATCTTTTACCTCGGTTTTCTTCTATAAAAGCTTAAGTATGAGCTTTGGCTACTTGGGTTAGGTTTATACATCATTGATTCGGAAATTTTGTTACGCTAGGAACGTGTTGACACAAGAGCTTGAGTATTTTACCAAACGGGGCTTCGGTTTACATTTTTCTTCCTTTTTTTGGTCTACAAACTTGAGGTAGGGGTTATAGCTTCTCTAAGCTTGATAATATGATTTTATTTTAACAAGAAATTAATGATTATACATATTCGTGATATATAAACCGTATATCTCTTGTTATTAATTATACATGGATGATTTTATAAATGTATGTTAATATGTTGATTATATCATTTGATATACGTACGTTGTGCATGATTGAGCTATGAATTTTGTAAAGTGAAGCAAGGTATGCCATATAAACTCGATATTCACATAGTATTTGATATCTACGGGATGTGCCTCGGGTATATATGTGTTAAATTAATATGATTGAACTAATAAATGATTTTGGTATGCACCAAGGGACAAATATGATGTTGATGAGGTTTATATGGCATATGTTGTTTCTAGCTTGCATTTAGAGCACGTTGTGCACGTTTGCATCACTATTGTGTTAACCCGGCATCTTGATGATCTCGTGGCAAGTTCGGAGCCTCTTTATGGCATATGGTGTGAAAATTATCTCTTAGGACATATTCTCAGCTATGTTATATGGTGGGATGTTGGCCACAGTGATCAGTATCTATATTTGGGCCTTCCGTTGGTGAAGGGGAATAATTGTGGTTAGTGTTTACCGGTATAAAAAATAGGCAGGGCCTAGTGCCCTTTGGTTGAAAAGCCCTAAACCTCCGGGGGGTCAGCAAGTCGTCGGCTGTCTAGGGCCAGCAGTGAGCAGTCCGAAAATTTAGACAACGGTAAGGCACTAATATTTTGGTTAAAACGAAAATGAGCTGTTGATGTGATATGGTGGACTGTGGTCCAAATTTTTATTATCTGTTGATATTCACCCGAGACGGAGATGCCATATTATGATCTTGATCTTATATCTTTTAAGGGCAGTCAGGCCCATGTTATGAATGTTCATGGATTGATCTTCTGGTGGGGCGGTCAGGCCCACGGTAATTGTTACAGTTATAATTCATGATAAGGACCGGCTATGGTCTTGGACAGGCAGACTCATATCATTTGCTATCTTGGCTCACTCATATTCTGGTGATTCGACGTAACGGTTGACACAAGGGAGGTAACCTGCATAAGCATGAGCATGCATGGTTTTGTAAAATTATGATAAATTACAAATCATGTTTGAATTGTATTATGAAAATGTTTACTTTGTTTAAAGTAACGAATCAATAAATATATTCAAAGTCGTTCCTTTTTACTCCCCCTACTGGGCGATATGCTCACCCCATTTTTCTAAAACTATACAGGTATTCAGGAGTCCAAAAAGGGCATGGACACAACGGGATCAGGGACGTGTTAGTAGCTCTAATACGAACTCATTTTTATCATATATATGTTCTTCCGGGAAGCCACGGCTAGCCCAGAGTGTAGTATATTCACTTGGATTACTTAGATGGTTATGTAACATGAATATGTATATGTTTAGATGTTTGTGTGCAGTACTAACATCATCAATGATTATGAAGTTGATGTTTGACATGCATATTATTATTGGTTGTATTTCTTTATGCATTTACATATATACCCATTTTAATCAATTTAAGATGGGTTAGTAGCACTCCAAGTCTTAATTACGGGTGTTTTCCTGTAGATTAAAGCGGGGGTGTTACAAAATGGTATCAGAGCATAGGTTTGACGATTACTTGGGCTTGTTGGGGGCGAAACGTGTTGAAATTCTTAGTAGATATTCTTTGCTATTGGTAATTATTGAAACAGTTTGATATTCTTCTTGTTTTCGTATAGTATGAAGACCCGATTCAAGGATAAGAAAAAAGGGAGTACACCTGGGAAGTCTTCTTCGGTAGAGATTCTAGATGTTGTTCGATTAGTAACCCGAGTACAATTGGGGAACGGAGAAGTGAATAAAGTTCCGGGTCCTAGCAGTGCCATTAAGAAACCAAGAATCTGTTTTGAATGCGGGCAGTTAGGGCACTTTAGGAAGGAGTGTCCCTTCAGAAAACCTAAATTATCATCGGTAGGGAAGAGTGAGGGGTCGCATACTTTATCTAGCGTTCCTGTAATAAGAAGTCAAGCTCTTTCTCAGTTGATTATCAGGCCACCCGAAGTAAAGTGTTCAGTCTGTGAAAAGATGGGACATAGACAATATAGTTGTTCCTTGTGGTGGAATATAAAGAATCAATAGGAGGATCGCACATGTATCTTTTCTTATAAACTACCTTTTGTAAGTACTCATCGTATCTTGTATGATATTGTGATTGATTGTATTTTATGGAAAAGTCTCAAAGTAAAAGTGACATGATGTTTGTTATAGAGTAAAATGATTCCTATTTGTATTTTTCTCATGGATATCTGAAAGATTTTGGATAACTGAAGATGTTTAACATTATATAGTAAAATGAGACTATTAGTTTGGATTGAGTATGATAACTTTTGGAAAATTCTTTTTGTGTTTTATTGTGTCTCACGCGAGAAGGGTATAGTCATTCTTTTGATGGTATAGCAGGTTTTAGCCTCATGGCATTGTTCACTTGTTGTTCCCTAAGATTGTTTTATTTGTTCTATTTTCAGATTAGATTTTTATCTCGTGTAGCTATGGCTAGTCTTCTAAAGAGTGAAGCTCAGATGAAATTTTTAGGGCAAGAACTAGTTTTCCTTGGTAAAAATTTTAAAGTGGTCTAATAAGTGGCACGGAAGTTGGCCGAAGTGATTAATTCTCCTAGAGTACGAAAAGGTAAGAATCTTATTAGTCATGAATGATGAATTAAGTCAAAGGAGTATTATAGATGAGGATAACAAGATTGGCAGAGAAGAGAATGTTCATTCTTGCAGTTAATGAGAAAGGGAGAATAAAGGAGTTTTGGGTTTTAGTTGTAACGTTAGCAATCTAAGCTTAGTATGCGCACGGGTAGTCAAGGTAATCATACGGAAGGGTATTTTCTCTAAAATAGCGATGTCTATAAAATATGAGTTCCTCCTCAGCTGTCTATAGAACCATTCGATTTATGATGTTTTGATTAATGAAGTCTGGATTGATTATAATCCATGATACGATGAATGGTCTGGTACGGTATCAGGGGTAAAGCTGGTTTTATGAAGAAACTATTGGATTAGATTGATTACTAGACTGAAGTTGAGAACTTCAGTAGTAGGCAAAAGCTATTTTGCATTATGGAATAACACTATTATGGTTTTTCTTTGTCAACTAAGTGGCATTATTGGTTACATTTATGGATGATCAATATCGTGATTTGAAAATCTAGTTTTGGTGTTGTAAAACTTTAAAAAAAATTCTGATTCACATTTGTGGCTATTAATATTGTTGGACCATGGGATTTATCAGATTTTGAGGTATTTTGAAACATATTTGTATTTATTGGGAATATAATGGTAGTCCCTATACATTTGGAATCATGGTTCTTTACACTCACTTGAGCTTGCGTGATATGAGTTTTGTTTCCATTTCTTATTAGTGTAAAATGGGTATGTTATGATTTAGGTTTATGAGTGGTGGTTGCTGGACTATTTATGGTTCGTGAGGTATATAAACTTTTTAAAAGGATTTCGGGATATATGGTTTCCTCCTCATTTGTGGCAAGGCTTATATTGAAGGCTTATAATTAGGAAGCAATCCTACCCAAGTATTTTGAGTTGTGAATTTCTTTTGGTTTGTGTGTCTGGATAATAAAGGATATTGGATTGGTTCATTATTCTAGATTGAATCTCGATTGCTTCTTGATTATGGAAATGATATATATGCATATTTCCAATTCTACGTATCGTCAATATGGATACAATTTCTTAGAAAGGATTTTGGATTTATGTTTACGAAAGTTCTTCTAAATTGTCGGAATCATACACTTGGAAGTAAAGTTGTTGTGGATAAAGACTTTTGTGCATGAATTATGGAATCAAGGAGGATATATAAGGTTGGAGACCGAGAATTACGATATTTTTACAATAGTTTAACTCAAACCATTAGAAATATAATTGAGTCAATGAGTAGTGGTAGTTTCTTAAGCCTTAGGGAAGATCAAGCGTACAATTTCCTTAAGAGTTTATTTGAGAATTCTCAACAATGGGATTTTTCTTCTCAAAGATGGCAAATGTGTCAAAATCCAAGGGGTGGCATCTACAAAGTTAAGGAGAATAATGAGACTAAGTGGCAAATAGATAGTCTCATGAAGAAGGTTGAGGCTCTAACACTGCAATTGTCAAATATTACGTCGAGCTCAATGCTTGTGCATACGACACATATGTGCTTATTTTCTATAAGGTATTCAAGTGGCATTCCAGAGCAAATGAATGCAGTCAATGACTTTAAGCAGCTAATGAATAACCATTTTGCTAAGATATACAATGAGGGTTGTAATAATTATTCAAGTTTTTCTTGGCAACCCAACCAATCGTTGAACAATTTACGAGGTCAACCAATGAACATGTCATAACCAAACGTGCCTAGTTTTCAAACTCCTATACAAACATTCCCTTTTCAACAATCGTGTCCACCACCAACGTTGTTCCAATAACAATTATCATATTTTGAGGACATTTTTCAATTATTTATGAAAATGACTTGTCAAAGTATTCAAGTTGCCAATCAAGCCGTGTAAGAAACAACCAGGTCAAACACCGAATCAATTACGGAGTTAAAGAATCAAATAAGCCAATTAGCTAGACAAATAAGGGAGATTAAAGACAAGCTTCAAAAATAACATAAACATAATTCAAAGAGGAAAAATATTGTCATTAATGACACTAAATCTTCTCATGAACAGACTCATGCGATTATGACCCTTTCGGTCAGGAAAGCAGGTTGATAACAAAGTTCAAATGCCTAATATTGAGGAAGACATATGATTTTATGGATTTGTTGGCCGTGTTTATGCGGCTGATAGTGAGTCAGAATCGCAGAATGTGACTAGTAATAGTCGAAATTGTTTGTGTGTGACCTAGTCTGACGAGGAAATTAAAAATTTAACAAGTGAATTTGTAACAATGAAAAAAATCTAAGTGTAATATAATGGAGAGGTCCTTGTTATATATGTCAATAAACCTGACTTATAACTTGAGTAAACCGTTTTAGGGAAAAACTTAGTACAGTTACAAATTAACTACATAGCTAACATGTTTTGACAATATTTGGCCGCCTTGAGTGTTTGGCACATAGAATGTTTGAAACATTATATATATATATATATTACTTTTTACATTACGTATATTTAATTGACCACAAAAATCTTCTTAATTCCATCATAAATTAAATGCTACATCTTTTACTTAAAATACTACGCCCTGTTTGGTTGGAAACTAAAAAAACCAGTTTTTTTGTTTTCTACCAAAAAGTTAACTTTATTTTCACACTTCCCGAAATTCACTTCACTTTGCTTTCTTTCTCATAAAATTTGTAAAATACCATAACTTTAAATCCAAAAATTGGAATTAGATAAAAAAAATTGGGACGCCATCCAAGTCGCGTAGGACTGTTAACCCTTTAAAGCAAAGGTATTGCATTTTCCAGGTTTCTTTAGTACATTCTGGCCATTGACAGGCGTGCTAAATTTATTGTCTTTAATTCTAATTATAACTTTCTATTTTATTTTCATTATGTTGTCTAGAACTCATTCTCGTAACAAATATGTTCCAAGTTCTTTTATAAAGAATTCTGATGATATTGAATTCACAAATATAGAAAATATATTACTTAATTGGCACCTCCCTTTGGTTAAACCAAGTAAAATTTATAATATTGGAATGTTTGATTTTATATCATCTTTGTTTATAAAAACTACTGAACAAACTGTTCCTATTGGGAATTCTTATGATACTTTGCAGTTATTAACTGAATCTGAAATCCTTAGATATAAAGATAAGTATAAATATTTACATATATGATTAATTCAAGTCACTGTTAAACCGTTAACTGCTAAAGGCTTAAATGGCTCTATATTAATCGCTATGATAGATTGCCGTCATAACAAGTTTTCTAATTCTCTATTTGGAATTATTCAAACTAGTTTATGTGATGAACCTGTTTATTTTAATTGCTTCCCTAATTACTCTATGTCTATGACTGACAAGAATATTCTTGATGTTTTAACTCTAAACCTTCAAATGAATGGTTATGATTTAAAAGAAGGTTCATAACCCCTAAACCTTACTTACTGGGTTCATTATAAAGTGATGAACACCCTTAACCCTAATGTTAAAAAATATGATCCTAAGGGAAAGACCACCTTTATAGAAATAAACCTTTTAAAATCTGATGTTGCTGTCCCTTGTACCATACATTGGAAATATATTCATCTCCCCGAAAGCTGGCTTTTAGATGCAGCTATGTAACGTCTCGTATTTCGTTCCCAAGCCAATTCTCCTCTTCAGCTCTGTTAAGGCTTTATTACCGATTAGATCGTAAACATTGGGTTCCGAGCCTCTTGTATTTGAATCGACACCTCCCACATGTCATATTAGGTATATTAAGTTTTTAATATTGCTTGTTTCATTATTCGGGAGGTCCGAATCGAAAACGGGAAGTAATCGCGTATTTTGAACTTTTCAGAAAAGTTCATTTTTGGCCAACTTTGGAAAGCCATAACTTTTTCATCTAAGATCTAAATGACTCCCTGTTTGCGGCCACGTCTTCATCTTAATACCCTATACAACTTTCATGTTTTGACCAAAAGCCAAATCACACTCCTCAAGGGTCAAATCAGCTTCAGAAGTAGGCCAATTGCTAAAATCTGGTATTCGGAACACTTCGGCAGAGCACTGTCTTTCGTGGATTTTTGGGAATGATCCATCCAGAATTTGAGGAAACTTCCTCTTATGAAGTTGTAGAGCTTTGAATTACCTTTCCATGGACATAAAGATTAACTCAATCAGAGTCCCGAGTAAGAAGTTATGGCCAAAATACTAACAATGCACCAGATTTCACCCATCAGTCTACTGATGGGGTTGATCAGTCGACTGAAGGGGTCCTGAGCGTGATTATAAAGACAAAACAGAGCACATTTCGTCCCCAACTCATACACCATTATAGAGAACTTCAAGAGGGCGATTGGGGGGCTATTGTTGTGAATGTTTTAATTACTCGCAAGTACACGAATCGAATACTGGTATAACTTAGGCAAGAGCGAGGTCGAACCCTAGGGACTTAACGGATGGAACGTATGTATCTCTCTCACTAATTATAATTAATTCCTAATCTAGCTTAGAAATTGAATGGGATGATTTATCAACTAAGAATACGAATAATATAATAAACTAATAAAAATACTAATGAAATAATCAATTAATAAAATAATAGGGTGGCGGAGTCATATATTTAATATCATGTTCCTAGTATCCATACCCAACAAACTCTACTCTCTATCTCGCACTAATTTGGTCTCTCGACTCTATTAGATGCGGAAAATAAATTAAATTAAGCCCAATTAAATTAAATTATCCAAGTATTAATTTTTCCACAACCAAACAAATGTATAAAATCAAAACACTCGCTATATCCACCAAAACACACCCTATATCCGCTCTTAACAAATCATAAGGTGAATCCAACAAAAAATAGTGAGAATCTAATTTTACTTTTATCAATTAAAATAGGCATTCAATAGGAAAAATTATTTTTAATATTAAAGCATTAAATTGGTAGAGTCAATTGGCATGAATATGTGCAAGGGAATCAATCAAATATACTAATCCTCAACCTTAGAAAATAACATAGCCTAGAATGCTCGCAATTAAAACACAATACATAATTAAATAATGCATAAATAAATAAATTAATTACTTACTTGATACGCGCAAATAAATAAATAATTCTGAATTAGATCCGCCTTAAAATAAATCTACAGCGTATTTATTGAGAACTATGCACGGCTAGGATACAAAAAATAAATTTAAATAAAGTGTAGTTATTCTTCTCAAAAGCCGTGCCTAAAAGAAGAAGAATGAAAGAATGAATTGCTGTTGTGTCGATAAGGAAGAAAGGAGGAGAGAAAAAAATTAAAAAATACAAATAATGGCTGCTGGTTGTTGATTTCCCCTTCGTGGCTACTGCTCCCTTTCTTTTATAATTGAGATGGAGGGTTAAGGCTTTTAATACATAATGGGCTATGCTAGGCATGATTTAATTCACTTGGGCTGCAAGTGGGCTTGGCCCACTATTTGGAAAACTCCCATCTTCAGTAAATTATCCCCTTCTCGCGCGCTGGAATTGGAACTTTGGCGCACTGATCTTATTTCAATCATAACTTCTTGCTCCGAACTCCGATTGACGCAAGGTTTTCGCTCACGCGTAGCTAACTCAAAGGTTTAGAACTTTCGTCTCTAGAGTTTCTTCAAATTTGGTACGGATTAATGCCATAAATTTATTGAACTCGGGCCTTTCCCGTAACCATTTTTTCCTTCACTTGCAAACTTCTTGATTTAATTTCAAATAACTGAAAAGCTCCAAAAACACAACAAATGTAGTAATATATGTTCTTCAAGATATATATTAGTGCCCTAAATTGTACCAATTTCTTGGCACATCAAATTCCCCCAACTTATACTTTGCTAGTCCTCGAGCAAAGCAAAAGTTTTAGATAAAATTCTTTTATTAACCCCAAGGTTCCCCCAAGAGGACGAGTGAAGTCTCGTGATGGTTTGCAGTGAATATACCAACAAAATTCGAATGCAACGGTTCTTTCTAAAAATTATTCCCTTTCTTTCACCAATGCAAATAACTCAACAAAGACATCAAAACATCCACAAGTTAAGCAATGTGAGACACACAACATCAAAGTTCTCAAACTAGCAAGATTAATAAGAATATTTCTTTCTCTCCAATCTCATTATGTGTGTGAATCGACAATAACATAACATCATTGATATCTAAATAAGCAAAACTTGCAAATCCCATTCGAACTATGCTTTGACTCAACTCCTCACATGGCATACACTCAACAAATGAAACACTCAAGAATATAGTGTAATTGCACTCATTACATGCGGGCTATAAAGATTAAATGTATTCAAATTCAAATGCCTCTCACATGTATATATGAAAAAGGTTATAAATGAAAGAATAAGAGTCTCATGACAGGATAAATCCCACTAGAAAAGCGAAATGCATAAATGGATCCTCTCCACCACTCTTACCTCAAAACCGCATTCCAAAGGATCTTTAGGACTTTTTCTGGTTGTAACGCAAGGCTTAGGGCAAGGGTTAATCAAATGAATGGGTAAAAAGGGGATTCAAAGATCTAAGAAATACATTGAGATATAAAATTAACACTTTGGGCTAAATTTGACTTTATTCGAGCTTTTCTTTTGCTTCTTTTTCTTTTCTTCACATCTCCTTTCTTATATAAATTTTTCACTTTGATATTTCTAAGGAGATTTCATTACTCTTTTTTTTCATTTTTTTTTCATTTTTTTCATTTTTTTTTCTTTTTTTCAAGCTCACTTTCCACTCTTGCCCGTATATAGAATAGATAATCTCAACATATTCTTAGATAAAAGGGATAAGCTATAAATATGGTTGACACTCCTCATTGGAGTAGGGTAAGGATATTGGGCTACTAAAGAAATGCTATAAATAAGGCTCAAATGAGTGACTAGCGGTACATATATAACGGTAGGATTAGGCTATATATAGGTTGCCAAAGAAGGCCTAAGTCACTTCCTAAGGTTTAAAGTTCTTTAGTTCAAGTAATATCAAGAATCCTTAAAAGAATTGCATTTCATGGATGTACCTTTCTAGTGTTCAATCAAAACAAAGAATAATGAGACTATTCAACGAGATACGCTTTTCAAAAATTAAGAGTTGATGTAAGAACCCTCAAATAGGAAGATTGGCTCAAATACTCACGGGCTACTTAGTCTCCACATTTATGTTCTTCAAGAATTTTTAGTTATGCTTACTCTTCCATCTAGTCATGCATAAGTTGTCATATATGCTCAAATATAATGATGATCAAAAATCATGAAATTTCTCTTAATAATGATAGTAGGAGAACTAAGCATGCACATGTAAAGTATTAAGACGAATGCGTTATCATTATCACACTGGCTAAACAAAAGGAAACTTAATATCAATCCAAGAACCATTGCATTTCTTTTTTCAATTTTTTTTTTTTAAAAAAAAGTTTGTTCAATTTCTAACAAAGTGCAACATGCGAAGTGCGTGAAATGATAAGGAAATTAAATCGCACCCCCCAACTAGAATCTTACATTGTCCTCAATGTATAAAGACAAGTAAATAAGAAAGGAAAGGATATCACCTGAAAACAAGGGAGCTCAACGAAAAAGATAAACCTGCACTTTTGTTAGAATAGAACAAAGAAAAGCAAAATAGAAAATCCAAATATAAAATATTATACATAATAATGTACATGAATCATGGCCTTAAAAAAATCAATCCCGATAAACGGGATCCTCCAAAAGCATAACTTCAACTTCTGGGTTTTCTAACTCCAAAAATGGTTTCAAACGATGGCCATTCACTTTAAACACACTACCATCTTTGGGATTCTGAATCTGAATGGCTCCATGAGGATAAACCTGTTGGACTATGAAAGGACCGGACCATTTGGATTTCAACTTTCCTGGGAACAGATGCAGACGAGAATTATAAAGAAGAACTTTTTGGCCAGGGTGAAAGGATTTCCTAAGAATCTTCTGATCATGCACCCTTTTCATCCTTTCTTTGTACGACTTTACACAATCATAAGCATCATTCCTTATTTCTTCCAGCTCAACAATTTGGAGCTTTCTATGAGTTCCTACCTGGTCATCATTAAAATTAAGCTGTCTAACAGCCCAAAAAGCTCTATGCTCTAACTCAACAGGCAGGTGACATGCCTTACCATACACCAAACGGTAGGGAGACATTCCAATAGGAGTTTTGTACGCAGTACGATATGCCCACAAAGCATCTGTCAGTCGAACTGACCAATCTTTTCTATTAGGATATACCGTCTTTTCTAATATATGTTTGATCTCCCTATTCGAAATTTTAGCCTGTCCACTAGTTTGTGGATGGTACGCAGTCGACACTTTATGAATCACTCCATACTTCTTCATTAGACCCTCAAATGGTCTATTGCAAAAGTGCGACCCCCATCACTAATGATAGCGCGGGATGTACCAAAACGAGCAAGAATATTCTCTTTCAAAAATTGGACCACCACTTTGTGGTCATTTGTTTTGCACGCAATAGCCTCGACCCATTTTGATACATAATCAACGGCTACTAAAATATAGAGATTGCCAAAAGAGTTAGGAAAAGGTCCCATAAAATCTATCCCTCACACATCAAAGATATCCACTATCAGAATTGGATTAAGGGGCATCATACTTCGGCGCGTAAGACCACCTAACTTCTGACATCTCTCACAAGCGACACAATAGGCATGGGCATCATGAAATAAGGAAGGCCAATAAAATCCGCACTGCAAAACCTTAGCAGCGGTTTTCTTTCCACTAAAATGGCCTCCACATGGTTGATCATGGCAAAATGAGAAAACTTGCATTTGATCATCCTCAGGAACACATATCCTAATTACCTGATCGGGACAGTACTTGAAGAGATAAGGATCGTCCCAGTAAAAGTACTTCACCTCGGACAAGAATTTGTACTTATCTTGTTTTGTCCAATGATTTGGCATTTCACGTGTGACAAGATAGTTAATGATGTCCGCATACCAAGGTGATTGAGAAATATGCATAAGCTGCTCATCAGGGAATGTCTCAGCTATGGGCAATGAATCACTAGAGAATTCAACTATGAGTCTAGAGAGGTGGTCTGCTACAACATTCTCAGCTCCTTTCTTATCTCTAATCTCTAAATCAAACTCTTGTAGCAACAAGACCCACCGAATCAGCCGTGACTTCGCATCTTTCTTGGAAAGCAGATATTTCAAATCAGCGTGATCTGAATAGACAAGGACCTTAGATCCTAAGAGATATGACCTAAACTTGTCTAGAGCAAATACGACTGCTAGCAACTCCTTTTTTGTGGTGGCATAATGGAGCTGAGCATCGTTTAAATTCCTGCTTGCATAGTAAATCACATGAGGGACTTTATCAATTCTCTGACCTAGAACAGCCCCAACTGCATACTCAGAGGCATCACACATGATCTCGAATGGAAGACTCCAGTCAGGGAATCGAATGATGGGTGCGGAGGTCAGAGCATATTTCAATGTCTCGAAGGCTTTCAGGCATACTTCATCGAACACAAATGGGGCGTCTTTAGCAAGGAGATTTCACAGAGGTCTAGCAATCTTGCTAAAATCCTTAATAAAACGCCTATAGAAACCAGCATGGCCTAAGAATGAGCGAATCTCCTTAACCGTCCGCGGGGGTGGCAGGTTAGAGATTAAATCTACTTTAGCCTTATCCACTTCAATTCTTTTTTCAGAGATGATATGCCCAAGAACAATTCCTCTTTATACCATAAATGACATTTCTCCCAGTTAAGCACGAGATTTTTCTCTTTACACCTCTCTAAGACTAGAGCTAGGTGTTCCAAGCATACCTCAAAAGAAGACACAAACACAGAAAAATCATCCATAAAAACCTCTAAGAATCGCTCTACCATGTCCGAGAAAATAGAGATCATACACCGCTGAAAGGTGGCAGGTGCATTGCATAGCCCGAAGGGCATACGTCGGTAGGCGAATGTACCAAAAGGGCACGTGAAAATTGTCTTCTCTTGATCAGATGGATCCACTGGAATCTGATTGTAGCCGGAGTAACCATCCAAAAAGTAGTAGTAAGCATGGCCGGCTAACCTTTTCAGTATTTGGTCAATGTAAGGAAGGGGAAAGTGATGCTTTCTAGTCATTGAATTCAACTTTTGGTAGTCAATACAAACACGCCATCCCGTCTGAACACGAGATAGAACTAACTCATTATGCTTATTGGTTACCACTGTAATTATTGACTTCTTAGGAACTACTTGCACAGGGCTCACCCGCTCACTATCGGATATCGGGTAGATAATACCCGCGTCTAGAAGCTTGAGTACCTCGGCCCTGACAACTTCTTGCATCACTAGGTTCAGCCTCCTTTGTGATTCCCGAGAGGGTTTGGAGTTCTCCTCTAAGTGAATCTTGTGCATGACAACTGACGGGCTGATCCCTTTTAAATATGCAATAGACCACCCAATAGTTTCCTTATGCTCATGAAGGACTTCAAGCAATTGCTTTTCTTGAGCATTATCGAGATTAGAAGCTATGATAATAGGCAAAGATTCTTCTGAACCTAGAAAAATGTACTTCAGATTATCAGGTAAGGGCTTTAGGTCCAGCTTTGGTGGTTCTTCAATGGAAGGCGGTCGAGGAGCTGACGAAAGATTGAGAGGCTCTGGCTTTGGTTGGAAAGAATGAGTACCCATGACAGGCACTGAATCTAAGAGTGCATTGACTTGATCTATAGATTCATTTATATCGAAATCACAACCAAAGTAGGACAAGCAAGCCTCTAATGGATCCTCTTTACAAGTTTGCAAGAAAGATTCCTCTATTAGACTATCAATCAAATTAACTTGCCCAAAATCATCATCATCTGTGTCTATTGAGGTCTTGCTGATATCAAAAATATTTAACTCAGCAGTGAGGTTCCCAAAAGAAATTTTCATCACTCCATTTCTGCAATTGATTAGGGCGTTGGATGTAGCAAGGAATGGTCGCCCTAAAATCACAGGAATCTGGCCTCTTATGTTCTAAACAGGCTCAGTATCAAGGACAACAAAGTCCACTGGAAAGTAGAAAGTGTCTACCTTAATCAGAACATATTCAATGACACCCCTAGGAATTTTGACTGACCTATTAGCAAGTTGGATTGTCATTGGTGTAGGCTTTAACTCTCCTAAATGCAACTGCACATAAACAAAATATGGCAGTAAATTCACACTAGCCCCCAAATCTACCAAAGCTCGCTCAATATGATGATCTCCTATCTTGCATGAAATTGTTGGACAGCCAGGGTCCTTATACTTGACAGGGATCCTGCATTGAATAATGGAGCTTGCTTGTTCAGCTAAGAATGCCTTTTTCGGAACATTTGTCCTTCTCTTTTGAGTGACCAAGTCTTTAAGAAACTTGGCATAAGAAGGTACTTTCTTGATAGCATCAAGTAGTAGGATGTTTATCTGAACTTGCTTAAACACATCCAAGATTTCTTCGAATTGAGTACCTTTCTTATTGTCTTTAGCCTATGAGGAAATGGGACTTTAGGAACAAAGGTTCTATTCGAGAGATCTTCACTTGCTTGATTAACAGAAGGAACTTGATTGACAACTTGAGGTGAAGACTTAACCTCAGCTGGAATTTGCTCTTTTTCTTCTTTCTCTTCCTCCTCGCTATCTGAAATTCTCACTTTATTGTCAATTATCTTTCCCGACCTAAGTGTGGTAATGGCTTGAACTTGCCCATGTGTTGGTGCATTTGGTGGGTTAGGAGCGGTCCCACTTGAGGAAACACCCTTAGGATTCGGAATTGGCTGACTCGGAAACTTACCATTCTCTCTCTCACCCAATTGACTTGCCATTTGACCCATTTGACTTTCTAACCTAATGATGGCTTGAGTGTTCATGAGGCCGTTATTCCTAACTTCTTGCAAAAGTTGGCTCGAAGTCTGATTATTTTGGGTGGTCACTTGGATGAATTGCTTGAGAGTGTCCTCCAAATATGAAAATTGTTGTAGAGTGACATGGGGTGATGGAGCAGGTGGAGCAGGTTGGAATGGTGGATAAGAATTGATAGGAGGACGGAAACCAGGAGGTGGCTGCTGTCGTGGAACACTAGCTGATAAGGAACCCATATTAGGTATGGGTTGAGCTTGTGTCCACGAAAAATTTGGGTCATTTCTCCAACCCAGATTGTATGTCTCTGTGAATGGGCTATTGAATTGCTTTTTGTATTCATTCATCGCATTTACTTGTTGTGGCATGAATTCAGAGAATCCTACCATAGAGGGGCAAGTTTGCGACGTATGCATAGGGCTAGCACACACAGAACATCCTTCTGCTTGAATTTGATTGACAGAATTGCTATCTAACCGCATAGTTAACGCTTCAAGTTTCTTTGAAAGACTATCTAACTGCCTTCTAGTCTCTACATTTTCAGATAGCTCATAGATGCCCTCTTTCTTAACTTCCTTCTTAACTTGAGCTGATGAATTTCTATGAGAAGAGAAATCGCATTGCTGAGAACTCTCGGAAAGATTCTCAAGGAAATTATAAGCTCTATCTTCTGTGAGACTAAGGAAAGTACCACAGTTCATCGACCCAATCATATTTCGATTGGTTTGAGTCAACCCATTGTACAAGAACTGGACTAGTCTCCATGTTTCAAAACCATGGTGGGGACATCTCAAAAGTAGGTCCTTAAATCTTTCCCATGACTCGTAAAATTTTTCATTATCCTCTTGACAAAAATCAGATATCTGCCTTCTAAGTTCATTTGTCTTTGGCATGGGAAAAAATTTAGCAAGAAATTTGGAAACCAAAATCTCCCAACCGGTGATGGACCTAGAAGGTAGCGAATTAAGCCACGCCTTTGCTTTCCCTTTCAGGGAGAAAGGAAATAAACGCAGGCGAACTACCTCATTAGAAAAATTTTGAAACTTGAAAGTGGCACAAATTTCTAGAAAATCCTTAATATGGAGGTAAGGATCTTCGTGATCAATTCCATGAAAATTAGGAAGAGGTTGCATTACTTGTGGTTTAAGCTCAAAATGGTTTGCGGTAGTGACAGATAAAACAATGCATGACGGTGGGTTGGTAGTGATAGGAGAGAAAAACTCCTTCAATGTTTTCGCCTATTCTTGTTCATCAGCCATTGTTCCTTCCTCAAACAAATGATTGAGTTCTAAGTTCTCTATCCTATTCAATCTCATAACACCGCGCTTCCAAACAATACTCATACACTACTCTACTCCTAAGGGTTTTTTTTTATAAGGGAACTAGTAGAAGGAAATAATCTAAATTAGTGAGATGGTGGAAAAACGAATTTTCAAGTCCCCGGCAACGGCGCCAAAAACTTGTTGTGAATGTTTTAATTACTCGCAAGTGCACGAATCGAATACTGGTATAGCTTAGGCAAGAGCGAGGTCGAACCCTAGAGACTTAACGAATGGAACGTACGTATCTCTCTCATTAATTATAATTAATTCCTAATCTAGCTTAGAAATTGAATGGGATGATTTATCAACTAAGAATACGAATAAAATAATAAACTAATAAAAATACTAATAAAATAATCAATTAATAAAATAATAGGGTGGCGGAGTCATATATTTAATATCATGTTCCTAGTATCCATACCCAACAAACTCTACTCTCTATCTCGCACTAATTTGGTCTCTCGACTCTATTAGATGCGGAAAATAAATTAAATTAAGCCCAATTAAATTAAATTATCCAAGTATTAATTTTTCCACAACCAAACAAATGTATAAAATCAAAACACTCGCTATATCCGCCAAAACACACCCTATATCCGCTCTTAACAAATCATAAGGTGAATCCAACAAAAAATAGTGAGAATCTAATTTTATTTTTATCAATTAAAATAGGCATTCAATAGGAAAAATTATTTTTAATATTAAAGCATTAAATTGGTAGAGTCAATTGGCATGCATATGTGCAAGGGAATCAATCAAATATACTAATCCTCAACCTTAGAAAAATAACATAGCCTAGAATGCTCGCAATTAAAACACAATACATAATTAAATAATGCATAAATAAATAATATGCAAATATCTTATTTAATTACTAGAAGAAACTTTATTTACCTTCCCGACGAGAATAATAATAAGAAAGAGAATATAATACGGCAGAGAGATCTCCGGCGATAACAATCTTCTCCTTCTTCAGATATTTTCGAGAATTCGATTCTAGAGACGGGACACGTCGAGTGTCGGGAATAGATCCGATAATTCTTCAGAGATAAGATGATAATATAAAATGCTTGATAACAAAATCAGACTAAAGCTCCGGATTTTCCAGATCCAAGTTGCTGCCCTTGAACCCTTGGGGGTGTTGGCCTATTTATACTGCTCGGGGAAGATTGTCGCGCGACATTTCCCCAAAAAAGGCAAGTGTCGCGCGACATATCTGTTTGTCGCGCGACATTCCTGTATGTCATGCGACAAACGGCTGAAGTGATGGGTCCTGACACTGTGATGTGTCCTGACACTGTGATGTGTCAGAAAGTGGTTGGTCGGGTGCAGAGAGGGATTATCGCGCGACATTCCAATGATTGTCGCGCGACAATGTGATATGTCGTGCGACAATCCTTCATAAAAAAAAGGTTTGTCGCACAACAAACCCCCCCGGGGTAGTTTCGGGTGCTCGGGTGTGTCCTGGACTCCAAAAATAGTAGTCTCGTAGGTCGTTAGGGTTCTTGCGGGGGTCACGGATCGGGGTGTCTACAGACCCTCTCGACTCAAGCTCCTTGCTTGCAAGGAATTGAGGCGACTGGAAGAGACCATGATCCATGGCTCCCGCATGAACTCTAAAGAAGTGTTTATGCAAAAAGTGCTTGTGAGTGCCTCCGGAGAGGGCTTCGTGTTTGGTTTTGCCTCCGGAGAGGGCTTTTGTTACCTCATTGCCTCTCTCGAGGGCTTTGACTTGCTCCACTTTCCTCAGATGGGAGGACTACCATTGGGCCTCAGGTGGGAGGACTACCGTTGTGCCTCTCTGGGAGGGCTTCGCCTCAGGTGGGAGGACTACCGTTGTGTCTCTCTGGGAGGGCTTCGCCTCAGGTGGGAGGACTACCGTTTGTGCCTCTCTGGGAGGGCTTCGCCTCAGGTGGGAGGACTACCGTTTGTGCCTCTCTGGGAGGGCTTCGCCTCAGGTGGGAGGACTACCGTTGTGCCTCTCTGGGAGGGCTTTGCCTCAGGTGGGAGGACTACCGTTGTGCCTCTCTGGGAGGGCTTCGCCTCAGGTGGGAGGACTACCGTTTGTGCCTCTCTGGGAGGGCTTCGCCTCAGGTGGGAGGACTACCGTTGTGCCTCTCTGGGAGGGCTTCGCCTCAGGTGGGAGGACTACCGTTTGTGCCTCTCTGGGAGGGCTTCGCCTCAGGTGGGAGGACTACCGTTGTGCCTCTCTGGGAGGGCTTCTAGATCTGTAAGAAGAAGGAAAAAATGCCTCTGGGAGGACTTTCATGAGTAACTTTTGCCTCTGGAGAGGGCTTGTGATTTTGCCTCTGAAGAGGGCTTGTGTTTGTGATTTTTGTTAAAATTTAATTTGTCTCTCTTTAGACTGCTAGAGTGAGAGAGAGAAGTTTTTGTGAGGGTGAAAAGAGCTCCTCGAGGTCTAATCTTATCCGAATGTCCGCTTTCCTATATCTTTCTTGAATTTTGTTCTCATGTTTTCCTCGAGTGAGGGTACTTTTCTCAGAAGGCAGTTTTCGATTTTCTTTTGCTTTTCGCAGCGTGATGATTCGAGGATTTTCCAAACCATCTCTTCTGTATCGTGCTGAAAAGAAAATTTGTCTAAAAGTCCAATCTCTGATCTCTGTTCTTTTCTCAGTTTCTCTTTTTGGTGGGCCCAACATCGTTTTCTGTTTTTCGATGCCCTTATTTCTCCCTCTTTTGGGAAAGACTTTTCCTGGCCCTCTCTGTTTTTGACCAGGAGTCTTTTCATCCCTTTGTCGTGATCAGGAGCCTTACTCACCCTAAAACGAAGCCCTGAGCCGTTTTTGGCCTAGCTATCACTTTTGGTGTGGATCTCCCTGTCACTCTACATTTCTGTTTCTCTCGCTTGCTTTGGGCGCTCATGCGGGTTTCTCCTCTTTTCTACTCTTTCAATTTTTTCTATTCCCGTCTTATCTCGCTATTCTGCTTTTTCTTAATTGATGGTCTCGGTCCTTCTGTGAGATCAGAGACTACTTTTAATCGTGGCATTCCGCTCTCGCATTTTTCGGGGAGATGATTTGGAAGTTTGCTCGTTGAAATCTTTATCATGGGTGTGCGGTTTTAGCAATCTTTTTGAAAACTGCCCCTCGGAAGTCCTCCTGCAGGAGGTAAAAATGAGAAAAAGGTCAAAAAATCAGGGGGGATGGGAGATTGTCGCGCGACACTTCGATGGGGAGCCCTTTGTCGCGCGACAATGTGGCCATTTGTCGCGCGACAAACTAACCCACTATATAAGCCTCCTGCTGAGCTCATTCCACCTCATTCTCTCCTTTCTCTTTCTCTCTCTAACTCTCCTTCTCTCTTGTTCCTAGCGCGGAAGCTCTGTCGCGTTTTCGACTTTTTCGGCCTTCTTCATATATCCTACCTATACCTGATGGACCCTGCTTATCCCGACAGACTAGAGGGTGACCAGGAGGAGGTCACCTTCACTGACGCTCAGGGCGTTCTCCGCTGCAGCCCTCATCATGATGACTGGGCGGACTTGGATTGGTACGATGAGGATGGGATAGACCGCGGTCGAGTGGTGGTCTATCGAGATGCTATCCGAGCTGCTCTAGTCCCAGATGTCCCGTGGCTCTTGATGGAGCCTGTCTCTCACGAGATTCGCCGTCGATCTCTGGTATGTCTTCTTTATCTGTTCTGTTTCTTGTCGTTTCCTGTATTTCATTTTCAATAATGTTAGTATGCATGTCTGCCTTGAATAACGCCCGATTTTTAGCGAACACATACTTTTACCTGTGATACCTCTTAGGATTTAGGAAAAATACATAATCTACCCCTATAGCCCTATAACTCTCATAATTACACCAAAATACCCTCAGGTTTTGGAAAATTACATAATTTACCCCTATAACCCTGTACCTCTCATAATTACACCAAAGTACCCTCAGGTTTAGGAAAATTACATAATTTACCCCTATAGCCCTATAACTCTCATAATTACACCAAAGTACCCTCAGGTTTTTGAAAATTACATAATTTACCCTTATAGCCCTATAACTCTCATAATTACACCAAAGTACCCTCAGGTTTTGGAAAATTACATATTTTACCCCTATAGCCCTATAACTCTCGTAATTATACCAAAGTACCCTCAGGTTTTTACATAATTTACCCTTATAACCCCATAACTTTCGTAATTACACCAAAGTATCCTCAGGTTTTGGAAAATTACATAATTTACCCTTATAACCCCATAACTTTCGTGATTATACCAAAGTACCCTCAGGCTTGGAAAATTACATAATTTACCCTTATAGCCCTATAACTCTCATAATTACACCAAAGTACCCTCAGGTTTGGAAAAAATACATAATTTACCCCTATAGCCCTATAACTCTCATAATTACACCAAAGTACCCTCAGGTTTTGGAAAATTACATAATTTACCCCTATAGCCCTATAACTCTCATAGTTACACCAAAGTACCCTCAGGTTTGGAAAATTACATAATTTACCCCTATAGCCCTATAACTTTCATAATTACACCAAAGTACCCTCAGGTTTTGGAAAATTACATAATTTACCCCTATAGCCCTATAACTCTCATAGTTACACCAAAGTACCCTCAGGTTTGGAAAATTACATAATTTACCCCTATAACCCCCTATTCGTTCTCTTGTCTGCAGTGGGTTGGCCGGGGTTGGGGTTCTCCCAACACTATATCTTCGGAGTGGCGACGGGCACCGACCCCTGTCCAGGAGTTGATTCTTGCGACTCCTTTTGGCTCCCTCTTCGACGCCCTCCCAGAGCGGGTTTCTAGGGCGGCAGTTTTGGTGTCAGCACTGGCTTGCCATTGGTGGGATACTACTCATACCTTCCATTGGAGTTGGGGTGAGATGACGATGACACCCCTCGATCTTTTTGCTCTGACCGGGATTTTTTCGGGGGGGTCCCCATTCAGATCGATGTCCCTTTGCGTCTGACAGCAGAGGGTATTGTTAGTGCGCTTGGATGGTTCCCGGAGCGACGGAGTTCCGGTGATACGATTCCTCGGGGTGTCTTAGTTACGTGGCTAGCCACAGAGAGAGCTCGGCTAGTTGCTTCAGGGGTTCCTATGACCCGTCAGGAGGCGCGCCAGTATGCCCGCGTCCTTCTTCTATTGACACTCCATGATTTATTCGAGGCTCGTGGTGGGGACACGGCTCATCTTTGGTGGTTGCCCTATCTTCGGGACTTCAGCCTCATGTTTGACTATGACTGGGGAGGCTTCATTCTTGCAGTCCTCTATGATGCCATGGACCAGGTCTCTCGCCATTTAGCCCTGAACCTCAAGGGCTTTTCTCTGCTGTGGGAGGTACATACTTTAGTCCTTTTGTCCTTGCTTCAGTTCTTTACATATTACCTGTTGATCATTGCTGATTTCTTTTATCTTTCCTTTTCAGAGCTGGTTTGTTGCTTATACCCGCCTGGGTCGTGCCCAGGTGGATCTCCTCGTTGAGAACGAGGACCAGTTTCCTTTTCTCCGCCGATTCATTGCGGGAAACTACCGGGCTCCCTATGTATACCGGACTCGGGAGACCGGAGCTGCTGCCGTTCACGACCTGTTGGAGGAGCAGGTAAATATTTTAGTTCTCTTGCTCTTTGATAGTTAGATAGAATATATAAATTATTGAGAATAAAAAACTTTTTTTCTTTTCAGGTTGAGTGGGCCCCTTGGGGTGATCTGAGTCCCCATTATGGGTATGGCCGCGCCCTGACCGCCTCGAGGACTAGGCGGCTTATCCGGGATGAGTACGGCCTTCTCTTCTACTTGGGTGAGAGGGTCATTCGCCAGCACACGTCGTCCCAGTGGCCTCGTGTTCCATTATTCCCTCCTGTTCTGATGAGGCAGACGGGCGAGATCGATCCGGTGACGGTGCAGGCCTTGGTCGACGGACTCGGCTTCCAGACGTTCGTCGAGGAGGGAGACTACCCCATTTTTGCTGCCCGTTATCTGATGAGGGAGCCGAAGGGGACTCGGGAACAGGTCTTCTATGAGAGGTACCGGGCATTGGGAGGTGATCCCAACTACATACGGGGACAGACCCATTTAGCTAGGGCGGTTCCGGGTCACTTGCCACCTGTCCCCGATCAGAGGGACAACATTCCAGATTCTGAGGACGAGGATCCTGAGGGAAAGAGGGATGTTCCTGCTGCGGCCGAGGGCGGTGGTCGGCCAGAGGGCGAGGGAGGTGATGCGACAGCGGTTCCGGAGCCGTCGCCTCAGGCGACACCTATGAGGGAGCAGCGTACTGAGGGTTTCGAGTTTCCCACTGGCCCTTCTGTGTCTCCGGGGGTCCTTTTTGCTGCTGCTGAGGCTGATGAGGGGAGAGCGGGATTGTCTGAGAGGTCCTGGGAGCCTGCGGACCTTGGGGCAGACTATGAGCAGTTCGGGCGGACTCCTCCAGCTGCGGTGGCTACTCCTTCTAGTGGGGTACCTCCTTTGAGGGCGACGGCCATAGTGGATCCTCCGGGGGTCCGTACCTACGCCACGTTGACTCCTCTTCCGGCGACTGTCATGGGTCCTCCTGCCCGATCTCCAGGTTTGGGGGGTTCTTCATCCCGGCCTCCCTTGTTCCCGATCCGTGAGGAGGGCGGGTCCACTTCTGCTGGTGTTCCGGCGGGGTTATCTATTCCGTGGATAGATCTACCCCCACTCCCCAGGGACATCTCTTATGTTGGCGCTGGATTACGTCGATATCCCGTCCCGGAGTACCCTCTTCCTGAGGATACTTTTGACTATCTAGGTGGTCGCCCTGATGACGAGGTACTTTCTTCAACTTCTCTTGATACCCTTACATCTATATCTATCTATTTTGATTGTGCTGATTCTTTTATCTTATGTCTTTTTACAGCGGGTGAGTGTTCGGGTGGCAGATCTACGGGCTTGGCACGCCCAGTACCTCTACAGCTGGAACCTGCTCCAGTATGTCGGTCGAGACCCTCCAGCCTACATGCGATTATCAGAGGGCTATCAACATCTCCTTACGGCCGGACGACCCCCTGACTTCCTCTCATGCCCGGACGGATTCTCGGAGGAGTAGTAGTCGGACTTCCAGGCGTTCCCGATCGTCGGTGATCCGTCCTACAACACCGGTCCAGTCCACGGGGCCTTCTCAGGAGGCAGTTCCTCCTATTCCTGGCGTCCCAGTTGTTGATCTTACTCCCGAGGAGGGCTCGGGCGATAGTGGGAGCGTGTCAAAACGCGCCCGAGTAGATTAGTTTTCCCTTTCTGCATTTAGTGTTAGTTTTGGACAGATATGTATTTATTTTAGACATGTTTAGACAGATATTTTAAAAAACTGTTCTTTTATAGGATTTATAAAATATCTTTATCTGTGTTTGATTATACTTTTATTCTCTGTATGTGAAAAGATATATACATACACATATATATATAAGAGTCGGTATTTTAGAAGTCATACCTTGTAGTGTAGTGATACTTTTCCTGTAAAAAGAGCAAAGTGACAACAAGAAAGCATCCAAAAATGATTTTTTTGGCAATCATGACTGCTATGTGTAGAAAGAACAAAATTAGGGTGACCCCAAAGGAGTTTGTCGCGCGACAATCCCTCCTGGATATGGGTTTGTTGCGCGACAAACAGGTACAGGTCCCTCTTTTTTGCTATAAATACATCCATCTTCCTTCCTTCATCCCCACATCTTCCAAAAATGTCTTCTTATCGCACAAAATCTGATTTTTCTTATGTCAATGCTAGAGATGCTTTGATATCTTCCGAAAATGGTTTGAACTTTGGTGCCTTTAGTCCTTTAGCGGGCTGGTGCTATCGTCCCGTCGATTTTTCCTTTCTATTAGGTGCCTTGTATTTCTGGAGTCCTGCGGACCATCTCTTCCGCTTTGGACTAGATGAGCTCTGCCCGACCTATGAGGAATTCTCCTGGCTGTTACGTTCTGACGTTCGTCTCTCGATGGCAGTTCCCATAGAAGAAATTGGTCCCCGTGACATGCTAATTGCTCTGTTAGCATTCCCCAGGCGGCCTGTGATGGTTTCATTGCCGATGGTTTTCTTGACCTCCATAAAATGGTGAGGTTCTTTCATCGTTATGAAGATAGGGCCTCTTACGGCGTGGGGCATACTGCAGCGGCCCTGATTTGCCTAGTTTCTGATATGCTGCTGGTGACGGGTTCTTCCCGTGTTGATCCGACTATCCTGAGTCTGATTTACCAGGCTAGAAATGGGGAGTCTATAGTGCCGATTATTCTTGCAGAGACCCTGAATGGTCTTGATGATGTTCAACGGGGGGCCTCGCCCTTCTTCTAGGGGAGTCCGCGTCTGCTATACATGTGGCTGCTAGAGCGCTTTCGATCGGTGGGTTTCAACGGAGCTCGGCTCGACAATCCGACTCATTGCTTCCATCGGCCTCTCTTTGGTGCTTTGACCATGTCTTCCTCTGATTGGACAGTATATATGGTTTTCGGAGAACTTTCGGGCTATCCGGTGGAACATTCCTTGGTGGAAGCTGAGGGCGATGGTACTTAGCACTGGGGGTCAGAACTACGTTTGGCTCCGCGGGCTCTGGTTCACTTCCTTTTATCTCCCCGGGCGTCTTTTTCGGCAGTTTAACATTCCTCAGGAGGTTCCCCTTGGTCTGAACAACTTCTCTTCTGAGTCTAAATTTGTGACCCCACATGTTTCTTTATCGGTAGAGAGGATGTGGCGTGCCCGACTGACTCGTCAGTTCAATTATGCCCGGTTTGGTATTACCCGGCCTCTCCGGGCTGATATCATCCGCTCTTGCTGGAAATCTCTGGAAGGAGAACTGATCGACGACCCCTTTCAAATGGAGTGGTTCCGGTTCATGGATACGGAGGCTACTAATGAGAACATTGTCTTTGCATATCAGATCTTGGACGAAGCTCGGATCGATTTGGCTATTGAGGACCCAGTGTGGCCAACCCTAGGGATTAGTTTCTTTCGTATTTGTTATGTCTCCTTTGTAACCTTCGGTGTTCTGAACCACCTTTTAATAATATATGAGGGACTGCTTGCGGGAAATAAATTTATTTACAAAGTTTAAACCGGGCCAGAAGTCACTTCTCAGGTTGCCTACGTTCCCCTTTTTGATTTTTTACAAAGAACAAAAAGTTTTGAGTTGGGGCTCAGGTTTACGTAGTTCTTATTACATGCCATACCTATTGATAATACTTTTTCAGTCGATCCATGTTGACTGGTGAATGTAGTAACTGCCCATCCAAATCAGTGAGTATAGCGGCACCTCATGTATCGATTTCTTTGACGATGTATGGCCCTGTCCACTTCTGCCCGAACTTACCCCTCGGATCTCTGGCCGGTTCTCGAATTTCTTTCAATACAATATCGTTCTCGTTGATACCCCGAGTCCTCACTTTCTGGTTAAATGCTCGAGCGATTCTCTTCTGATACCCTAACGGTGGTATGCGGCTTTCAATTTCTTTTCATCTAGTAGGGCTAGCTCGTTATAACGTGCCTGGACCCATTCCAGTTCATTGACTTAATTTTCTAGTATTACCCTGAGGGAGGGGACTTCTAATTCAACATGGAGGACTGCTTTCATCCCGTATGTAAGAGAGAACGGGGTTGCCCCTGTGGAGACCGTCTCGGTGGTGCGATATCCCCACAATGCATAAGGTAACTTCTCTGGCCAGTCTCGACAGGTGTCGGTCATTTGCTTAGGATATTCTTCAGATTTTTGTTGGCGGCTTCAACTGCCCCATTGGTTTGTGGCCTGTATGGCGAAGACCTGTGTCTGGTAATACCGTATTCTTCCATGATGGTATTAGCTTCTCCTTCGAAGTGGGTGCCGTTATCTGAGATGATCTCGTGTGGGACCCCATATCGGCAAACAATAATCCATTTTTTGATGAATCGGGCTACTTTTTTGGCATCGAGGGTTGGTAAGACTCGGTTCTACCCATTTGGTGAAGTAGTCGATGGCCACTAGTATGAATTCATGGCGTTGCTGCTTTGGGCGGGATCTTCCAATGACGTCGATTCCCCAGGTTGCGAAAGGCCAGGGAGCAGTCATGGTGTACAACTTTTTGGAGGAAGCTTCTGGGATTTAGCATAAATTTGGCACTTGTGACAACGGCGTACGTGATTAGCGCAATCGGTTTGAGTAGACAAAAATAACCTTGTCTGATGATCTTTGGGCAAGTGTATGTCCGCTCATAGAGGTCCGCAATCGCCCCCATGTATCTGATCCATTATCTGACTGATTCTTCTTCGGTGAGGCATTGAAGATGAGTTCCGTCGTAGTTCCTTTTATACAATCTTCCGGCACAAAGTATGAACCCTGATGCTAATCTTCTGAGCGTGACGTGTTTTCTTGTCTGTTTTCTCTAGGATACTGATGGTTCTTCAGAGGTTCCAATATCGTAAAAACCAAGTGGTTGGATCCCCTTTCCCTTCATTCTCTACCACCAGGCGTGCAGTGTGCTGGTTCTGACTTTTTGTACCGTAAGGGTTATTTCTTCCATCCCCTCGGGGATATCGATCATAGATGCCAGGTTGCCAGTGCGTCGGCAAAAACTGTTCTGTGACCTAGGGAGATAGTAAAATTCCGTATGCTTGAACTTTCCCGCGATATCTACAGTAGGCGAGGTAAGGACTAATTTCTCATCTCTGATCTTCCATTCTTTAGAACCTGGTGGACCACTAGTGCTGAATCTCCGTTTACCTGTATCCTCTTTATACCTTTGAAGAGCGATCTCTAACCCGAGTATGCAGGCTTCATATTCAGCCATGTTGTTGGTGCAGAAGAAGTCCAGGCGATATGATGATACCGGGGAGTGAGTTTGGTTATGGAGAGACTAACAGGATACCTACCCGTTTCTATTCCGATTGGCGGCCCCGTCAAAGTATAATTTCCAGTCTTCATCGATCTCAACATTCATGATGGTTTCGTCTGGGAACTCGGCTTCTTCTAGCACATCTCCCAATATGGATTGCAGGCCAGGTAATCAGCTATGATCTTGCCTTTAACTGCCTTTGGGTCATGTAGGTGATGTCAAATTCGAGAGTAGAAATAGCATTTTGCCATTCGGTTCGAGAGAGCCGATTTTCTCGAAGAGGTATTTCAACGGATCAATCCGTGATGCAAGGATGACTGAGAAATTAGCATGTAGTGCCGTAGTTTCTGTGTTACCCAGATGAGAGCGGTGCATGATTTCTCCAATGGTGTGTAGTTCATTTCAAACGGGGACAGTTTCTTGCTGAGGAAATAGATAGCCTGCTCTTTGGGTATTAGTGGTGCTGGGCTAGCATTGCTCCTGCGGCTGAATCAGTGACGGTTAGGTATAAAATAAAGGTAGTCCGGTTTTGTGGTGGGGCTAATACTGGGGGGTTGGAGAGATATTCTTTGATCCTATCAAAGCTTCCTGGCACTGATCGTTCCACTCTCCCGGTGAAGATTTCCTCAGGAGTTTGAAGATGGGTTCGCAAGTCTGAGTGAGCTGAGAGATGAACCTACTGATGTACTGCGATTACCCAAAAATCCCGGACTTCTTTCTCAGTACGAGGTTTAGGCATTTCTTGGATAGCTTGAACCTTGACGGGGGTATACTCGATTCCTCTCTTACTAACAACATAACCTAAGAGTTTTCCTTTGGTTACCCCGAACACACATTTCTGCGGATTGAGTCTCATCTGATATGGCGGAGCGGTCGAAGAAAGTTCGCAGGCTGGTATGTGACCTTCCTCTCCTTTGATTGATTATCAATCGTCTACATACACCTCTACTTCTTTGTGGATATGTCGTGGAAAATAGCGGTGGCTCTTCTCTGATAGGTTGCCCGGCGTTCTTCAGCCAAATGGCATAACTGTGTAGAGTATGTTCCCCATGGTGATGAAAGCCGTTTTTTCCTGGTGATCCGGGTGCATTTTAATCTGGTTATACCCGGCAAACCATCCACAAATGACTTTAGGGCATGGTTGCAGTGTTATCTATTATCAAATCGATGTTGGGCAATGGGAAATCGTCCTTCGAACAAGCTTTGTTAAGATCCGGTAATCCACACACATGCGGACCTTCCCATTTGCCTTTGGAACGGGCACAATGTTGGCTACCATGAAGGGTAATCGATCACCCGTAAAAACCCTACACTCAGTTGTTTCATCACTTCTTCCTTTACCTTTAGGGACCTTTCTGGCGTAAGTTTTCTTAACTTTTGCTTGACAGGTCTGACTCCGGCTTGGTATGTATCTCGTGCATGACTATCTGACTGTTCAATCCTGGCATATCCGCATAAGACCAGGCGAAGACATCACGTACTCTTTCAGAGTTTGTGTGAATTCCTCTTTTTCTGTTTCACTCAGATGTCCCAATGCGTACCTCCTTTCTTTCCTTTTCTGTTCCGAGGTTAATTTCGAGAGTGTCTCCTTCCTCACTCTGTATACGCTTGTTCCTCCGTTCCGGGTGTCGTTCAGTCTTTCTAACTCCTTATAAGCTATTACAGAATTACAATAACAGGATAAAGCAAACACTGAATTTTCTTCATTGATAATAGTGTTTACAGGTACAAGTTTAAAGAGTAAATCTAGGAGTGGCTCTTTCCTAGCCTTACTTTCACTCTCACCTCTCACCCTTACAATTTTCACTCTTTCCCTTTCCCTTGTAGTCTGGATCAGCGTATATCAGGTGTACGGGGTCATCCCTTGGCTCGTTCCCCTAGAACCATGATGTCGAAAAGATCTCGATCATTTCTCCTCCTTGTCTGTCTTGTCTTCGTTTCTTTCTTTCAACCCGATCGTTAATTTGGTGGAGAAACTGTGTGTTCAATGCTTTTTTTGACATATAGGTCCTCTTCATAGAAGATTTCCCATCCCGGCAGGTTCTCTCCGTCGCTGTTTTCTCAAGGTTCTGAAAACCGCAAAAGGGGAAGTCCTCTCCTTCTTTGACAAAAAATCAGTTCAAAGAGGAAACTCGGATACTGATGCCCTCGACCCTTTTTGCTGATCGTCTTCTTCGTGTATTGGTACCCCAAACCTTCCCTTTCGTACCTCGTTACGTTTCCAGGCTTGAAGTAGTCCTGATTGTCCCATTCCTAGGCCGGCTCCAGGTAATATTTCATCATTCTTAGCATATTTGTAATCTTGGTGCTGAGACGGGGATATTGTCTGGGGGAAGATATTCGATTATCTGAGTGCTGAGAGTTTGTACTTGAGGCTCATAAGAAAAGCCTCCTAAATGTATGCTTTGGCTCCCGAATTCCCAAAACAGGTAACTCCACATCTGCCAAGGTCCTTTCAGGATCTCCTTGGATGGTAATTATGTTCCCTTCAAACGGTATCTTGATCTTTTGGTGCAAGGAGGAGGGGAGTGCTCTATGTCGTGTAGCCACGCCCTTCCCAGCAGGAGGTTGAAACTGGAGGGAATGTCTATGATTTGGAATCGGCGGAAAAATTCCGGGACCGAACCTGAGATCTAGCTTTAGAGAACCCAGAATGGCCTTCTGGTATTGTCGTAGGCCCTGACAGTCACGGCGGATGAGAGAAAGTTCTGAATCAAGATACCCAGGCATCTAGCGGTCTTCAAGGGGCAGACGTTTATGGTTGACCGTTGTCGATAAGGACTTGTGGCAAAATCTTCTCGGGTTCGGACGGTGATATGGAGAGCCAGGCTGTGTTTCCTCCCTAATGGAGATAGATCCTCAATCTGAAAATGACAGACTTCTTTGGACTGTAAGTGACCCGATCATGTTTGGCAGTTGTTCGGGTGTGGAGTCCGGTGATATAACGGCTTCCTCCAGAAGTTTGATGAAAGCGGTCCTGTGGGGTTTGGAGGCAACCAAGAGGCCCCAAATGGTGATGTGTGCTGGGTCTTCTTTCAACTGCTCAAGCACTCTTATCTTCTCCTATTTAGGTAGGTGGCGGTGTTTTCTCAGCATCCGGTGGTGGTTGGTATACCCTTCTTGAACGGGTGATTTGTTGGATCAAAGGGATGCCGGGTTTGATTCCTCTGAAGTTTCTGATGATTCTGGCCCTGTGACAAAATGAAAGTCCGGGGGAGGTTTCTGTCATAAAGATTGTCTCCCTGGGGGGTTTGGGATTTCCATGATTGTTTCTTCTTATTCTGGGTCCATCTATCCCAGATTTTTCGGGATTGGTTTTGATTGTGAGTGGTTGTGAGATCCCCTGATTGTTTTTCCTAAACTGCCGGGTAGGAAGTTTCATTTTGGCCATCCATTGGTCGATTATTGGATTGAGGCCTGGGTTAACTTGAGCTTTGTTGGCAGTACAATGGGTGCCTGTAGGTTGGGTCATTTCGATTGAGCCCCACGGGATCGAAGCCTTCTTCATCAGTGGTCAAGGCATTAATCCCTGCAGGTGGAGCATGGTTAGGAAGTGGATTGTTAGTAACATTGGGCGCCGGGTGCGGGGATGGTTCCGGCTTCAATGAGGTCTTGAATACAATGACGAAGGGCCAAAAAAGCTCCGTGTGTGTCCTGCAGTTTGATGATACGCATAATTCTCATTCATTCTCAGGTATTTGAATAGGGTTGGTGGGGGGCGGCAGGTTGAGTGGAGTGATTAGTCGGCCTTTTGGAGCAGCTCAGACTTTTTACCAGTGTAGTGGGGAGGGTGCAGAAGTTTCTCCTTTTCTTGTCCTCGGTGTTCAAAGGGCCTCCTTGTGCGGGCCAACTCATCGGGGTGGCTTTTTGTGGTTGTTTGAAAGGGGTTCTGTTGATAGGGGTATGAGCTTATTTGATTCACGGCTGTAGTGGCTCTTTCTCCCGGTGTATGCGGCTTTCTTGGTATCGGTTTCAACTTTCTTGGCCAGTTTTCTCTACTTGTGACCCCATACTCAACAGGGCCCTGAAGTTGGGAATACGTGCTTCCCATGCAACTCAGTACGGCTGGAGTGAAG